>NC_069442.1:34218322-34234945 GCF_026875155.1 Cherax quadricarinatus
TTTTTTCCAAAAAAATGGTCAAAGTTTTTTTTTTTCATTAGCACTTGTGTGCTGCAGGTTTTTTAGACTGTGGCACACTGACCACATAGACCATTCTTTTCAATGAAGGCCTCCCAGCTTTCTCCCACTAGATTTGAGGCGCTAGAATTTATGAGTACTAGTACGTCAAAAACCTGGGTCGTAAGCCGTACTAGTACGCCCGAAACCCTCAAAGGGTTAATTCTGTAAGAAAAAATAATTTTTTTTTTTTTCAAAATTTCTTGGACACTGGGGCACCCCTTCTGATTTTGGCCTTGGACCCTGAAAGGGTTAATATTGGTAGAATTACCGACAATATGTTAAGTACACAAATGCGACTAATATGACATTTTATTAAGGCAACATTTGCTCTCCAAGAGTTCCATCAAGCTGTTACAAAGAATTTACATGGACACAGAGGGCATATATAGGTGCAGAGTGAGGTGTAATACTAGTGGTAGTAGTAGCAGTGATGTAAGTTGTAGTAGTAGTAGTAATACAATATGGTAGAACAATCAACTTGCATACGAGTAAAGGTATAAAAGCTATTACACTTGGGTAGCATAAAAATAGGTTAGACAAATATTGGTGGTTGGATTCAAGAAGATCTCTTTCAGCATTCCTCCTCTGTAATGTGCTTGAGTAGTATTAGCAGCAGAGACTATGTGATGGCAGGGTATACTGTTTTCAGGAGGATTCTCACTAAGACTTCAGAGATGGTGAAGCTGACTTTCTTTTGTTTAATTGTGTTAGAAACGGTGATTAATGCTGATTCAAGGCACTTATATCTGCAGAAGGGGAGGGGGAGGAGGAATACGTAATAATAATAAAATAATAAGTTCCCTTGAAACATGAAAAACAAAGTCCACCCCTGACAGTGACGTGATGAGATAATGAGAACATTTGATAAGAGCTGATGTTTGATGAGCATTCGCATGGGTGCAGTGATAAGACTTGATAAGAAAAGATTAGGGCCTGCTTTGTTTTTGCTGGTGCACAAACATGTCTGTCTGTTTGTCAAGCTCCCTGTCTGTCTATCAGTCTAGCTCTCTGTCTCAGAGAGAGCCACAAGACTGCGTCGTCATCACGTTTACTCATCTTCAAGCAGAGTATAGCACTTTGTCTGGATTTTTTGGGTTATCCTAGGTAATTTACACTACGTATACTTGTATTTATGTGTACCTGTGAGACAGAGATAGACAGAGAGAGAGAGATAGAGACACAGGAATAGACAGAGAGAGATAGACAGAGACAAATATAGACAGAGACAGACAGACATAGATACAGACAGACAAACGGAGATAGAGCCAGGCCGCCAGCAGCCAACCAGCCACACAAATGACTGCAACGCAGCTGGCTAGCCAGCCAATCAGCCAGTCAGTCAGCCAGCCAGGCAACCAGCCTGCCAGCCAACCAGAATTGTTTCACTTTACTTAGGGCATGGTTATAAGAAATTCTGAAAGGAGTTGTTGCACAATATTGCACATGGGTTATTATAAAGGGTTTGTTTTGATATTTCCTCGACCACTTGTGGCCATATCCACCTCAAAGCCACTAAACTCAGGGTCAAAATCACTTTCCTCCTAAAATGGGTGTTAATACTACACGAATCATTAATCCCAGGTGTCTGCTGCGCTGTTTGGCTCTAGCTGGTGCTCATTTAAACTGGTGCTCCCACAAGGTACTAAGTGGTCCCAGATTTTTTTAATAGAACCCATTCTATGCTGACAAAGCATCTCAGGCTAATCGTGCCAAATTTGAAGACAGGAAAATAAACGTATTTACGTTGGGGCACTAGCGGTTAAAAACGTTTACAGTGGTCCCTCAATAATCGTCCGGCCTGAAAGTCGTCCATTTCGGAAATAGTAATGTTTTTTCGTCAAAATATTGGCTCGGAAATGGTCCGGTAACTCGCTAATAGTCCTTGTCCCGGACGCGTACTCCGGTCTGAGCGGCCTCGGCTTTCCTTCCCAGCCAGCTTTGCCATTGTTTACCAGTGAGCGACGGTCCCCTCACGTGCTCCAGCGAAATATTTCATTTTCATTTATTTTAGTGCTTGCAATTTTATTTAAGTGCTAAATAAGCTACCATGGCTCCAAAGAAAGCTCCTAGTGCCAAGCCTTGGTAAAGGAAGCGAGGAAAATAATCAAATTAAATTTTAAAAAAAAACATCATTGAACAATATGATAGTGGCTTTCGTGTGGGTGAACTGGCCAGGGAATTTAAACAAATCCCGTACAACCATATCTTCCAATCATACCCAAAGGGAAAAAAGGAAATCAAGGATGCTGTTGTTGCAAAGGGGGGTAAAAACGCTGACAAAAAATGAGATCAACAGTACTCGAAGATTTGAGAAGTTATATTGGTGTGGATAAATGAGAAAAAAATTAGCAGGAGGGCGTCTTATGAATCGTTTATTTGGAAAAGGCTAGGCAGTTGCATGCGATTTGGTAAAGAAATTGCTGCAACTAGTGAGTTGTGCGAGTGAATTTAAGGCCGAAAGGCTGGTTTGGGATTTAGAAGCGTCTGGCTCCCCAGTGTGGTAAGGCATGGTGAGGCTGCCCGTTCGGACCACAAGGCGGCCCTGAAAATTATTTATTTTTATTATCACATGCCGATTACCCACCAAGGCAGGGTGGCCCAAAAAAGAAAAACTTTCACCATCATTCACCCCTCACTGTCTTGCCAAAAAGGGGTTGCTTTACACTACAGTTTTTAAACTGAAAACATTAACACCCCCCCTTCAGAGTGAGGCACTGTATTTCCCTTCCAGGACCAAGTCCGGCCTGCCGGTTTCCCTAAACCCCTCAAAAATGTTATTTTGTCACACCCCAACAGCATCATTTTTTAAAAAACCATTTGTCTCATTCACCCCTATCAAACACTCTCACACTCCCTGTGGAAGTCCAAAGCCCCTCGCACAAAAAATCATTTACCCCCTCCCTCCAACCTTTCTAGGCCGACCCTACCCCGCCTTCCTTCCATAAAGACTGATACACTCTTGAAGTCATTCTGTTTCGCTCCATTTCTTCAGCCCAAACCCCCTCAACAAACCCCTTTCCCCAGTCCTCTGGACAAAGTTTTGGTAATTTCCCCCACCTCCCCCTAAATTCCAAACAACGAAACTTGCATTATATTCACACCACACGTTGCCCTAGACATGAAACTTCCCCTGCCTCCCGCCTTCTCCTCGGAACATTCATCACCAGCTTCACCCCATATAAGAGGTTTTGGTAAAAAACTATACTCTCATACTTCCCCCCTTTGCCTCCAAGGAAAAGTTCTTTGTCTCCCGACTCCTAAATGCACCCTCACCTTTTCCCCTCTCAATTCTATGATTCACCTGATCTTTCATAAACCCCTACGTACCGTCACTAAAAATATCGAATCATTTCACCTCTCCATACTCTTCCCTCCCAAATTTATGTCCAATCTTTTACACCCAATCTTTTTTTATCTCATAACCTTACTCTTTCTGTATTCACTTTTAATTTTTTTCTTTTGATACCCTACCAAATTTATCCACCCCAAACTTGCAACTTCTTTCAGAATCTCCCAAAAGCTAGTTCATCAGCAAAGGCAACGTGACAACTCCCACTTTATGTGTGTTCTTTATCTTTTAACTCCACGCTCTTGCGAAGACCCTCGCATTTACTTTCTTACAACCCCATCTAAAAATTTACAGTAGGGCCCCACTTTTTACGGCGGGTTAGGTTCCAGGCTACCGCCTTTTAAAGCGGAAAATCGCCGTAAAGTGGAACACCCTTTTTTTCCACTTATAAATGCATACAAACACTAGATAACAAGTTTACACTAACATATATTAAGTTAGCAATAGAACCAGGCATCAAAAAACAATAAAAAGGTACAATACACACATAGTGCACTCATTACTTACCTTAAAAATATTTATAGTCTTAATCTAGGGTGAGACAATTTAGTATTTATTGTAAGAAATCAAGTGTGGTATGTATTGTAATAGCCTCACCAGGCCACCCCCCCACACATACTATTTTTATGATATTTAAGCATCCCAGTGAGATTAAATGTATATACAGTTCACTCATTACTTACCTTAAAATATTTGTAGTCTTAATGTAGGGTCAGGATGTAAGTAAATGAGATAAAACGAATAAATGAGAGAGAGGGAAAAAATGAATACATGAGAGGGGGCGGCGCGTTATGTAAACAAACCAGGCGAAGGTAAGTTTTGTAAACAAACGAAGTGTACACGTCTGGTTTGTGTACAAGTTACATTGTGTACAGGTTGTCTCTACATTGATCGGTAGAATTAATAAAGAAGAACACTCCCATTCTCATGTAAAAATCATTTTGAGAAGAAATGAAGTCTGAGTGAAGGCAATGGAATAAGTCACACTGACTTTTTTGGGTTTTTCCTAGGTTCTCTACACGTATGTTGTTATGTATGATAAACTATGTAAAATGTATTTGTGTATACCTGAATAAACTTACTAATACATACGAAAGGAATAATTTTCTACAGTTACCCCCAGTAACACATTTACTCTTATGTTAGATTAGAGAAAATGTTATTCTTGGCCGTCACTTGTACAAGTTATGTGGCTCCCACATCTTTATTTATGTTTATTTATTCTATTGTGGGGTGTATTTATATCTTTTTATGTTATGTATCGTGTTTATTATATAATTTAAAAAAATATCATGGATGGATTAAGAAAATGTGTATAATTACCAGTAATATCGACATTTAATGAGACTCAGTATTGTTATTATCACCACTTGTGCAAGTCGTCTGCTCACATCTACATTTGTTTATTTATTCTACTGTGGGGTGTATTTATCTTATTTATATGTTATGCATCGTGTTTATTATATAATTTTGAAAAAATATCATGGATGGATTAATGAAAATGTGTATATTAACGTAATATACGACTATTTAAATGACTCGATGTATGTAAGTTTATTTAGGTACAGGTATACATAAGTATAATTATCAGAGTATATATAAAATATGAAATAACTTTTAAAAACACTTTGAAATTTTGGAGTTTCCAGACAAAATGGAGAGACTTAGTGCTTACTGAGCTCATGGAGAATGTAAACAAACAGGGTGGGGCACGGTGACCGTATTAGAAAGTCAGGTGGGGCGGAGCCGTATAGTGAGTTTTGTGGTCATAATTTGAAATGTCCGTATTAGCGGAACGCCGTAAAGCGGAACGCCGTTTAAAGCGGGGCCCCCCTGTATACAGTGGACCCCCGCATAACGATTACCTCCGAATGCGACCCCAAATTATGTAAGTGTATTTATGTAAGTGCGTTTGTACGTGTATGTTTGGGGGTCTGAAATGGACTAATCTACTTCACAATTTTTTCTTTTGGGAAAAAATTCGGTCAGTACTGGCCCCTGAACATACTTCTGGAGTGAAAAATATCTTTAAAACCGGGGGTCCACTGTATTAAACAACCACGGTGACATCACACACCCTTGTCAAAGGGCCCTACTTTTACTGGGAAATAATTTCCCTCTTTCCTACATACTTTACCTTGAGCCTCACTTTTCCTCGTAAAAAAACTCTTCACTGTTTCAGTAAACCTACCTCCTATACCATACACCTGCAACATCTGCCACTTTGCCCCCTATCCACCTGTCATACACCTTTTCCCAAAATCCTTTAAATGCCACAAAGACCTTTTTTAGCCTTATCTAAATACTGTTCACTTATATGTTTCACTGTAAACACCTGGTCCACACACCCCCTCCCTTTTTCCTAAAAGACCTCCTTGTTCATCTGCTACCCTATTCTCCATCTTACTCTTAATTCTTTCAATAATAACTCTACCATACATTTTTACCAGGTATACTCAACAGACTTATCCCCCTATAATTTTTGCACTCTCTTTTGTCCCCTTTGCCTTTATACAAAGGAACTATGCATGCTCTCTGCCAACCCCTAGGTACCCTTTCCCTCATCCATAATTTATTAAATAATTGCCCAACCACTCCAAAACTATATCCCCACCTGCTTTTAACATTTCTATCTTATCCCATCAATCCTGGCTGCCTTACCCCCTTTCATTTTACCCCACTGCCCCACGAACTTCCCCCACACTCACAAATGGGTCTTCCTCACTCCTACAAGATGTTATTCCTCCTTGCCCTATACACGAAATCACAGCTTCCCTATCTTCATCAAATTTAACAATTCCTCAAAAATATTCCCTCCATCTTCCCAATACCTCCAACTCTCCATTTAAAAAACTCTCCCCTCCCATTTTTAACTGAAAAATCCATTTGTTCTCTAGGCTTCCTTAACTTGTTAAAACTATTTCCAAAATTTTTTTCTTATTTTCAACAAAATTTGTTGAAACATTCACCCACTCTCTCATTTGCTCTTTTTTTTACTTCTTCACCACTCTCTTAACCTTCTCTTTTTCCATATACTCTTCCCTCCTTGCATCACTTTACTTTGTAAAAACTTTCATATGCTAACTTTTTTCCCTTACTACTCTCTTTCATATATTCCACAATCGCTCTTCTTTCCCCCCGCCCCCACTTTCCTGTAACCGGGGGGGGATTTTGTGTTGGGGGTTTGGTATTTTTGTTTAAAAAATGTATGAAAGGGGGGAAAGGTCTAGGGATTGGCCGAGAGCATGTTTTTTCCCTTTTTTTAAAGGGAAGGGGACAAAAGAGTTTGTAAAAAATTATAGAGGAATAAGTTTACTGAGTATACCGGGAAAAAGTGTACAGTAGGGTTATAACTAAAAGAATTAGAGGTAAGACAAAATGTAGGAGTGGATGAGCAGGAGGTTTGGGTTGGGTGGGGGATGTGTAGATCAAGTGTTTACATTAAAAGATCATGTGAAAGTATTTGAAAAAGGTAGAGAAGTTTTTATTGCAATTATGGATTTAGAATAGGTTGTGATAGAGTGAATAGGGGAGCAAATTGGCAAATGTTGCAAGTATTAAAATAGATGATAAGTTACAAAATGCTGTAAAGATTTTTTAGAGGATTTTGGGGCTAGGTCGGGTGTGTAGAAGAGAGGGAGACTCTTCCCGGTTTTAAAAGTAGGTCTTAGAAGGGATGTGTAAGTCCCTGGTTGTTTAAATATTTATAGATGGGGTTGTAAAAGAAGTAAAGCTAGGGTGTTCAAGAAGGAGGGGATTAAATTATGGGGAATAAAATACAAAATGGAATAAACACAGTTGTTTTTTGCTGATGATACTGTGTTTATGGGGTTCTAAGAAAATTGCAAAGGTTAGTGGATGAGTTTGGGAGGGTGTTAAAGGTAGAAAAGTTAAAAATGAACTAAAAAAGGAAGGTGATGGGGTATAAAATGATTTAGAAAAGAAAATTGGATCCCAAATTTGGGGAGGAGTATGGAAGAAGTGAATGTTTTTCAGATTTAATGTACTTGGGAGTTGAGTGTGGGGATGGTTTTTGAAGGATGAGGTTAATCATAGAAATGTGAGGGAAAAAAGGTGAGTGGTGCGTTGGGCATATGTGGAGACAAAAAAGTTATCTATGGAGGCAAAGAAAGGGGAATGTATGGGGTGTGAAGTTGGTTGTGAATGCGCAGCGAGGGGGGGAGTTTGGGGCTGGAGATGTCCTGTCTAAGGGCAAAGTGTGGTGTAAATTTATGCAGAAAATTTGGAGTGGGAAATTAGGAGAAGGTGTGGAGTTAATAAAATTTAGCAGAGGGCTGAAGAGGGGTTTTTGAGGTGGTTTGGTATTTTAGAGAGAATGAATCAAAGTGAATGAATGGAGAGCGTTTTTTAAAACTGTAGGGGAAGGAAGGGGGGGGGGAGGGTTGTCCTCGAAAAGGTTTGGGAAAGGGGTTAAGGGGGGTTTTTGGGGCGGGGGTTGGACTTCCCCAGGCGTGCAAAGAGGTGTTAAATAGGACGAATGGTATTTGGGACCTGGATCGTTGGAGTGTGAGCAGGGTAACATTTAGGAAGGGATTTAGGAAAAATGGTTATTTTTATTGCCGGACCTGAGTCCTGGAAAAGGGAAGTATAAAGCCTGCACTCTAAAAGGGGGGGTTTGGGATACTGGCAGTTTGGAGGGATATGTTGTGTATTTTAATGTATATGCTTCTAAAAATGTTGTGTTCTGGAACCCATGCAAAACATGATTATGTGTGAGTGAGGTGAAAATGTTTGAATGATGATGAAAGTATTTTCTTTTTGGGGGTTTTCTTTCTTTCTGGGTCACCCTGCCTCGGTGGGAGACAGCCCCAAATTGTTAAAAAAAAAAAAAAAAATTATAAACATAAAAAAATAGAAGCATAAACCCCTAAGGGGTATGAATTTTCTAAATACAGAGTGAGGACATATGAAAAGGATATTTGTTACGTTTCCTCCCGCATTTGACTAGAGAAAAAGTAAATTTTCCGACCCCCTACCAAGGCCCCTTTGTAAACAAATCTATTTTATGTCAATTTTTATTTGTGGGTGTATGTTATTTTTTTGTATCTATTAACTGTTTTTATATAATTTTTAAGAAAATATATAGAGGTTAAAGAAAAAGTTATATTAAAATAAAATAAGACACTTAATGTGCCCAAGGAGTTTTTTATTAGTAGATTTTTTATGGAGTCATGAGTAGAGAGACTTTAGTGATTTTAATGTGTACCTACATGCCAGCCAGTGTGTAAGTATATTTAGGTAAGGTACACATAAAATAATTATCAGAGGAATATAAATACACAATAACTTTAAAACACTTGAAATTTTGTAAAGTTTCCGAATAATAGATGTGTCACGGAGAAGTTTAAAAAAACGGGGTGGGGGGAAGCCGTATTTGAAAAACCGCTGCCCCTATAGCAATTTTGGTTCCCAAATTTTAAATCCCGTATTAGGGAACGTGTAAGGCAAAAACGCCCTAAGGAAAACCCCCTAAGCAAGGCCACTGTTTCAGTGTAAAACCCCTGCATTTATGGTTCATGGTGCTTGGATTTTGTTGGTTAGATACTTTATTTAAGTGCTGGATGTATGGTGACCTAGTGTTGCTTGTGCTAGTACATACTTTAGAAATGTTTCAATGCAACCTTTTTGTCTAACCTATTTTAATGCTACCCAAGTAATAGCTTTTATACGCTTCCTCATGTGCAAGTTGAATGTTCTACCATACTGTATTACTACTACCATAGCTTACACCTCACTCTATCCCTATACATACCCTCTGTGCCCATGTTTTGTTTGTAACGGCTTGAAGCTCCTGGAGAGCAAAACGTTGCCACAATAAAATGTCACATTAACTGCATTTGTGTCCTTTTACTTAACAAAATCAGAAACTCTCTGCCAGAAATCTCCAGTACTGTCTCAGCCATTTATTTTCAAAACTATCATTAAAAAACGCCTTCTCTTCCTAACGTATCCAGTATCAGCTAAATATACGAAAACTACATTTCCATTTTCCCAATTTGTCATGAACACATGTAAAACAATATAATCTTATTCTCAATATTGGTAACCCTCCCAAACATAAAACACAGACTGTGTCCACTTTATGTTAATATGCAAAATTTGCTCATCACCTATAATCATAATCAAACCCTGTAATTTCCTTATCCCTTTGACTGTCACAACCACAAATCCTGAAGTGTCCCTGGTGTTCAAAAAAATTTTAAAAAAAAAAAAAAAAAAAAAAAAAATTCCTTTAAGAAATGATACAGAATCTTTACCCGATGGTAATGACACCAAAAGTAGGAAATTTGATAAAAATTTTACAGAATTATGCTCCCGCTAAGTTAGCGATCTCGGTGGATATATACGCATCTGTGATTTCGCTGACTTTGAAGCCCTATTTTCAGCCAATTCATTGTTCCAGTCGACCAAACTCATAGCTATTTTTTTAGAACTCCAATTTTTTCTATCAACTGAGTACATGAAAACTGCCCATTTACCAATTTCAACTACCCAATACAGTGGTCAGAAATTGGCAATTTGGCCCCAATTTCATGCAAATTAAAAAGATGCCAATTTCAAAATAGGGTCCAGAATAAACAATGCAGGCATTTTGGCACTTAAATAACATACCCTTTGTTCATCAGTTATGTCCCCGGCCACTCTTTATTACGCTTGCTTTCTATTTTGAATTTTTATTCATACAAAAAATGGGAAGATTACTGTTATGCAGACTACTGCATTATTGTAAAAAATGGTATGAATAATTCAGCACATTTGTGAAAGAACATCATACCCGTGTGATTTGTTTACTCTTGAATATCTGCAAAAATCGAACATTTCTGCTATTTTGAGCTCAATTTCAAGGTACTTTTAGTCGTAAAACCATTCAAAAATCACCTCTATTTCTTTTAATATATCTTCCATTCTATCAAATGAGACAAGAAAATGAGAATATGTTATAAATACCGTACAAAAATACACTGCAAAATCTCTGTTTTAAACCAAAAACACAGTCGGAGTTTTTTTCTCATTATGCACTGCGTGCTGCAGGATTTTTTTTATACTGCACACACTCACCACTCAGACCCATTCTCTCATAAGTAGGCCTACCAGCTTTCTCCCGCAAGATTGGAAGCCACTAGAATTTTGGCGTAGTATTTACGGGGGGCTGACACTGGCTTTCAAGCTGTAATATTACAGGACCGACAGTGAATGGGTTAATAGCGTAGGTCTGATGGTGAATGGGAGGTGAGAAGGGCTACTTGCAAAATACAGCAGCTATGAATTGGCACAAAAAAGGATTTAAGTGGGCAAAAAATGCAATTGCATAAAGTGCTCCCAACTTCCAACTATGAGTTTTGAGTAATTCCTCACGTTTTATGTTAAATTTTGATTTTTTCTGTTGTTACCTTCAGAAAAAATGTTCTTTAGAAAATAAAATTATTTTTTAAACAAAATGCCACAGAAAAGGGGTTTCACTTTGGGGGTGCTAACAATTTAACCCTTTCAGGTCCGTCCCGTAGATCTACGGGGCTTTACGTTCAGGGTTCAAACCGTAGATCTACGCCATGAGCTAAGCTCACTCTGATAAACTGTGAGTGGTTTCATTCGGGCCTAGATATGAGAGAATCATCTATGTGGTATGTGTGCACCACATAAAACAAATCCTGCAGCACACTGTGTATAATGAGAAAAAAAAAAACGAGACCATGATTTTCGATTAAAAACAGCGACTTTGCAGGTTTTTTTTTCGTATGTTTTTTTAGTTGTATTTGCGATTTCTTGGTCTCATTTGATAGAATGGAAGACATATTACAGAAATAGGGGATGATTTTGATTGGTTTTAGCATTGGAAATGGCTTTTGAAACTGACCTCAAAGTGAAGAAATGTTAATTTTTGCCGATGTTCAGGAGTTTAAAAAAACGACCTCACACGTCTAATACACACCAGCTGGTGGGTCTAATATACATCATAAATGTGGTGATGATATTTAAACAATTATTACAATATTGCATAACAGTAAATCTTCTATTTTTTTGGTGTGAAAAAAAAATTCATTATGTGAATAAAAAATCAAAATGGAATTTATTTGTAAAACCTCAAAAAATAACTAATGAACAGAGGAAATGTTAGTTTTGTTCCCGGAATACCTACATTGTTTATTCTGGACCCTATTTTGAAATTGGAATATTTTGAACTTTGTGTTAAATTGGCCAAATTACCAATTTCTGATCACTTTAATTTGTAGTTGAAACAGTTGACTTGGCAATTTCTTGTGCTCAATCAATAGGGAAAAGAAGTAATACTAGTGAAATAGCTAAGAATTTGGTTGACTGGAATAATGTAATTGGCCTTTAAAATTTGGGAGGGCAAAAAAAAGTTGGTTTAAAAAACGCAGATTCGTAAATATCGCTGACACATCAAAATTCGCAAAGCATAATTTCGTCAATTATCCATCAAATTTCGTACTTTTTGTTTTATTACCTTCACAAAAAGATTCTCTACCATTTCATAAGAAAAAATAATTTTTTTTTTTTTTTGAAAATTCTTGGACACTGGGGCACCACTTCAGATTTTGGCATTGGACCCTGAAGGGGTTAATAGTTAAGGGCTAATATACTAGTGCAATGTTGAAGCTAGGGCAGATTATAAAACAAACCAGAGAGGGCATTCAAGGTAATACCCAGCAAAGATAATTCTATGAATATATTTAACAGTTAAGTATCTGGTTAGATACATAACTGATTCATACTTACTAGTTGCATTAGCTGTTGTTTTAATGTAGCGTATGGAAGAATCCTTCGTTCTCTGATAAGTTCATTATCTTCATTCATTTCAAGTGGATGTGGTCTGAATACTAGCTCTATCTCACCGATTCACTGGGGCCTTCAGCTCTTCCCCTGGGTTACCATCATTACTCGAGCCTGCCCCAGACTCATTTTCAGACGTTCTCCGAGGCTTTTTCACCCTGGGCCCGACTGTTGAAGATGCGCATTTGTTGGAGCAGTGGCATTAGTAGCTGCTGCAGCATTCGTTGGAGTTGTGGCATTTACACTGCTAATATTAGTAGTTGTCGGGGTACTTGGAGGTTCACTGGGAGTGGGAGTGAGGGGGGCTGATGGAGTGGGTGTTGGTGTGGTGCCTTCATCTTGCATGGCTTTACGATTCTTCTGGCGACTCTGGATCTGAAGCTTGATGCCTTCTTCAATTGACGTAATCAGAGAGGCATGATTATGATTTTTATTAAGCTTGGCAAATACTCGTTCCTGATGTTGCTCGTATTCATCACGACTTGGGTATATCTTGGAAATCAGTGTGTCAAAATTTGGATCAGGTCGTAATGACCTCTTCGATACTAGTTTTTTACGGCACGTTGGACATTCTTTGTTACCCGATCTTAATGCTGTGATGATACATTCCTGAAAGTGAAAATATTTTATTAAAACCATGTCTTTAACAACCTAGTACAGTACAGCAGACCAATCATAAAATTACTCCTAAAGTAATAACTGTAATCTACATATATAGCGGGTGAATAGTGCTGACTGAATTCACAAATTGACGTTATCCTGTTTCAGATATTGAGTTGATAGTGTGAATGATGAGTGATATCTGAGCACCTCTGGCAAGACAACTACTGAATGATTGATGGTGTGTGTGTGTCCACTGGGCCACTAGTACAGTGGACCCCCGGTTAACGATATTTTTTCACTCCAGAAGTATGTTCAGGTGCCAGTACTGACCGAATTTGTTCCCATAAGAAATATTGTGAAGTAGATTAGTCCATTTCAGACCCCCAAACATACACGTACAAAAAGCACTTACATAAATACACTTACATAATTGGTCGCATTCGGAGGTAATCGTTATGCGGGGGTCCACTGTATATGGTTTCTCTGAAAAGTTCTTACTGAACAAAGCACAGAAAGTTTATCGTAAAATTCAATTACCAAGGTCAATACAAAACCGGATCAACCAACCTGACAAAAACGGTGAAGGCATTCCTTTGTGGTCATAGTATTCTTTAGCATGTCGAGGCATATTGGACACATGAGTTCCGAGTGAAGGGAGCGTGGGGAGACGGCGATTTCTGTATTGTCAGTTATAGCTTCTTGCGGTGTTCTGTGTAGTTCATACAACGAGAGTTCCCAGGATTTATTAACAGCATTTTGTTCTGTAGTTGTCATGACTTGTACTGAAATCCTCACCAAAATTAAATAATCTAGTTTATGGCCATACTCCTGTGCCTTGAAATTACAGCAAGCAACCAAACTTCTGAAATATATTAAACCTATTAGCATCAATATAAAAAAAAATTCTGGTAAAATAATGAGTTTAAGACCCTCATTTTTCATGAATATTACAACTTTTGCTGCATGAGACAAAATTACAGAACTAATTTTACAATGTGGATGGTTATTATTATCCTGCATACAGATGAAAAACACTAAACCCATGTGGGTTACTGTGATAAACACCAGTATACTCTATCCTATTCAATGTAACTTCATTTGACTTATGTAGCTGCACCTTTTTTTTGTAAATATAATTAATTCATATTGGTGGAACAAGGAATGGCAGCATCAAGAGTAAAGTGGATCACTACCTCTGTGGAGTGGTAGATCATCCAGACTGTGATGGATATGTGGGCCAGCTGGCTGCCAACAGCAACAGTCTGGCTGACTTGGCAATCAACAGAGAAACCTGGCTGTGAGAGTAGCAAAGCTCTCTAAATTGGTCACATTTATATAACAGGTATATTAATCTAAGTGTTTAATTACAATAATATTTCAAGGAGTTTACCCACTCTGCCTCATGGGAGTGTAAACTGCTGTTTAAACTACTAGTGAAATAATCCAACATGACATGTTAAATGACTAGTACAAGTGATGTCAATGTGTCCTACATACTAGTTTGCTTTTGACAATTTTCTATGCCTTTAAATAAACCAGCAGTCAGTATTTTTGACCTTAGCACAACTCATTGGGTCTTCTACAATCTTTTCAAGCCTTTGAAAAACTCTAAGGCCAGATGGGTCCACACAGTCCATCATGGTTAACTACACAGGTGATAACTTTGTGTTTGATGTACTAGTATGTCTAATTACCAAGCATAAGTAAACAATGAAGCCAGAACCTGATGTTTCATCACCAGCTGCCCTACCAGCAGTATGTAGAACTGCATGGGAAATGACTTATTCAGTCCAAATTTATTACAATTTCATAATATTAACAGTGGAATTCAGCTACAAAGCACACTATGTAGATTTAACCAAGAATAACCCAATGTCAAACAATCTGACTTATTTCCTTGTTTCAAAGAGAGCATTCCTTGAAACAATTGTAATATCATAATATTTTCTTGTAAATATATGTGGCCTTCAAGGTACACAGGTGTTATAGCCTGGGTGGAGTCAGAGGAAAACCTAATATTAACTTGAATACAGAAGTGCCTCTAAGACAAAATTTCTTAATGGAAAAAAGATAGATTGCCTCAAAGGCCCAAGGAGTAAGCCTGGGCCAAGATATTGTAACACTAGATCATGAGATCAAAGGAAACCATAATAATTGAGTGATTATAGCAAATATATTGTGAACATAGGTACCCCAGTGCATTAAGGGGTTGATAGTAGAATGACCCCTACAAAAACCAAATTGACAAGGGTAAACATAATTATCGGTTTCTAAATACCATAATAAAAGTATGGTAACTAAATGTCCTAACAACTTACAAGCTGCACTATTAGGAACATGGGTCTGTAGTGAGAGGTGTCACAGCTTGAAAAGCCTGGATAATGAAAAGGAAGGAAGGACAAGGGTGATTTTCCAATGAAGGAGAACTCCTGAGAGTCAAACCAGACTGAAGAGACATAAGAGGATGATAAGTGTTTTGGGGTGGGTTGAAACATACAGACACTGATGCCATGTACCACTTGCCCAAACAGACATGGGCTGCAGTATAAGAGAGAATACGAATAAGACAACCTAGCCAGCTCGGAGGCACACACTCCACTTTCGTAATTTGCAATTATCCTTTAAACTGTCCAAACATAGATCTACGTTTGCGCGCGTAGCGCTTCGACCTTGATTTTCTCCATAATAATGTAAAAAAAAGTAGGTCTACGCTCGGAGTGCTATGCAAGTGAACATAGATCTATGTTTGGACAGTTTAAGGGTTAAATCCCACTTAAGTGAAGATCAATGATTCAGTTCTAAGTATTAATACATACTTAAATTTTGCCATTGTTCATTTAGCTACCTCTCATTTTTGTATATTTAAAAACTCCTACTTAATAACAGATGTCTAGTTCTTAAGTAGTCTTTAAGCATTAAGATTAGCCTGCTCAAAATGCACAGGATGCTACTGGCTTTCTTTTGTGCTCGACAATATTTTATTACATACATACGTACATATAAACTACATTGCCTGTATACTGCAGAAAAGAAATTTATCATTATCATAAAAACCAACCTAGAGAACACCTCAAATAGTTAATTTACACCAAACACAAGAGTTTTGCTTTTCCCAGCACGCACCATGTGAGGCATGATTTTCTTTTATCATGTGCACACTATCCGCACACATCCAATCTCTCATTCTAAGCCAAAATCTACTGCTCACAGCTTATCTAAGTGAGCTGAGCTCTTGATGTAAATCTACATGATGAACCCTGGCACCAATAACATAGTCTGACATAACAGACAGTGAAAGGATTAAAAGTTACAATTATTCCTTATGTTACAATGGTTTTATATTTTATATACTTACATTATAAATATTTATTGTTACATATTTTATGTGAAGCTTTATCACTATTCAACTGTCAAAAATAAGAAGAACCTCAGAGGAAATATTTATAAAGAAATCTAAATGAAATGCTGCAAGAGATATGTATGTGTAAAATTTTAAGAAAAACTCAAATATTAGCTGTGCTCAGAGTACATTATTATACTAAAATGATGAATTAATAAAAGCAACAAGGTCTTGTGTGCACAGTGACCTGCTGAGTGAGGCAGGAAGCAGAACCAGTCAGCAGCAGCACCAGTCACTTGTACTACTGCCGTATGAACCAGGCAGCAGCAGCAGTAGTCACTTGTACTACTGCTGTATGAACCAGGCAGCAGCAGCACCAGTCACTTGTACTACTGCTGTATGAACCAGACAGGAGCAGCACCAGTCACTTGTACTACTGCCGTATGAACCCGGCAGC
>NC_069442.1:34235445-34392171 GCF_026875155.1 Cherax quadricarinatus
GTGATAAACTCGAGAAACAACTTCTTACATTGCACGAATTACTGTCAACGAGGATGGCATCACCATCTGGAACACAAGGGACAACAACAACACTCAAGTGAGTACACTAGCCACAGAAACGTCTTTATGCAACGGCTTGTGGCATCAGCAAGAGATGGCATAACTCGTTGCAAGTAAAGTTCTTCTCAAAGCGTCCCCTGGGAAGGAACGAATACTTGAACAAGTCGCCATCGCAGGGATAGTAGTCTCAGCACCCAGGGTTGTCTGAGGTTCCTCTGAAACCCAAGGTAACTGTACACTATCCTGCGTGCACGATATTGTGGCTGGAATCCAGACAGGAGTGACAGTATTACTATGTTAATAAGTAATTCACGGATCTATAGGAACTTAATCTGAACTTCACATTTCTCAGCACTTTAACAAATCTCAGATACAATCTGTGAGAACAAGCACATTGCTCAAGGGCTAGGTATTGTCTTTCAGTCAGTAAGGGAATATTGGTACTGTGGACTGATTCATATTGACTTTGACTGGCATAACACACTAAGTGAACATTCAAAAGTGACTGGGACATCTTCTCAGGGAACTTACTCGAGGACATAAAGGCAAGAAAATAGAGAATATATGACACAGTAAGCTTAAACGGGAAGAAATTACTTATTTAAAAAAATAAGTCACATTGTAGCAAGGAGAACTCATATGAAAATAAAAAAATTACTCAACTGGATAAGCAACACTTTGAAAATCAAGAGAAATTGTACTTTACTCAAATTAAATTTACTCAAATTTACTTTAAATTGAATTAATGGCACAGTGAGTTGTCTTTACTTTCAATTCAATAAAAAAAATTCAACAATAAATGATAAATTAATCAAAAATGTTAAAATGGAATCAATAAAGCTTGTGCAAAATTAAAACAAACTGGGAAAGCAATTCTAAATAAAAAGATTAAGTGACACACAAGGAACAAAATATTATGCACAGAACAGGGCATATGAAACTGCACTGAAATAAACTGTTGCAATATTGCAAATAATTTCTAATCAAAGTACTGCACAACACTACATAAAATTTCTGGAAGAAAAATTTTAATGGCAACAAAATGTTTACACAAAAATTATTGTAAAATATTGCAATAATGCAATAATAAAAAAAATTACACACACAAGAAAATACAGTTTACAAGGAAAAAAATATCATCAAGGAATGAACTGATTGAACACTTTAACTCTTAACTGCAGCTTAAGCAACACTGACTGGACAAGCAAAAGAATGATTTACTTTAAAAGAAGTTAAAAAATATGCACTAAGAGTGAATTTGTTCAATGAAATATAAAAATAATAGATGCAGAAACACAGAACAAAAAGGTTTGAACATTCACAGTGATGCAGAACACAACACATCACTATAAACACAATACTAGAATTTTCTTGCATTGAAACTTGAGGTATGAAAAATTTGTAAGATAATTGTCTTGCTTCAACAAAATAATGGCACTATTGTCTGTGGAAATAAGACAAATTAGACACTGGCTAAATGAAAAGAATTAACACAAGAATGTTCAACACACACAGAAAAAAAATAAAATGGCAAATGAATGAAAACAAAAACAGTAAGAATACACAAATGCTGGGAGAAAAAAATATAACAGACAACACTGAGTTGTGATGCAGAATGTAAGGTAATAAATTACTGAATTACTTCACTGCAATACTGTGAACACAAGATAATTGTGAAGTGTAAACACAAGTTTATACTGTTTATATATTGCACACAACAAGGAAAAAACACTAAAGTACTTCAAGTATATGTAAAAAAAAAGAAACACAACACAACAGACATAAAATAAAGCACAAAAATTAACACTGAAGAAAGAAGAGAAAAAAATTATTGCAAGCAGTATATAATGAACACTGAGTCTAATCAAGAGTTACTGAATGTCACTAAGAAATCACTGGAAACACAGAAAAAAAAAATGTCTCAACACTCGCAAATTTCTCTATGAAAAAATATTATTCATTAACACTGTAGCAATGTTGTAGAATGAGGTGGATGGTGGAGGAAGGTGGTGGAGTCTCGTGGCTGGCGGCGTTCCTACTCCACATGTGACGCTTGAAGAATTTGCCCTTAAATCGACGATGGACTCACACAGGAGGCTTTTACGATGGCGCATCTGACGAAGGAACACACCTGGCTCTTGACCCCTTATGTGGTCCGTAAAAATATAATGCTAGAACCTGTAATAAGGGTACAAAAACAGTGGTGGTGGTGCGTGCTGGCAGCAGCCGCACTAAAACACCGCATGTGACTAGGTCTATGGGATGAACAGCGTAAGCCACTCTGGGGACACCCGCACTAGGCACAAAAATATTCTAAGCCAGCTGGCTTAAAAGCAAACCCACAAAATACCACAACACCACAAGGATGATAAAACACTCAGAATGGCTTGGAACTTCAAGCACAGAGCGATGAAGAAGACTATATCCACGTGGCTTGCTTGAGTACTGGGTTAGTCACCTGGGTTAGTTGTTGGCTGGCTTGGCTTAACCCTTCACACAGACTGGCTTGATAACTTATAATGATGAGCACAGCAGGGGTGGAAAGCTGGCTTGGCAGGCAAGGCTGGATGGTGTAAGCTTGGCTGGACTGGGCTTGGGCTGACTCCCCCACCACACACTGGCTTGCTGGCTTGGCTTAATTTGCAAACTCGGGTCAACCCCTCAGGAGTAATGCAAATAAGCAGATAAACACTAATACATGGAGACTGACCAGTGAATAGTGCACACTTGCTCGGGTGGCAGCTTGGCTAGGTCGGCCTACTGGCCACACAAAATGTCCGTTGTCGGCTGAGAGAATTTATCTCTGTGCAACGGCGTAATTAACAATTTTACGCCCACACCGCTGTCACCAATTTGTCGTGGGGGTTCAAAAGGAGATATGATGGTTGAAGATAAAGACACTTGTGGATGGTAACACTATATATTGTCAGACTGTGGTAAGGGAGGCCCAGCCTGCCTTGTTGCTGTTGTAGACCTATCCATGGACTGAGGAAGTTACAGAGGTACTCGTGCACACATGCGCATCACGTGACGTCACACAAACTGGTCCCTAGGCCTAGTAAGGGATTGTATATATAAAACATATGGATGGTACTATGATACTCAGATAAGCTATACAACACCCAACATCTTGCTCCTGGGGGATTTCAACTTAAGGCACCTAAAATGGAGGAATATAGCAAATAATATTGTTGCAGTAATAACACCAGGAGGCAGCTCTGATGAAAACTCACACTCACACGAGCTTTTAAATCTCTGCACAAAATTCAATTTAAACCAGCAAATAATAGAGCCTACTAGACTGGAGAATACACTAGACCTCATCTTCACTAACAATGATGATCTGATAAGAAATGTCACCATATCAAAAACAATATACTCAGATCACAACATAATTGAGGTTCAGACATGTATGCGTGGAGCCCCAGACCGACAAAATGAGACTAGTCACGAGGGAGCATTCACCAAATTCAACTTCAATAACAAAAACATAACGTGGGACCAAGTAAACCAAGTCCTAACCGATATAAGCTGGGAAGATACACTAAGCAACACAGACCCCAACTTATGCCTAGAACAGATTAACTCGGTGGCACTCAATGTATGCACAAGGCTTATTCCTCTAAGAAAAAGGAGGAGTAGATGTAAAATAGAAAGAGACAGGTGCTCCCTTTACAGGCGACGGAAAAGAATAACAGAGCGGCTAAAAGAGGTCAATATATCTGAAATGCGTAGGGAGACACTGGTCAGAGAAATAGCAAGCATCGAACTTAAGCTAAAAGAATCCTTTAGGAGTCAGGAATCGCGGGAAGAACTAAAAGCCATAAATGAAATCGAAAGAAACCCAAAGTATTTCTTCTCCTATGCCAAATCAAAATCGAGAACAACGTCCAGTATTGGGTCCCTACTTAAACAAGATGGGTCCTACACAGGGAGGGAAGTAAAAAAAACGGGTGAGGTGTGCTTAACATCGTGGTTATAGGCAGTGAGCATCGATGGGCATCACTGCACGCCTTCCTGCATCTGGACAGATACAGCAACACAGGAGACATCGCTGCAGCCGAGCTGTGACGTAACAGGGCATGGTCTTCTCTAGAACGGTGAAGCAGTCATCGTAGGAGTCATTGCAGGTCTCACTCAACCTGGGGCACGACCTGCTGGTGCCCTTGAGTGAGGCATCATCAATACTTGGCAACTGGGCAGGGCTCCTTCTGGCAAGCGACTCAAGAGGACACTTCTCGACTGGTACTGTCGCTGGGGCTGTCACTGCCTGCGAGCATGGAGTAAGTCATGGAGTGAGTCATGGGAGAGACGACTCGGTGAAACATCTGGGAGTCGTAACATCATACACCAGACTGCAGTGGGCGGGCTAGCAGTCAAAGTGACATCATCTTTGTGCAGGCTGCTCACTGAAGCATGTGACAAGAGGCTGACATGGCGCCTGCTGACAGGGCTTAACTGAAGCTTCCCCTCAAGGAAGGTTCCTTGATGTTGGTGAGGGGCTCTTGATTTAGGGAATTGGATCTGTGCTCCAGTTCCCCGAATTAAGCCTGAATGCCTTCCACATCCCCCCCCAGGCGCTGTATAATCCTCCGGGTTTAGCGCTTCCCCCTTGATTATAATAATAATAATTAACTGAAGCTTGACGAGTGTCATTCTTTCGGCATGCGGAGTTACAGCAGAGGTTAGTCTAAGCGTCCCCAGACTTGTTTCTCTACATATAACTGCACTCTGACGGTCTGAAGGTGAAGTGAAACAAATCTCGATGGGAATCGTAGCAGGTACGATTCTGCAGGGCATCATGAGTGGTGAACAATAAGACCTTTCTGTACAAGGGGCTCAGACGCTCGGGCTGACTAATATCAACTCTCAAACGTGCTGGTCACACCGGGTGACAGGCAACAAAGTGGTCTGGGCTCAAGACCACACAGGACACACGGAAAACTGCACACACACATACACATGCAGTACTACATGGCTTATTAGCAAATGATACTTTTCTGTGCACAAAACTGACACTAAGCTATACAGGAATATGTGAGAACACTGACTGAGCTTTGAGTGGCCTCGGACACTCGGATACACAGCTCTGGCAATGAATTCATGGAAAACAGCAGAAAACACAGCAGAGGGAGTGAGTACATAGTGGTGGAGTGTGGTGGTAGGCTAGTGAGGTGAGAGTGTACAGCAGGGTGAGCGTGGGTGAGTGTATGGCAAGGAACCGCCACTTCCTCCTCTCCCACCCACAACACGGGGAGATACTCACACTGAATGCAGAAATCACCACAAACTCACCTATGACTTGCTGAAATAGCTGTGCTGAGCTGAACAACAACAGCAGAACATACAAGTGACGCTGAACACGTGACTTGAGAAACAGCGTGGGACGCTTGTACATGTGTCTGGATGCTGAAATGTGCAGACACGGCATCAGGATAACTCGTTGAGAGACGAATACTTCTTGTGTAGGGTGATCAAATTAAGATAACTTCATCCCTCTGCCTTCCCTCCTGGGGCAACACAACCGCTGCGACCACCACTGTCCACCATTTATTACGAGATTATTTGGTAATAGCTGCAGAGCGGTGGATGAAATGATAAGTGTTTCGTTTGGGAAAAGGGGAATCTCTTTTAAAAAAACCCCCGTTGTATTGGGGGAATTCTCTAAAAAATTTAAAATTAAAGGGGGTTTGAGGGTGTAAATTTTTAAAGGGGGGGGAAAAAATTTTTGGGGAAAGGTTTTCAATTTTTAATAAATGAGGGAAAGGGAAGGACCATTGGGGACTGCAAGTTTTTTGATGGCAAAGGGGTAAAAAAAAAAATTTTAGGGGTAAGTCTTTATTAAAACCTTAAAGTGTTGGAAAGGGTTTAAGGAAAAATTGGTCAGAAAAGGAACAAAAAAAGGGGCCCAAAAAAGGAGGGGGTTTTACGGTTTTACATGAAACTTTTGTGAACAAATTAATAAGCTAAAATTTTGGGTTTTTAGGGATTTAAAAAGGTTTTGCAGGGGGAAAAAGGGGGGCTTGGCAATTTTCAAGGAGGGAAAAGGAGGATAAAAGGGGTGAAGGTTTTTAGAGGATGTGAGGTCAAGTTGATTTGTGGAAAGGGGAAAATTTTTTCCCTTAAAACCTTTAAAAAGGGAGGTTATTCCGGGTGAAATTTTTTTAAGATTTTAAAAAAAAGGATTTTGAAAGGGCGGGAAAAAGATAAAAAATCCCCCCAAAAAGGGGGTTTTTAAGCTGTTTTTGTACAGTGTTTTGGGAATTCTGAAGAAAGTCGGGAAATTGGGGGAGAATTTGGTGGGGTGTCAAAAAAGAAAAAAAAAGGGTTTCGGAAAAAATTTGGGAAAAACCCAAAAAATATAAAGATTAATTTTTGGGGGAGGGTGGAAAATGCGAATTTTTGGAGGGAGTGCAGGGTTGGGCATGGGGGGGAATCAAAGAAAAAGGGGAAAAAATGGGGTGATTTGGGGCCCCGGGTGGAGCAAAGCGCCGGGGGCAAAAGGGAAGGGAAAGGGTATTTTTTTCCCAAGCCAAAAGGGTAGCGGGGGAAATTTACAGGAAGGTGGACAGTAGTGTCACTAAACCCAATTTTAAAAAGCAAAAATTTCAAATTTTAAGAAGGGGGCAACCAAAACTTTTTCCAAAGGGCGGGGGAAGGGGTTTTATTTCCCGGCAGAAAAAATAGCAAACAAAACCAAGATTTCCATTTTAGGAAGAAGGGCTGGGGTCCCAAAAAATTTAGGGATAAAGGATTTTTTCGGGGGGCAAATTCCCGGGCATCTTTTTGGTAAAAGGTTTAGAAAATTTTTTTAAATTTGACTGCTTTGGGGGTTTAAAAAAAGAAAAATTTTGGGGGTAAAAAACCGGGGGGGATTTTTTATTGGAAAGGGGGGGAAAATCCGACTCTAAAAAAATTTGTAAGTTCTTTTTAAAAACAAAGGTTAAAGACCTTCTCCAAAACATAGGGGTATTTTTAAAAGTTTTTTTTTTTTGGGCCCATTTGTTGGGGGGGAATCCCAGTGTTTTTAAAAAAATTTTTCTTTGTAATTAAAACGTTTTGGGGAACGTTTTATTACAAATTTTGGGTATTGGCCTGTGCAAAGCTTTTTAGAATATTCAGGCCGTTGGAAAATTTACGGGATTTTTTTTTAAAAAATTTAGGGGATCCAAAAATGGGAAAAAGGGGTAAAGTTTTTTTTAAAATTGGGTTTTTTTGTTTTAAGGTGGGGGTAAGGTTGGGGATAATTATATTTGGGTTTTAACCCCCAAAGTATTTTTAAAAAATTGTAAAAATGGTAAACTATTTAAAAGAGGGGGGTCACGGGCCAGGTTTTTAAAATTTTTTGGGTAAAAACCCTACAACAGTTTTTTTTTTGAGAAAAAGAAAAAAACACGCCCCTTTCGGGGGCCAAAAGTAAAAACGCTAAAAAGAGGTCTTTTTAAAAAACAAAATGGTGGGAGACATGGCGGAATTAGAAGCAAAAAAAACCCAAAAAGCCCCCCTTTTGGGGTTTAAAATGGGGAAAGAACTGCCAAAATTCCCCAAAGTTTTTTTCTTCCCGGGGTTCCCTAAGATTTGGGGGGGTTCCCGCCCCCCCCTCGTCCAGGTCAGGTGGGCCCGGGAAAATGGAAACCCCCCGATCCCCAAAAGTCCCTTTTTCTGTGGGAAATAAAAACGGTGGAAAGAAAAGTCCAAGTTTCACCTGGGGAAAAAACCCCAGGCCCCCCCGGGTGGCCTTTAAAAACCCCCAACCAACCCCCTTTCAAAGTCGAGAACAAAATTTTTGGGGCCCCAAATTAAACAAAAAACCCACCCCAGATGACGGGGGGTGGCTAAAAACCCCCCAAATTTTGACTCATTTTTTTTAAAAGGAAACCCAAACTGAAATTAAAATAAAAACGAATTTTTTTTTGGGGGCCACAAAATTTTGGTTCCCCCTACCGATGTTGCATGAAAACTTGCAGGCAAAATTTGCCACCCCTGCACCCCCAGGGCGGGCTAAACCCTTTTTCATCGAATAAAAAAGGCCCCATGACCCCTTTTCCTTCCTTGGGAGGGAGCTTCAGGGGCCCCCCCCACTTATTTTAAAAAAACTCCCCCCTAAAAAATGGCTAAAAAAACCAAAAATCAGCCAAATTAGCCAAACCCATTAAAAACTTTAAAAGGTCCAAGGAAATACCCCCAACTCCTTTTTAAACCGGGAAGGGTTTGAAAAAGGGCCCTCCTGTCTTTTTAACTATGGGAAACTAAAAAGGTAAAAATCCAAAAATAAAAAAATTTTTAATTATAAAGTTTGAAAAGTTCGAAATTTTTTCCTGGCTAATGCCCAAAATGGGGCAAAGGGGTTTTGGGGAAAGGGGGTTTGGCATTTCCCCTCAAAAAGAAAAAAGGGGTTCGAAAAAGGGAAAAAAAGCCCAGACAGGGGAAAGCTTTTTTCCAAAAGGCACTTTTATCGCTTTTCTGTTTCATTCCCCGAATAAAAAGGGGTGTAGCCAAAGGTGTTTTCCTTTCAAAAAAAATTGCTTGACTTCCCCTTGCGCGCAACTGGGCGGACATTAACCAATTTTCGTCTGGAAAACAATTTTTTTAAGAGGAAATTTTTTCTCAATTTTTGGGTCAAGGAAAAAATCTTTTCAAAAAAAATTTTGGGCCCCTGGGCCCGGCACCAACCTAAAGACCTATTATCATGGGGGAATTCCTTAAAAAGGCCTTTTTTAAATTATGCTTCCTTTGTCAAATTTTTGGTTTAAAAAAGGGGAGGCCCCCTTTTATACATCTTCTTTCCTTTTTTTTTATAGGTAATTTGCCAACAAAAACCCCCTTTCAAGCGGTAAATTGTTTGCCTGAAAATTTCAGAACCTTAGGCCCGGAAACGAAAAATTTATGAGGTTAAATTTTGAATGTTTCCCGGGAACCAGGGGAGGCCCATTTTATTAAACCTAAAATTGGGGACTAGTAGGAATGAAACCAAAATCATCAAAAAGAAAAGATGGCAGGATCCATCCCCCCAAAAAGCGGGGTTTGAAAAAAAGGAATAAAAAGGGTTCGGGGGGGATTTCAACTGCCCCCCGTTAAAAAATTCCAACAATGGACCCCTTTAAGGGGCATTGAAACCCAAAAAAGTTTTTTTGAACCCGGGTCCGACTTTGGTTTTTTACCAGCGAACGGGGTTTGATGGTTGATCCCCCGGGGGAGGTGGTCCGCCCCCGCCTTCCCCCCGGAAATTTTTCCCAGGAAAACCCCAGAAAACCCCATTTTGGCAAAACTTTGGGCTTTCACGGTTTTTTCTGATGGGGGGGAAATTGAACCAAATAATTTTTTTTTTTCCATATCGTTTTTGGTTTTAAAAATTTTTTCCCCCGCAAAAAAAGTTATTTTTTTTTGAAAATTTGTTTTGGGTAAAGAAAAGGGGAAGTTACCGCCTGGGAAATTGAAACGGAATTTTTGGCTGAGGTGGGTTTTTGTGGTTTTTTTTTCTGTTCAATAAAAAGCTGATGGGAAAATTTGCATTCCCCTCATTTTTTCCCTTCCGCACCAACCCCTTTTTATTTCCTTTTTTTTTCCCTTTTTCCCTCCCTTTTTTTCTTTTTTTCCCCTTTATTGTCCGGGGAATGGGAAAAGAATCTTTCCTCCAAAAGCCTTTTCGGGGTTTTAGGGGAAACAAAAATGCCGGACAATTGAAACCCCCTTTCCTAAAATTAAAAAAAAGGGGCCTTTAAAAACCCGGGGATCAAAATTGCTATTATGGGTCAAAAACGGGAAGCTATTTAAAAATAAAAAATTGTTCCCCCTCAAAAAAGGGGGGGGTAAATTTTCGTGGGGGGAAAAAAGGGGAAAAATCTGGGCTAGAGGGTTAGAGCAAAAAGGGGGACATGGGAATACTTTTGGGGAAAAAAATAAAAGGAAAAAAAAATTTATTTGGTTTTAAAGTGGTTTGGTGGGAAAGTGGGTAAAAAAGGGGTTTTGCATTTGAAGAAAGGGGGAATGCGGGGGGAAAAAAAGGGGGATTTTTGGGAGATTTAGTGGGGAAATAAGTTTAAAACCAGTAGGGGAAAAATTGGGGGGGAGTGAAAAAGTAAGAAAATTTTTAGAGAGGGGGGGGTATAAGTTTGGGGTATTAAAGTTGGGAGTTTGATTAACTTTGAAAAAAGGGTTTGAAGGAAAAAATTTTAAAAAAAGAGGTTAATAAGAAACGGGGGCTTTGGCAGGGAAAGCAGTTTTTTGGGTTTAGAGGGAAAAATTTAAAAATTTGGTAGTTTTGGGGTTTTCAGTTTAAGAGGGGCCCGAAAATTAAATTTTTTTTAATAAACTAAAAAAAAGGGAAGGGAAAAAAAAATAAAGAATGGGGGAAAGAAAGGGGGTTTTTTAAAATAAAAAAGACTTTGGGTAGAATAAAAGCAGGGGGAATAGAGGGCTAATGGACATAAATGGGGGCAAGGGAGGGGTGGGGGAAAAAAGTATTTAGAGGTTCAGGGGAATTTTTTGGGTTAAAAAGGGGGCGAGGGAAGAAAACTTTGGGTGGAATGATGGAAAAGAGAGTAGAAGGGGAAAAAGTAGGGGGAATTTTTTAAAAGTGGGTTTAAGAAGGAGGGAAGAGTTAAAAAAAAAAGGGAGGAAAGAGATGGTGGAATGAAAAAAAAGGAAAGAGAGAGGGGGAAGTTACAAAAATTTTTTAAAAAAAGAAAAAGAGGAGGAGTTTAAAATTAAGAAAAAGAGAGAAAAAGGTTTTTGGTAGAAAAAAAGGGGGGGAAATAAAAAAGGAGAGTTAAATTTTTGGGAAAATGGGGAAATTTTGGGGAAATTTTAAAAATTTAAGAAAGTGGGGGAATGTTTTTTATAGGGAGGAGAAAATTTTGGGATTTGGGAAGGAGGGGGATTGGGGGAATTGTAATTGGTAAAATAAAGGGGGTTTTGGAAGGGGAAGGAGGAAAAAATAAAAATTTTAAAAAGCGGGGGGGGGTATTTTTTGGGGAGTGGTGGAAATTATTTTAAAAAATGAGGGAGGAGGTTTAGGGTTTGGAGAAGAGCATGTTTTTTTTAAAGGGGCAAAAAAAAAGAATGAAAAATTATGGGGGGTTTGCGTTGATTTTCCTGAAAAGGAGGGGTTAAAAAAAATAAAAAAAAGGGGAAATGGTTAAAGTGCCGGAGGTTTAGGAAAGGGTAAGGGGGGGGGGTTTTAACGGAAAATAAGTGAACAGATTTAGAAAGGAAAAGGGTTTTTGGGGCATTTTTTAGGAAAAAAAGGGTAACGGGGGTTAGGGGGGAAGTGGCTGTGCAATTTAGGTTAAAAAGGGGGGTATTACTGAAAGGGAAAAGATTTTTCAGGATGTGAGGAAATTAGGTTTGGAAAGGGGGAAAAATTTTTCCCAGAAAGTAGGCTTAGAAAGGGATGGGGAGATTTTTTTTAAAAATTTTTTTTAAAAGGGGGGTTGTGGAAAAGAAAGGGGTTTAAAGGGGGTTTAAGTTGTGTACAAAAAGGGGATTGCAAAGCGTTTTTGGATAATTCCGGGGAGTTTAAGGTTTGCGAGTTTTGTTAATTTGGAGGGGGTGCAAAAGGAAAAAAAAGGTGTCAAAAGAAAATTAAGGAAACAAAAAGTTTAGGTAAAAAAAAATTAATATAGTTTGGGGGGGAGAAATGGGGGGGTAAGTTTAAAATTTGGGAAAAATGAGGGAGGGTCAAAAAAGTATGAAATAGAATTGATGGGGAAAAAGATGGTGGTGCATTGGAGTTTGGGACAAAAAATTTTCCTTGGGGGCAAAGGGGGGAATGTAGAGAGTATAGTTTTAAATTTAAAATTTTAAAAGCTTATAATGTTGAAGGGGAGAAGGCGGGGGGGGCAGGGGAGATGTCTGTCTGAGGGCAAGTGTGGTGTGAATATAATGCAGAAATTCGTATTTTGGGAAGTTAGGAGGAGTGGGGGGAACCAAAACTTTTGCCGAGGGCTGAGGGGGGGTTTGTTGAGGTGGTTCGGACATGTAGAGAAATGGAGCGAAACAGAAGACTTCAAGATGTATCAGTCTGTAGTGGAAGGAAGGCGGGGTAGGGGCGGCTAGGAAGGTTGGGGGAGGGGGGTTTGGAGGTTTTTTTTTTCGAGGAGCTGGGGTTTTAAGGGATGATGAGGTGTTTTTTTAGGGGTGTGGAGAAAAGGGTTTTTTTTTGATCGGGAAAGGGGGGCGGACATTTTTTGGGGGTTTAAAAAAAAAAACCGGAGGGGATTTGAGTTAATGGGTAAGGCCGCCCCGAAGGAGGGGGGTTAAAGTTATTTTTAGGAAAACCCCCCTTTGGGAAAAAAATATGGATAAAAAAGGGGAAAGTTTTTTTTTCCCCCCCTTTGGGGGATCCCCAAATTATAAAAAAATTAAAAATTGATTTGTTTTTAAAAAAATTTTAGTTTTCCCAACTTGCCAAATTAAGAAGAATTCCTTTTTTTAATAAAAAAAAGGTGTTTTATAAAAAATTTTAAAAAAATTATAATATGGCATGGGGTTTTTTTTTTTAAAAAAAAATTTGGGAAATCAAAAGTTTTACATTGTTAAATTAATTTTAAATTTTTTTGAAAAAAAAAGTGAAAGGGGGACCATTCAAAAGGGTTAAAACCCTAGAATTTAAAATTTTAATTAGTTTTTTTTTTTTGGTATTTTGAAAAGGATTCCCCTTTGGGGGGAAAATAAAAGGTCATTTCTAATTGACCATTAGATTTTCAAATCATCCTACAAAATCTTTAGGTTTTGTTGCCCAAAATTAGCCATTTAATTTTATAAAACCCAACGTAAATTTTCCCCTTTTGGGTTCCTGATCGGGGTGCCCCGGGGGGTGGCCGCTCCCCCCTTTTGGTTTTGGAAACCGTTTTCTCCCAAAAAGGACCCCTCTGAGGGAAAGGGAAAATGGGGACGGGCGGTTCCGGGGGATTTACCCAAGCCCCCTGGGGGGCTTAACACGGAAGGGCTAAAATTAGCGAGAAAAATCCATAAGGTTTGCTTTTAACAGGGTCAGAAGGGGAAGAAATACCAAAGTCATGGACTCAGTTATAGAGGCCGCCCCAACGCCCGGATTAAAACATTTAGAAAGGGAAAAAAAGGGTTTTAGGGGGGATGAAAAGGGCAAAAACCAAGTTTTAAGACAGGGCCCCTCACCTGGGGCCCCCCACAATGGAAAGGGTTTTAACAAGGACCCAAAGGGGCTTTTTACTGGGAAAAAGATTTGGGCACCCCCACCATTATTTTTTTAAAACCTTAGCCACCAGGGCTAGGGGAAGCAGGAACTTCAGCGTTGTTTTTATCATAACTTTTAAGTGAAGAAGACCCCCCCTTTTGGGCCCCAGTTACCCGGGGGGCTGGGGTTTGGAAAGTGCTCTGGGCTAAAGGAAATGGGGGGGTCCTTACAAGGATAAAACGAGAACAGGGGGGTTTTACCTCGCCCCTTTTGGGGGGGTGGCCCATTTTTCCTGAAAGGGGGGGTGGGAGGGGCGGGGGAACTAATTTTCCCAGAACGGGTATCGTTTTCCCCACAGAAGGGGGGGGGGGGCCGGCAAGGCCCGGGTGAATTGTCACCCGGGGACAGAAAAAAAGGGAATTGCTCATTTTATTCCGAATTGACAAGGATGGCAAGGTGTTTTGGGGAAAGGTGGTGGTGGTCCCTAGGGGACTTCGGACCTGGAGCTGGACCGGGGAGGGGTTAGGGCTGCCAGTAGAGACATGCGTAAAGGAGGTCTGAAAGGACATGGTGGCGTTGTGAGGAAGGTGTCGAAGCACAGGGAGAAGAAACCACCGCTGGCCTAAGGTGTATGACAGTTAACATTAATGGTTTGTGTCAGGACGTGAAGCGTGCATGGTTTGCAAGTTTCTTGTGCCGGCATAGAGTGGATGTTGTATTTGTGCAAGAGCACAATATCAAGGTGGGGCGTGCATTGGAGGTGAATGGATATAGGGCTTTTGTGATGCAAACGGGACGCTTGAAGGGAGGGGTGGGAGTCCTACTCCGGGAGGTGAGCCCATTTGTGGTTAGTAGAAGTGAAGGGGGGGTGAGGGGCATATTATCAGAGTGGATGGACGGTGGATGGGCGAGCGAGTGGCATTAGTGTGTGTGTATGCACCTGCAGAGAGTGATGCATATCTGAAAGCGAATTTCGTGAGGGATGAGCTCGTTTATTATTTCTGTTCTTTACCACCTGTTGCTATTGTGGGAGGGGATTGGAATTGCATTATTCGCAGGGCAGATGTTGAGCCACGTGGGGTAGGGCATTTTTCAACTATCCTAGGTGATCTTCTGAGAGATGTGTGTCTACATGACGTATTTGGGGGTGGGGCTTGGGCGGTGGAGCACACTTTTGTTAGACATGGATATGCGGCGAGGCTAGATCAGGTGTACATCACAAAGCAGGTAAGAGTGGAGTCCTTGTGTACGGTGGAGGTGGAATATTCTGATCATAGGGCAGTTGTGGTAGACCTGGGGTGGGATGGGCTGGCCAGGAGGTGTAAGAGTTATTGGAAACTAAATACGAGGATCCTGGGTGATGAGGAGGGGCAGGGAGGATTCGAGACATTGTGGGCAGAGCTCAGTGAGGAAAGGCAGGGTGTAGAGGATTTACTGGGGTGGTGGGACGGGGTGGCTAAGGGACGAATACATCAGTTTTATGTGAGGGAGGGGAAACGCATAATGCAACAATCGTATGGGCTCCTTCAGTACCTAGAGGATAGGTTGAGGGACTGCTATGGAAGAGGTGGGCACAGGGGAGTATATCCTGTGGAGGAGATAGAAATGTTGAAGGGAAGGATTTGTGAGCTGCAAAATGAACGTTTTAATGTGGTGCATGTGCAGGGGGGGGGGTTGAGGAGGTGTTATGGGGCGATCGACTGTCGGCGTGTGTTTTACAGGGTCAGCAGTGCCATTGGAAGGCCACTGAGGTTGGTAGGTTAGTCGTCCACTCTGAAGTGGGGGGTTATTGTGAGGGGCAAGTGTTGCGGACGACAAAGGGGATGAGTGGTTATGCGGATGCATGGTATGAGCAGTATTTGGGAAGTAGTGTAGTGGAAGGTGTGGCACTGCGTAGCATCTGCGAGCTAGTGCCATGTTCATTGGGGCGTAGTGATCGAGTAGTGCAGGGTGGGGAGATAGATGAGAGAGAGGTTAGGCAGGCATTGGTGAGTATGCGTACGGGAAAGGCTCTGGGGATTGATGGATTGCCCTGTGAATTTTACCTGCAGAATTGGAAGTTAATGCATGGATTCCTGGTGGAGTTAATGAATATCATGAAGGAGAAGGGGGTATTGGGGGAGTTGCAAGCCACAGCTGTGGTTGTTCTGGTCTCAAAGGAAGAGGTCCAGAATACCCTAAAGGATTACCGGGCGATATCTTTACTTTGTGTGGATTATAAATTGTTTGCAAAAAAATGGGAAATTGCCTGAAATGTGTCGTGGGGCATGTCGTATCTGGAGGGCAATATGGGTTGCCTGGCAGATCTATGGACGAGGCCCATGGATGTCTTAAGGGTTTTGTGGAAGGTTTGGGGGGGAAAGGGGGGAGCTTACTTGCTTTGGATTGGCAGGGAGCATATGACTATGTGGAACGGGAGGCATTGCGGCAGATCCTTCTAAAGCAGGGATTTGGGGAGGACGTTGTGGAATGGGTGGAGACATTGTATCGAGGGGCGTGGGTGTGTGTGCAAATTAATGGTTGCATAGGGGAAGCAGTGTGTATGGGGCGGGGCCTCAGGCAAGGATGTCCACTATCTCAAATTCTGTTTGCCTGTGTTCAAGACCCATTTTATAGACTCAATGAGGCACGCATCTGTGGGGGGGTGGGGACAGGGGAGGTGGGGTGTAGGCCAGGGATCGTAGGATATGTCGACGACATGACGGTACTTGTGCGGGAGGGAAAGAGTTTGAGAGAGGTGGGAGAGGTCATTCGTACGTTTGGGGAGGCTACAGGGATGAGGGTTAATGTGGAGAATCATGTTTATTAAGGCTGGGAAATTGGAACTGGCAGGGGGATTGGGATGCTGGTGTGGAGCGGAGGGTGGTGGATAGCTTAAAGATATATGGAATAGTGTTTATGGAGGATCAAGTGCGGTCGAGAGAGGTGAACTCCGAGTGTATTGTGAAACGGGTGCAGCATATATTGGGGAGTTTGCGCCCATATCATTTGACATTGTTGCAGAGGGCCATCGTGGTAAACATGTTACTATAGAGTAAGGTTTGGCACATGGCGGCAGTTTACCCCTTAATGGGGCAGGGAATTACGAGAATCTTAAAGAGGGTGTTTAGGTTTATATTGGGTTCTGGGTGTGATTGGCTGAGGAGGGAGGTGGTAATGCTACCGGTACGTCAGGGGGGGGGTTAGGGTTATTGGATCTGCAGCGTTGGGTAAAATGTGTTTACTTACGAAGGGAGTATGTATGAGTCAGGAGGTGTGGGGGGGATTAAAGCTTCTGTATGAGGGAGTGAAGAGGTGGTATGTGGGTGCAGAGTTGAGGGAATGTGAGGAGGTGCTGCGTACCCTCATGGTCCTTTGGGAGCCTGGCAAGATCCGCGTAGGGGTTTTGGTAAGAGTGATTGGGAGCTGGGTGGTGGTGCCGGTGGAGGGAATATACCCCATGTATAGATGGGGAGATATTTGGTGTCGTTTTCGTAAGTTGAAGCTCAGACCTCGGGTGCAGGTGGTTATGTTCCATTTCCTGCATGGCATTTTGCCATCAGGAGCAGTTCTGCAGGCGAGGTGAGTAGTGGAGGAGAGTGGGTGTGGAGTGTGTGGTGGAGAGGATACAGCATATCATGCGGTGTATTTCTGTGAATGTTTGGGGAATGTTCGGGATTGGATGAGTAGGATAGTGAGGCTAGTGGGAGGGGGGATACCGGTGCTGAGAGTGCTCGTTTTGGATGTGGGAGGGGTGCCAGAGAGTACACAATGAGTATTGGCATATTTAATGGTAGATTTTGTGTACGTGTCATGGGGTATGCGTGGGAATGGGGATTGGGTTGTGAGGAAATGGGTAATGGCAGTTACTTTCTACAGGATGGTTTGCAGGAATAGGGAAATATATGGATCGCGGTGGGAGGGAGCCTTCCCTGCAGGTTATCATGGTTTAACTATCAGGATCTTACTAGCTTTGTAGTGAAGGGGGGTTGTCATGGCTGGGGCAAGGATTGAGAATGTCATCCGGGGTTCCAATGGGCTCGCCATCGAGAGAGTGTGTGTGTGTGTACTCACCTAATTGTGATTGCAGGGGTCGAGACTCAGCTCCTGGCCCCGCCTCTTCACTGATCGCTACTAGGTCCTCTCCCTCTCTGCTTCCTGAGCACAGAACCACATGGTTGCTAGCTCCTAGGGGACTCTCATACTTGATGTCCTCAATATCTGAGCTGCCCAGGGTGAACACAAGGTCCAATCTTGTGTGTGTGTGTATGTGTGTGTGTGTGTGTGTGTGTGTGTGTGTGTGTGTGTGTGTGTGTGTGTGTGTGTGTGTGTGTGTGTGTGTGTGTGTGTGTGTGTGGGCATATGGCTTAGATGTAAACAAGGGAAGGTTCAGTGTAGTTAGTAGGTGTTAGGATATACGTGTGATGACAGCTGAATTAAACGTGTGATCCAGTGATGTGAAAATTTATTTGGTCCCTAAAGTTCCACAGGACAGATCCAGCATGGCCGTGATGGAACAGCTGAGCTGGATGGCCCTTAAAACCCTCCCAAACAAACAGCATTCTCTTTAGTTGGCGGTGGATTGTTGGTAGGCATTTATTTAATTTATAGATTTACTCTTCAGGGAAGGAGTAGGTAGTTTTACTGTTAGTACACTAATATTAGGTTTACTAAGGCATCTGTAGATAAATAACAAAAAGGCACAATACCGTGACTGGAACGATACACAAATAACCCGCACATAAAAGACAGAAGCTTACGACGACGTTTCGGTCCGACTTGGACCATTGACAAAGTCATATTGGGACTTGAGTAGCTCACTCATTTCCTTGCTGTCATCTGTGTAGGACCCATCTTGTTTAAGTAGGGGGCCCAATACTGGACGTTGTTCTCGATTTTGAATTGGCATAGGAGAAGAAATACTTTGGGTTTCTTTCGATTTCATTTATGGCTTTTAGTTCTTCCCGCGATTCCTGACTCTTAAAGGATTCTTTTAGCTTAAGTTCGATGCTTGCTATTTCTCTGACCAGTGTCTCCCTACGCATTTCAGATATATTGACCTCTTTTAGCCGCTCTGTTATTCTTTTCCGTCGCCTGTAAAGGGAGCGCCTGTCTCTTTCTATTTTACATCTACTCCTCTTTTTCTTAGAGGAATAAGCCTTGTGCATACATCGAGTGCCACCGAGTTAATCTGTTCTAGGCATAAGTTGGGGTCTGTGTTGCTTAGTGTATCTTCCCAGCTTATATCGGTTAGGACTTGGTTTACTTGGTCCCACTTTATGTTTTTGTTATTGAAGTTGAATTTGGTGAATGCTCCCTCGTGACTAGTCTCATTTTGTCGGTCTGGGGCTCCACGCATACATGTCTGAACCTCAATTATGTTGTGATCTGAGTATATTGTTTTTGATATGGTGACATTTCTTATCAGATCATCATTGTTAGTGAAGATGAGGTCTAGTGTATTCTCCAGTCTAGTAGGCTCTATTATTTGCTGGTTTAAATTGAATTTTGTGCAGAGATTTAAAAGCTCGTGTGAGTGTGAGTTTTCATCAGAGCTGCCTCCTGGTGTTATTACTGCAACAATATTATTTGCTATATTCCTCCATTTTAGGTGCCTTAAGTTGAAATCCCCCAGGAGCAAGATGTTGGGTGCAGGAGCTGGAAGATTTTCCAGACAGTGGTCAATTTTTAACAGCTGTTCCTGGAATTGCTGGGATGTTGCATCCGGAGGCTTGTAGACTACCACAATGACTAGGTTTTGGTTCTCGACCTTTACTGCTAAAACTTCCACTACATCATTTGAGGCATTAAGCAGTTCTGTGCAAACAAGTGACTCTGCAATGTACAGGCCAACCCCCCCCCCCTTTTGCCTGTTCACTCTGTTACATCTGTATAGGTTGTAACCTGGGGTCCATATTTCGTTGTCCAAGTGATCCTTTATGTGGGTCTCAGTGAAAGTCGCAAACATTGCCTTTGCCTCTGCAAGCAGTCCACGGATGAAAGGTATTTTGTTATTTGTTGCTGGCTTTAGACTCTGTATATTTGCAAAGAAGAATGTTATCGGACTGGTGGTATTGTTGGTACTGGGGGGGGATTTTTTTTCCGGCATTAGTATCTGTATCTGTTGGTTTGGAGTGGAGGCCATCGACTGTGGTTCCACTCCAGGAATGACTGGATTTGGTGTACGATTTCTGCCATTTCCTGCCAGTTTTTTTTTCCTTCCTGGCACTAAAAAACCTCTCCCTCTTGAGTGGCTGTGGCTACCCAGGTTTTCCCATGGCCTGGATGTTTTGTATCTTTTTGTCCCCTTTAGATGGTATGCCTGGCAATTTAAGTTAATAGCACAGTCTTTCCTGTACTGAAGAGGTACACATTTCAGGTGAAAAGCTTACAGGAAGGGAGTTTGCATTTTCCTGTTGTCATATGGGCATGGCATTTTCTAGGGTGGTCATAGTTGCATGTCCCATCTGTTTTTTCCAGATTTCCCATGCCAGCAGATACCAAGTGCATAGTATGTGCACAGGCTTGGTTTCCGCTTGCCTTGGGTTTCTGTGACTGTATTCCCTGTTGGTGCATGTTTCCCTGTCTTACTTCTATCCTCCCTAGCACCAACAATGGAGCTCCCACCAGTTGTTTTTGGTAATTTATCCTCACTATTGCTATTGGAGTCCTCTTGTTTGCTATTTCCTGCGGTATTTCTAGTTTGCAATATTGGTTTTATCTTATCTTTGACTACACTTGTTTCCCTACTATGGCTCCTGTCCCCTATGAGGTCATTTATATGTATTCCTTCCTGCGTATAATTCCCGACTACCTGGACAAAATCTCCAGCTTCACCATTACTGTCTCCCAGGACAGTATCTCCAGCTTCACCATTACTGTCTCCCAGGACAGTATCTCCAGCTTCACAATTTCTGTCTCCCAGGACAGCACCTCCAGCTTCACCATTACTGTCTCCCAGGACAGCACTATCAGCCCCACATTTACTGACTACCAGGACATCATCTCCAGCCTTACAGTTTGTGACTACATGGCCAGTATCAAGGGCAGTACCATTCAGCCCAGACTTTTTATGTTCCCATCTGTTGTCGAAAGCTTCCAGGTTTTCTATGAAAGCAGCTTTGATGTTGTCCTCTTTTAATACCCTTGTGATTTTAGTCCACAGATTTTCCTCATTTGGGCATACCCAAAAACACTTCTCTGTTTTAATACTGCTTGTAGCTAGTTCTTGAATATCTGCACAAGGGGCGTGACACCAATTTCCACAAAAATGACAATTTATCCATGTGGAAGCCCGTTTGTTTGACTGACCACAGACTACACACAGCTTCATAATGATTTGAATGGATGATTTACTGCAATTCTACTAGCAACCTCTTGAATATTCTATTAATAACCTTAAATGAAGCTCTAGCTATTTGTATTTCTGTTTCTAACTGTTTTTGTATATTGGACAGCTTACCGTCACGTTCTGGTTTGAGAATAAGTTTCCTCCTTCTGTATTTAGCTCCTTGATTGCTGGAGATGTGATCAAGATTGACAGTTGTTAGTCTTGGGAAGTGATCAGATAGAAGATCATCAACTATGACAGAGTCATGCATCGTATATGATGTATTAAATCCAAGACACAGATCTAGTATGCCACCATATATGTGAGTAGGCTCAGTAGTGCCCACAATTCGAACATTATCATGCTCATTTACCAATCTCACTAGTTTAGTTCCATTGGTGTTTGTTATAGACCCACCAATATTCTTATGTCTGGCATTAAAATCTCCAAGAATGACGGTAGGTTCACTATTGATGCGATCTGGTAAAGCATCAGGTCGAAGCTGGTTCGCTGGGGCATAGAGATTAAAAATGTTTATGGAAAAATCGCCTGCGTATACTTTGACACCATGATACTGCATGTTAACTCGACTCTGCAAGGAAAGGAGTGAATGTGGCAAGTTCTTTCTGACATACATCACACAACAGTTGGTTGACCTTAGGTTATAAGCTGCATATCCAGGCAAGTTTGGTGGAGGTGCTCCATCTTTCAATCTACATTCCTGCAAACAGATGACATCAATATTCTTGGTTGCACTAATATGATGTAAGTCAGGCAACCGCTTCCTGATGGAAGCAATGTTCCATGAAAAGATTTGTAATGTATCCATTGTAGTGAGTTATTACAATCTCTTGCTCATAAGATGGTAAAACTATTATGCTTTGACTACAGTGTGCAGGCACTTAAGAGCAAATAGCATAGTTTGTACATCTTTATCTTCAGGACCTTTATTTTTAAGCATTTTTCGGCATATTGGCAGCCAGTTCCAAGGCAAGTCTTGAAGGCAAGAGTCATGGGCTTCTTTCTTACAAATTGCTGGAAGCTGAACGGGGATTGCTGCACTTTTGACATCATCACCATGCTCAAGAGCATCATCCTGATTACATATATTTATTAAACTTGTCAGGATCTGTTCAAGATGCTCAATTTTTTTCCGGAAATTTGTTATAATATGAGGAAGGTCAGGCGAATCCAATGCCTCTCCGGAGGATGGCACTTCTGGGTTAGTGCTTTCTTTAACACCTATCACCTTAACAGGTACCATGGTTACATTAGTGTTCTCTGTTTCATCATTCATTGCAGGTAGGTCCTGTGCATCTGACTCATCTCCAATTTCCAGGGAGGTTACCTGTGTGGTATCCGTCTGACTGTTGTAGTTGTGTGTATTGGGAGAAATGACAAACTCATCCCCATATTCAGGTGTAGCCATAGGTATCTGTAGTGGCAGACCAGTAGTTCCATATGTGCTAGCAGGGATGGCTAGCTCCACAGCTGGTGTGTGTGATGGCATTCTGGTATCACCAGAATCCTTTGCAGTGAGGTGGGGTTCTTGCACACTTTGCAGAGGTTCAGTCTCAGATCTGGCTGTGGTAGACTGGATGGCCCCATTAAAGGACTGTTATCAGGTTTACATCGAAGGTTGTTTGGGTTCTGACTGCAGTCCTTGTGGGAAACTGTAACCCCAACTTCTTTACAGTTAATACACTTAAATTTTTGGCTGTCAGGGCCTACTGTGCATTCTCTAGTGGAATGTTTCCCAGCACACTTACCACACCAAGAATGTAGCATTCCACAGTCTACTGCAACATGGCCATAGTGCTGGCATTTGTAACACCTACGTTTAGGGGGTAGGTACACTTCGATGTTTAGGTAGGTGCAGCCTGGTTGCTGCTTGCTGCGGCTGCACCTGATAATAGGTAAAGAATCTGACCCCGGCACGAGTGAAACGTTGGATGTTTCCTTACACCTGCTGCCCGCTGACCTACCGGTCAGTAGGTACCTAGGAGGTAATCAACTTGTTTGACCCTGTGGATAACGTGTCGATCTGGAGTTTTATGACTGATCGTGGGTTCTCTCCCCTCCCGTGGTGGGTGGCATCCTGGGGACAAGCTAACCTAAGTTGCCAGAAATCCTCTACATAACCATGGACTTTCTGTATAGTATGTCAATGAAGTCAGCTAGGTCTGTAATAACTGTATTATGGCCTGGCAGAATTTTTTATTATTGTTGATAGTAAGAAGAGTCAGCTGGGAGAACCTTGTTAGTTAGGAACAGTCTATATCTTGAGCAGTTCCGCTTTATGCTTGTTCACGAGTGACAGTAATCATGTTGGTTCTTTGTCCGTTGCTCACACTGAGGGATAAAATGTACAGACGAATTTTGTGAGGGTAAAATTATCAAATAAATGAGCGATGGCAGTAATCACCTCTTACCATCAAACAAACCCTCACACGTTACCCTATCTTACATTATTTCACTTTATTGGCTTAACCTACATTACATCCGACATAATTTACCATAACAGGCACTGCAAAAGTTTCAAATTAATCAAGAAACCTAAATAAAAACTAATTAATGAATTGAAATCACAAACTAAAACAATAAGGACAATAAACATGAAAGAGGAAGATAACAAGTGAGGATCGACAATAAATAACATAAACGATACAAAGAGGTTAAGAGTAGAGTTGAGAGGTTGTGGCCGCCACCGTCACCATACCGTCGTTTATAACTGTCTCACTCGTAAACAAGTGTTCGCGTCTCTCACAGGAGGTCTTATTTCTCCCAAATTAACTTTGTAAGAGAGCCAGAGACGCAGCCTCGACGCCATCACCAGGCAGGTAATGCTTCCTCCTTGTTAATTATGTCGATATATTGTTGGTTTATGTTAGAGAAGCAATGCTATACCTGGCTGCTGCTGCTGTCTGGTTCATACAGCAGTAGTACAAGTGACTGCTGCTGCTGTCTGGTTCATACAGCAGTAGTACAAGTGACTGCTGCTGTTGTCTGGTTCATACAACAGTATTACAAGTGACTGCTGCTGTTGTCTGGTTCATGCAGCAGTAGTACAAGTGACTGCTGCTGTTGTCTGGTTCATACAGCAGTAGTACAAGTGACTGGTGCTGCTGCTGTCTGGTTCATACAGCAGTAGTACAAGTGACTGGTGCTGCTGCTGCCTGGTTCATACAGCAGTAGTACAAGTGACTGCTGCTGCTGCTGTCTGGTTCATACAGCAGTAGTACAAGTGACTGCTGCTGCTGCTGTCTGGTTCATACAGCAGTAGTACAAGTGACTGGTGCTGCTGCTGCCTGGTTCATACAGCAGTAGTACAAGTGACTGCTGCTGCTGCTGTCTGGTTCATACAGCAGTAGTACAAGTGACTGCTGCTGCTGCTGTCTGGTTCATACAGCAGTAGTACAAGTGACTGCTGCTGCTGCTGCCTGGTTCATACAGCAGTAGTACAAGTGACTGCTGCTGTTGTCTGGTTCATACAGCAGTAGTACAAGTGACTGCTGCTGTTGTCTGGTTCATACAACAGTATTACAAGTGACTGCTGCTGTTGTCTGGTTCATGCAGCAGTAGTACAAGTGACTGCTGCTGTTGTCTGGTTCATACAGCAGTATTACAAGTGACTGGTGCTGCTGTCTGGTTCATGCAGCAGTAGTACAAGTGACTGCTGCTGCTGTCTGGTTCATACAGCAGTATTACAAGTGACTGGTGCTGCTGCTGCCTGGTTCATACAGCAGTAGTACAAGTGACTGCTGCTGCTGTCTGGTTCATGCAGCAGTAGTACAAGTGACTGCTGCTGCTGTCTGGTTCATACAGCAGTATTACAAGTGACTGGTGCTGCTGCTGCCTGGTTCATACAGCAGTAGTACAAGTGACTGCTGCTGCTGTCTGGTTCATGCAGCAGTAGTACAAGTGACTGCTGCTGCTGTCTGGTTCATACAGCAGTATTACAAGTGACTGGTGCTGCTGCTGCCTGGTTCATACAGCAGTAGTACAAGTGACTGCTGCTGCTGTCTGGTTCATACAGCAGTAGTACAAGTGACTGCTGCTGCTGTCTGGTTCATACAACAGTAGCACAAGTGACTGCTGCTGCTGTCTGGTTCATACGACAGTAGTACAAGTGACTGCTGCTGCTGCTGTCTGGTTCATACAGCATTAGTACCAGTGACTGCTGTGCTGCCAGGTTCATACAGCAGTAGTACAAGTGACTGGTGCTGCTGCTGCCTGGTTCATACAGCAGTAGTACAAGTGACTACTGCTGCTGCTGCCTGGTTCATACAGCAGTAGTACAAGTGACTGGTACTGCTGCTGACTGGTTCTGCTTCCTGCCTCACTCAGCAGGTCACTGTGCACACAAGACCTTGTTGCTTTTATTAATTCATCATTTTAGTATAATAATATACTACTCTGAGCACAGCTAATATTTGAGTTTTTCTTAAAATTTTACACATACATATCTCTTGCAGCATTTTATTTAGATTTCTTTATAAATATTTCCTCTGAGGTTCTTCTTATTTTTGACAGTTGAATAGTGATAAAGCTTCACATAAAATATGTAACAATAAATATTTATAATGTAAGTATATAAAATATAAAACCATTGTAACATAAGGAATAATTGTAGCTTTTAATCCTTTCACTGTCTGTTATGTCAGACTATGTTATTGGTGCCAGGGTTCTTCATGTAGATTTACATCAAGAGCTCAGCTCACTTAGATAAGCTGTGAACAGTAGATTTTGGCTTAGAATGAGAGATTGGATCTGTGCAGATAGTGTGCATACGATAAAAGAAAATCATGCCTCACATGGTGCGTGCTGGGAAAAGCAAAACTCTTGTGTTTGGTGTAAATTAACTATTTGAGGTGTTCTCTAGGTTGGTTTTTATGATAATGATAAATTTCTTTTCTGCAGTATACAGGCAATGTAGTTTATATGTACGTATGTATGTAATAAAATATTGTCGAGCACAAAAGAAAGCCAGTAGCATCCTGTGCATTTTGAGCAGGCTAATCTTAATGCTTAAAGACTACTTAAGAACTAGACATCTGTTATTAAGTAGGAGTTTTTAAATATACAAAAATGAGAGGTAGCTAAATGAACAATGGCAAAATTTAAGTATGTATTAATACTTAGAACTGAATCATTGATCTTCACATAAGTGGGATTTAACCCGTAAACTGTCCAAACATAGATCTATGTTCACTTGCATAGCGCTCCGAGCGTAGACCTACTTTTTTTTACATTATTATGGAGAAAATCAAGGTCGAAGCGCTACGCGCGCAAACGTAGATCTATGTTTGGACAGTTTAAAGGATAATTGCAAATTATGAAAGTGGAGTGTGTGCCTCCGAGCTGGCTAGGTTGTATAACAAACCCCAGTCAACCATCGCTACTATCTTGGCCAACAAAAAGGCAATCAAGGAAGCTGTTGTTGCAAAAGGTGCAAATGTGCTTACAAAACAGATATCGCAAATACTTGAAAATGTGGAGAGACTGTTGTTGGTGTGGAGCAATGAGAAACAATTATCAAGAGATAGTGTTTCACAGTCAATAATATGTGAAAAGGCATATTAATTAAGAAAATGGCTGGAACTAGTGCTGATGTTAGTGAATTTAAAGCCAGCAAAGGTTGGTTTGAGAGATTTAAGAAACATAGTGGCATACACAGTGTGATAAGGCATGGTGAGGCTGCCAGTTCTGACAAAAAAGTGGCTGAAAAATATGTTCAGGGTTTCGGACGTACTAGTACAGCTTACGCACCAGGGTTTTTGACGTACTAGTACGCCTAAATTCTAGCGCCCTCAAATCTAGTGAGAGAAAGCTGGTAGGTCTACATATGAAAGAATGGGTCTATGTGGTCAGTGTGCGCAGTATAAAAACAATCCTGCAGCACACAGTGCGTAATGAGAAAAAAAAAATGACCATGTTTGCACAGAACTGCTAAATGCCTCAAATGATGTAGTGGAAGTTTTAGCAGTAAAGTTCGAGAACCAAAACCTAGTCATTGTGATAGTCTACAAGCCTCCGGATGCAACATCCCAGCAATTCCAGGAACAGCTGTTAAAAATTGACCACTGTCTGGAAAACCTTCCAGCTCCTGCACCCAACATCTTGCTCCTGGGGGATTTCAACTTAAGGCACCTAAAATGGAGGAATATAGCAAATAATATTGTTGCAGTAATAACACCAGGAGGCAGCTCTGATGAAAACTCAACATCACAGAGCTTTTAAATCTCTGCACAAAATTAAAATTTAAAACAGCAAATAATAGAGCCTACTAGACTGGAAATACACTAGACCTCATCTTCACTAACAATGATGATCTGATAAGAAATATCACCATATCAAAAACAATATACTCAGATCACAACATAATTGAGGTTCAGTCATGTATGCGCGGAGCCCCAGACCGACATAAGAGTTAGTCACGAGGGGCATTCACCAAATTCAACTTCAATAACAAAAACATAAAAGTGGGACCAAGAAAACCAAGTCCTAACCGATATAAGCTGGGAAGATATACTAAGCAACACAGACCCCAACTTATGCTGTAGACAGCCTGTACTGTCTGCACAGACAGCCCATGCTGTCTGCCAGCTTAGTTCATATTTCGCGCCACTCAGGTGCTGCCATCTATAGGCCTTGCCACTTCAGTATGCCCAGACTTGCCTCGCTCTCACTCACACAGCGGCCTGGCATCAAGACACAAGTACTCCCAGCTCTCTCTCGTGGGCATGGCCCTCCCGGGCCATGGGCACAAACACACAAGCCTGTGTAACCCACCACTAGTTATCAATAAAGTAAGAAGCCTCCGAAGACGTATATCATTCATACCCGCCCGCTACCAGTACCAAAACAAGGCCGTTATAATGCCTAGAACAGATTAACTCGGTGGCACTCGATGTATGCACAAGGCTTATTCCTCTAAGAAAAAGGAGGAGTAGATGTAAAACAGAAAGAGACAGGCGCTCCCTTTACAGGCGACGGAAAAGAATAACAGAGCGGCTAAAAGAGGTCAATATATCTGAAATGCGTAGGGAGACACTGGTCAGAGAAATAGCAAGCATCGAACTTAAGCTAAAAGAATCCTTTAGGAGTCAGGAATCGCGGGAAGAACTAAAGCCATAAATAAAATCGAAAGAAACCCAAAGTATTTCTTCTCCTATGCCAAATCAAAATCGAGAACAACGTCCAGTATTGGGCCCCTACTTAAACAAGATGGGTCCTACACAGATACAACAAGGAAATGAGTGACTACTCAAGTCCCAATATGACTCAGTTTTTAGCAAGCCGCTAACCAGACTGAGATTTCGAAGATCAAAATGAATTTTTTTATGAGAGAGCCACAAAATTGATTAACACAACCTATCCGATTTTATCCTGACGCCAAATGACTTCGAACAGGCAAAATGACATGCCCATGCACTCTGCCCCAGGGCAGACTCATGGAACTCTGTGTTCATCAAGAACTGCAAGAAGCCCCTATCACGAGCCTTTTCCATCCTATGGAGAGGGAGCATGGACACGGGGGTCGTCCCACAGTTACTAAAAACAACAGACATAGCCCCACTCCACAAAGGGGGCAGTAAAGCAACAGCAAAGAACTACAGACCAATAGCACTAACATCCCAAAATCATAAAAATCTTTGAAAGGGTCCTAAAAACCAAGATCACCACGCATCTAGAAACCCATCAGTTACACAACCCAGGGCAACAGGGGTTTAGAACAGGTCGCTCCTGTCTGTCTCAACTATTGGACCACTACGACAAGGTCCTAAATGCCTAGAAGACAAAAAGAAAAGCAGATGTAATATATACAGACTTTGCAAAAGCCTTCGACAAGTGTGACCATGGCGTAATAAACGCACAAAATGCGTGCTAAAGGAAAAAACAGGAAAAGTCGGTCGATGGATCTATAATTTTTCCCCACTAACAAACACAGAGAGTATTTGTCAAAAAGAGTAAAGTCCGAGGCAGCTACGGTGAAAAGCTCTGTTCCACAAGGCACATACTCGCTCCCATCTTGTCCTCATCCTTATATCCGACATAGACAAGGATGTTTAGCCACGGCCCGTGTCTTCCTTTGCAGATGACACCCGAATCTGCATGACAGTGTCTTCCATTGCAGACACTGCAAAGCTCCAGGCAGACATCCCAAACCAAATCTTTCAGTGGGCTGCAGAAAACAATATGAAGTTCAAAAGATGAGAAATTTCAATTACTCAGATATGGGAAACATGAGGAAATTAAATCTTCATCAGAGTACAAAACAAATTCTGGCCACAAAATAGAGCGAAACACCAACGTCAAAGACCTGGGAGTGATCATGTCGGAGGATCTCACCTTCAAGGACCAAACATTGTATCAATCGCATCTGCTAGAAAAATGACAGGATGGGTAATGAGAACCCCAAAACTAGGGAGGCCAAGCCCATGATGACACTCTTTAGGTCACTTTTCTATCTAGGCTGGAATATTGCTGCCACTAACAGCACCTTTCAAGGCAGGTGAAATTGCCGACCTAGAAAAAGTACAGAGAACTTTCACGGCGCGCATAACGGAGATAAAACACCCCAATTATTGGGAGCGCTTGAGGTTCCTAAACCTGTATTCCCTGGAACCAGGGGAGAGATACATTTATTATATACACCTGGAAAATCCTAGAGGGACTAGTACCGAACTTGCACACAAAATCACCCACTACGAAAGCAAAAGACTTGGCAGACGATGCACCATCCCCCCAATAAAAACAGGGGTGTCACTAGCACGTTAAGAGACCATACAATAAGTGTCAGGGGCCCGAGACTGTTCAACTGCCTCCCAGCACACATAAGGGGGATTACCAACAGACCCCTGGCAGTCTTCAAGCTGGCACTGGACAAGCACCTAAAGTCAGTTCCGGATCAGCCGGGCTGTGGCTCGTATGTTGGTTTGCGTGCAGCCAGCAGCAACAGCCTGGTTGATCAGGCTCTGATCCACCAGGAGGCCTGGTCTCAGACCGGGCCGCGGGGGCGTTGACCCCCGGAACTCTCTCCAGGTAAACTCCAGGTATGTTTTTGGATTAAAACAGCGACTTTGCACTGTATTTTCGTATGGTATTTATTGTTGTATTCTAGTTTTCCTGGTCTCATTTTATAGAATGGAAGACATATTACAGAAATTGAGATGATTTCGACGGGTTTTACAATGAGAAGTACCTTGAAATTGAGCTCAAAGTAGCAGAAATGTTCGATTTTTACCAAAGTTCAAAAGTAAACAAATCATGCCAAGTGTCCAATACACATCAACTGGTGAGTCTAATATTCTTTCACAAGTGTGCCGATATTATTTATACCATTTCTACACTAATGCAGTAGTCTGCATAACGGTAAGTCTTCTATTTTTTGTGAGAATAAAAATTCAAAGTGGAAAGCAAAAGAATGTTAGAGGGGCGTGGGGACGTGACTAATGAACAGAGGAAATGTTATTTTAGTGCCAGGAATGTCTTTATTGTTTATTCTGGACCCTATTTGGAAATTGGCATCTTTTGAAATTTGTGTGAAATTGGCAAAATTGCTAAATTCTGACCACTGTATTGGATAGTTTAAATTGGTAAATGGGTGGTTTCTTGTACTCATTTGATAGAAAAAATGGAGTTCTAGTGATGATTTTTGTCGACTAGTACACTGGAATTGGCCGGAAATAGGGCTCAAAGTGGGCAAAATCGCCGATGCGTAAACATCTTCAAGACCGCTAACTTCGCGAGAGCATAATTCCGTAAGTTTTCCATCAAATTTCATACTTTTGGTGTCATTATGATCGGGAAAATATTATCTATCTTTTCATAAGAATTTTTTTTTTTTTTTTTTTTTTTTTTTTTTTTTTTTTTTTTTTTTTTTTTTTTTTAAATTTGGGCGACCCTGAGAACAAGTCTGGGAGAGGGCCTGGGAACCCTGAAAGGCTTAAGGGGTACATAGAGGCTGAAAAATTAAAACCCCAACAAGTGTTCAATTGTGACAAAACAGGCCTGTTTTGGAAGAAAATGCCAAACAGGACCTACATTACTCAGAAGGAAAAGGCACTCCCAGGACACAAGCCTATGAAAGATAGGCCTCTCATGTTTTGTAATAGTGCTAGTGGGGATTGCAAAGTGAAGCCTTTACTGGTGTATCACTCTGACACTCCCAGAGTGTTCAAGAAAAACAATGTCATCAAGCCTAATTTGTGTGAGATGTGGAGGGCAAACAGTAAGGCATGGGCCACTAGGGGCATTTTCCTCAATTGGTTCTATCAAGTGTTTGGCCCCAGTGTGAAAAAATACCTCCTGGAAAATAAAACTCGAGTGCCTCCTGGTATTAGACAGTGCTCCTGCTCATCCTCCAGACTTGCAAGAGCAAATTGTGGGGGGGGGGGGGTATAGTTTTTGCCTCCTAACACAACTCCTCTCCTCCAGCCCATGAACCAGCAGGTCATTTCAAATTTCAAAAAACTGTACACCGAAGAAGTGTTTCAAAAGTGTTTTGAAGTGACCTCAGACACTGAATTGACCCTAAGAGAGTTCTGGAAAGATCACTTCAGTATTCTCACTTGCATAAACCTTATAGGTAAGGCTTGGGAGGGAGTGACTTGCAGGACTTTGAACTCTGCTTGAAGAAAATTGTGGCCAGAATGTGTCCAAGAGAGGGATTTTGAAGGGTTTGGGGCTAACCCTGAGGAGCCTATGGCAGTTGTGGAATCTATTGTGTCATTGGGAAAGTCCATGGGGTTGGAGGTTAGTAGCAAGGATGTGGAAGAGTTGGGGAGGACAACGATGAAGAGATAGCCACTGATGAGCTGCAAAACCATCTGCAACAGCAACTGACCACAGCTGAGGAAATTGCTTCAGAGGAGGGGGAAGAGAGATGGAGGAAGTTGCCTTCTTCAACGATTAAGGACATTTGTACAATGTGGACACAGGTGCAAGCCTTTATGGATGAACATCACCCTGACACAGCTGTTGCAAGCCTTGCTGGTGACCCTTACAATGACAATGTTGTGTCCCATTTTAGGGAAATCTTTAAGACACGCCAGAAACAGAGCTCTCTGGACAGCTTTTTGGTGCGACAGGGTTCCAGTGACTCTCAAGCTGGTCCTAGTGGCATTAAAAAACAAAGAAGGGAGGTAACCCCAGAAAAGGACTTGCTTCCTAAAGTCCTTATGGAAGGGGATTCTCCTTCCAAACAATAATACACCTCCATCCTCTCCCCTCCTCCCATCTCATCACTAAGTCTTCAATAAAGATAAGTGTCATTTTAGTATTTATTTATGTATTTATTCTGCTTGTCTCATTGTTTTCTGTGTAGGAAAATGTGTATTTCATGTGAAAAAATTATTTTTTTTTAATACTTTGGGTGTCTGGAACGGATTCATTGGATTTCCATTATTTCTTATGGGGAAAATTAATTCAGGTAACGATAAAAATCAGTTAAAGACAAGCTCTCTGGACCGGATTAATATCGTTAACTGAGGGTCCACTGTATTTATTATAAAACTTTTTTGGTTCTGGGACCTCATTCCAATTCATCAAATGCCCCATAGAGTTCCTGTGGAGGACACAGGCATTCTTCAAGTCATCCCTGTTGCAAATGCTTTGATGTTCATCTAGGCAGACCAAAATATTTCTGCCTGATTTCCGTAGATATTTCATGGCATGGTGTCCAGTACTTTGGGACTGTTTTGTGGAAATTAGAGGTGTGTGACTTCACTTCGTAGTACAGGTGCTCCTCGACTTATGGTGGTTTCACTTAGGCTGTTTTGACTTTATGATGGTGCAAAAGCAATTACTTTGGAGATGAAACTTAATTACCCAGCATGAAGGCAGCAAGTCCATAACTTGTATACTTTTTTTTTTTTCAGTACTGATATTTAGTTACAATAATTTTTCATTTACTTATTCAGTAATGATAGATATTTATTTACTTATTTATTTAGCATCTATTCATATTAGACTTACGATAAGTTTGTTGGAACGTAACCCCATCGTGAGCCGAGGAGCACCTGTAAGGTCTTTGTAGGAGGATGTGCTGTATTAGTGGTGGATACATTGATATTCCTTCTGGCAAGCACCTGGTGTGTATTCCTGGCAAAATCACCACACAAGAATCTCTGAACTGTTTAGAGGAATGTTCCAAAGGGAAATTTGTTGAGGATAGCTTGTGCCTTGAATCTTCAGTCCTGGATGAAGAAAAATGGAAATTGAAGACAAGTAAAGTCTTGTGTTATGAGTGCATTCCTCTTCAAGGAAACAAAGATTGGACATGCAAATAGCTCAAGAAGAAGCCTGTAAGAGCACCTGTTTCAGTGTGGGTGTCATGGTGTGAATAAAAATACATAAGATCATCCTTGTTGATAGGTTTTCTATACACTTTGAAGAAAGAAATGTCCCTGTCAGGAGACCTGCACAGGAGGGCATCGAGGAAAGGAAGTTTGCCATCTTTTTTCGAGTTCCATTGTAAATTTTGTGTATGGCTTGTCAGCGTTGATTTTGTTGAAGAGGCTCTGGATATTAAAACATCTGGGATAGACCACCAAGATATTGGTGTATCTTATCCAGGAAACAGTGTTGGGAATAAGGGTGCTGAATTTCTTGATCTCTAGGTTCTCCATGAAAGCAGTTATCCTGATACTTGAAGAGGTTAAAATTAACACAGAGATCCACTGGACTGACAAAGTCCAGAAGAGGTAATGGGAGGTCATGGTCATCAGTGAGCTTCCACCTCTGGATATTTATGGCAGCATCAGGTGGCCTGGTAGGCAGTGCACTCGCTCCACACACTTGAGTGTCCATGGTTCAGTCCCCGGCAAGGGTGGAAATGCTGGGCATGTTTCCTTATACTTGCTGCCCCTGTTCACATAGCAGTAAGTAGGCACCTGGGTGTTAGTAGATTGGAGTTGGTCACATCCTGGGGGACGAGATTGAAGGACCTCAGTGGAAATAAGACAATCCTGTATGATGCACTGACTTTCTTGGGCTATCCTGGATGGCTAACCCTCCAGGTTAAAAATCTGACCAAATCTTATCAGTAGGTATACTGGTAAAAAGAGCTGTGCCATCAAAGGTAGCCATTCTCTTGTTTTTGATATTCATGTTGGAAATGCGAGAGAGAAGGTCACCTGAGTGTTGGAGGTGTTCATGGCTAATGGTGGCTAGTATTGCTGAGATGTATTTTGACAAGGTGGCCAGCTAATCTGTGTGGGGTACTTTCTCTGCTCAAAATGATAGGTAGTGGGATGCCAGGCTTGTGTATCTTAAAAAGGCCATAAAGACGTACTGGGTTTTGCTTCTTTCATTGTCTCGGCTCTCTCTACCAATGCCCTAGTGATGCTACCATAAATATTCTGACACCCTTGTCATGATACGCAGAAATTTTTTCTAATTCTAGCTTCAGTACAGTCCTCGCCTCACATAACATAGTCCAACACGGATTTATGCAGAACATCCAGAACCTCCCAGTCGTCAGAGTGGAAACTTGTGTCCTCTCTGCCTGAGGCCAGAGATGTTATCCATACAATTTTGCTAGGCACACCTTCAGGAAATGGAGAGCCTCATTCTATGGCAGCAACTTAACTCCGTCTCCTAGAAGACTTCCACAACTCTCCTACTTCAGAGTAGCTTGGCATCCTTGGATCTCCCTCTATAGTCACCTCTGACATTTCTACCTCTTCTTCTAGAACCCATACCTCCTACTTTCTGTTGCCAGTGTCTTACTATTCCTGATTAAGGTTTCATTACATTAGAATATCAGAGGATACAAGGGAAATTGGGGAAAGGGCAGCTCCAAGTGTTGTTCTTCCAGCTTTCTCCTGTTTGTATCTGTGTACAAGAACCAAAATTACATTCCACTGTTGGCTTTCCTGTCTCTAGCTATGTTTTATTGCAGTCACTTTTCCCAGTGAGACATTTAACAAGAATGCACCTCTTGTGTGCAACCATAGTATAGAGAAAACGTCATAGAGATTACTTATTAATCAACAGTCTGCTGTATATGCAAACCTTATTCTCAGCTGTCTTATTCGTATTCTCTCTTATACTGCAGCCCATGTCTGTTTGGGCAAGTGGTACATGGCATCAGTGTCTGTATATTTCAACCCACCCCAAAACACTTATCATCCTCTTATGTCTCTTCAGTCTGGTTTGACTCTCAGGAGTTCTCCTTCATTGGAAAATCACCCTTGTCCTTCCTTCCTTTTCATTATCCAGGCTTTTCAAGCTGTGACACCTCTCACTACAGACCCATGTTCCTAATAGTGCATCTTGTAAGTTGTTAGGACATTTAGTTACCATACTTTTATTATGGTATTTAGAAACCGATAATTATGTTTTATTTTATTATCACACTGGCCGATTCCCACCAAGGCAGGGTGGCACGAAAAAGAAAAAATTTCACCATCATTCACTCCATCACTGTCTTGCCAGTTTTTAAACTGCAACATTAACACCCCTCCTTCAGAGTGCAGGCACTGTACTTCCCATCTCCAGGACTCAAGTCCGGCCTGCCGGTTTCCCTGAACCCCTTCATAAATGTTACTTTGCTCACACTCCAACAGCACGTCAAGTATTAAAAACCATTCGTCTCCATTCACTCCTATCAAACACGCTCACACACGCCTGCTGGAAGTCCAAGCCCCTCTCACACAAAACCTCCTTTACCCCCTCCCTCCAACCTTTCCTAGGCCGACCCCTACCCCGCCTTCCTTCCACTACAGACTGATACACTCTTGAAGTCATTCTGTTTCGCTCCATTCTCTCTACATGTCCGAACCACCTCAACAACCCTTCCTCAGCCCTATGGACAAGAGTTTTGGTAATCCCGCACCTCCTCCTAACTTCCAAACTACGAATTCTCTGCATTATATTCACACCACACATTGCCCTCAACAAAACATCCCCACTGCCCCCAGCCTTCCCCCCGCTGCAACTTTCCCTCCCCCAAATGCTTCACACCCATAAAGAGTTTTGGGTTTTTAAAAAATAAAATCTCTTTACTTTCCCCCTCTTTCCTCCAAGGACAAAGTTCTTTTTCTCCACAACTCCTAAGTGCACCATTTCCCCCTTTTTCCTCTCTTAAATTTCCCTATGTTTCACCTCATCCTTCATAGCCCCATCCGCTGACAGTCCACCCCCAAAATTATCTGAATACTTTCACCTCCTCCATACTCCCTCCCCCCCCAATCGATACCCCAAATTTTCATCCCCTAATATTTTTTTTATCCTCAAAAAATTTTACTTTTTCCCTGTTTTCATTTTAAAAATTTTTCTTTTTTTCCCCCCCTTTCCAAAATTCACCCAACCAATCTCAAAAAATTTTCCCCTTCGGGAATCCCCAAGAGCCAAGTGCCCATCAGAAAAGAGCAACTGGCCCCAACCCCCAACTTTATTGTGTTTCCCTTTAAATTTTTTAAACTCCAGGGCCTCTTGTCAAGACCCCGCATTTATTTCTTTTAAAACCCCCATCTAAAATATTTAAAGAAAACCACGGGGGACACCCACAAAAAACCTTTTTAAAAGGCCCTACTTTTACGGGGAAAAATAATTTCCCTCTCCTATGACTTTTAATTTTAAAGGCCTCACATCCTCTTTTAAAAAACCTTTTCACTGCTTTGGGTAACCTACCCCTACCCCCATACACCTGCAACATTCTGAACATTGCCCCCCCTATCCCCCCTTGTAATATCCTTTTCAAACCCAAAAAAATCCCACAAAAAACCCTTTTTAGCCTTATTTTAAATACTTTTCATTTTATATTTTTCACGGGTAAACCCCCGGGTCCACAAAACCCCCTACCTTTCCAAAAGCCTCCTTTTTCCCTTTCTGCTATCCTATTCTCCGTCTTATTTTTAATTCTTTAAATAATAACTTTTACCATACACTTTACCAGGTAAAATCAACGGGACTTATCCCCCTTTTTTTTTTTGCACTCTTTTTTGCCCCCCTTTGCCTTTTTATACAAAGGAACTATCCCATGCTCTCTGCCAATCCCTAGGTACCTTACCCCTCATCCAACATTTTTTTTAAATAATTGAAACCAACCCTCCAAAACTAAAATCCCCACCTGTTTTTTTTAACTTTCTATCTTTATCCCATAAACCCCCCGGCTGCCTTCCCCCCTTTTCATTTTCCCTACTGCCTCACGAATTTCCCCCCCCCTCAAAAATTTGGCTCTTCCTCACTCCTAAAGATGTTATTCCTCCTTGCCCTATACACGAAATCCAGTTTCCCCCATCTTCATCAACATTTAAAAATTTCCTAAAAATTTTCCCCTCCTTTTTCCCCAAATTACCTTTTAACTCTCCATTTAATAATTTCTCCTTCCTATTTTAACAAACAAATCCTTTTGTTCTCTAGGCTTCCCTTTAAACTTTTTAAATTTCCCCACCCCCAAAATTTTTTCTTTTTTTTAAACAAAATTTGGGGATAACACTAAACCCACTCTCCTTTTGGGCTCTTTTTTTTTACATTGTTTCCCACACTCTTTAAACCCTCTCTCTTTTTCCCATATACCTCCCTTTTTTGCATCACTTTATTTGTTAAAAAAAATTTCCCTCATATGCTAATTTTTTCCCCCCCTTACTACCCTTTACATCATCTTTTCCCCCCAATCGCTCCTCTTCCCCCGCACCCTTTTCCCTTTAAACCCCACAAACTTCTGCTGAAACTCTAAAAATTTTACATTTTTTAAACCTACCCCATCCCTTTTCTTTCGACCCCATTCCCTTTTGCTCTCATTACCCATCTATCCTCCAATAGCGGGTTTATATCTTTCCCTAACTGCCTCCTTTTTTAGTTTATAAACCTTCACCTTTTTCTCTTCCCTGGCTTCTTTTCCCCTTTAAAAACCCATCAAATTTTTACTCTCGTGCTAAAACCTAGAAAGTGTCTGATATATCTGCCCCCCTTTCTATAAACATGTACCCCGAAGTTATTTCAACAGTCTTTTACTACCAATACTAACCCAAAACAAACTACTGTCATTTTGCCCTACATCATATTTTTATCTTATTTATCCTTTTTTTTTCTTAAAATATGTATTACCTATAACAAAAACCCCTTTTTCTATCCCAAAGTTCAAAGCAAAGGCTCCCCTTTAAATCATTTAAAACCCGGCCCCCAAAAATTCCCTCCCCACACCCTCTCAAAAAAGTTTCTCCTATTTTAGTTTTTGGGTCCCCCCCACAATTACTCTCTCATTTGGTTAAAGGCTCCTATCCCTTCACTTAAACAATCCCCAAAATCTCTCTCTTTTCCTCTGAAATTCCTCTCTTTTTCCCAGGTGCTTTAAAACCTTATTATGACCCACTTCCCCCACCCAAAACCTTTTATTTTTAATCCACTTTTTTTCCCGGGGCATTACAAAATTCTATTCTCTTTTTTTTCCTTTCCATAACAAAACCCTTAAAACCATTACTGCTACCCCTTTCCTTTGCTCAATTTCTCTCTTTTTACCCAGATTTAATCCCCATTTTTTTTCCCCCCACAGAAACCCCCCTCCCCCCTTTCAGCTTTGCCTCGCTTGGGCCGGACTTCCAACTTTTTTTCCTTCAAAAACATCACAATCATTGTTTCTTGTCATCCCACTAAAACCAAAACGCAATTCAAGCATCCCATTTTAATTAAAATTTTTTTCTTCTTTTTTTTATAAATGCTACGGGGAAAAGGGGTTTATAGCCCAAATTGCCCCCGGGGCTTTTTAAAGTCGCCCCCATACACACGCAGGGGCTTACGGGGGAAAGATTTTTTTTCCATTTCCCCCAGGGGGACAATAAAAAGGAAATAAAAAAGAACAAGAGCTATGAAAAAAAAAAGGAAAAAAAACCTAGATGCAAAAAATTATATATGTATGTCATTTTCGGTAAAGTGTGACCAAAGTGTAAGTTGGAGTAGAAAGATACCCCTGTTACTAGCGTGTTTATGGAAGAAAAAAGACACCAGCAATCCTACCATCATGCAAAACATTTTACGGGTTTCTTTTTTCACAGTCATCTGGCGGAGGGTTTATTTATTTCCCCTTTGGGGGTTGTGTCTACCAACCTACACCTAAATAATTATGTTTCCCCTTTGTAAATTTTGGGTTTTTTGGGGGGTCATTTTTACTTTTCAACCCCTTAATGCACGGGGGGTACCTATGTTCAAAAAATATTTTTGGGCTTTTAATCACTAAATTTATTATGGTTTCCTTTGATCTCAAAACCAGGGGTTACAATATTTTGGGCCCAGGCTTACCCCTTGGGGCCCCTTTGAGGCAATCTATTTTTTTTTTTTTTTAAAGATTTTTTTGTTTTAGAGGCACTTCTGTATTCAATTTAAATTTATTGGGGTTTTCCCCTCTGACTTCCCAGGCAAATAAACTTGTGTACCTTAAAAGGCCACATATTTTTAACAAGAAAATATTATGATATTACAATTGTTTCAAGGAATTTCTCCTTTGAAACAAGGAAAAAAGTCAGATTGTTTGACTTGGGTTAAATTTTTGGTTTAAAACTACATGGTGTTTCTTTTTTTAGCTGAATTCCACTGTTAATATTAAAGAAATTGTAATAAATTTGGATGAATAAGGGCATTTTCCCAAAGCAGTTTACATACTGCTGGGAGGGCAACTTTGGGGAAAGGGAAAAATCAGGGTTTTTTCTTTATTGTTTACTTTGCTTGGGAATTAGACAAAAAGTTTCATCAAAAAACAAAGTTACACCGTGTAGTTAAACCCTGATGGACTTTTTTGGAAAAAACCCTCTTTTGGGCCCTTTAAATTTTTTTAAAGGGCCCGGAAAAAATTGTAGAAAAAACCCAATGAGTTGTTTCAAGGTCAAAAATACTGACTGCGGGGTTTTTTTAAAGGCCCTAGAAAATTTTCAAAAACAAAATAGTTTTGTGGAACCCCATTACATCACTTGTACTAGTCATTTAACAAAGTCATGGTTTGGAAATTTTTTCAAATAGTAGTTTAAAACAGCAGGGTTTAAAAACTCCCCCTGAGGCGAGTGGGGTAAACTCCTTGAAATAATTTTTGTAATTAAACAATTAGAATTTTAAAAATAACCCGTTAAATAAAAGTGCCCCAAAAAAGAAGCTTTGGGTACCCCCTTCCCAAAAAAAACCCCCCCGGGTTTTTTCTGTTGATTGCCAAGTCAGCCAGACTGTTGCTTTTGGGAGCCACTCCCACATATCCATCAAAGTCTGGGGTGATCTACCACTCCAAAAAGGGTAGGATCCAGTTTACCTTTTTTTGATTTCTGCCATTTTCCCTTTTTCCACCAATATAATAAAAAAATTATTTTTTATTTATTTTTTATTAAACACACCGGCCGATTCCCCCCAAGGCAGGGTTTTGGGCCCGGGGAAAAAAAAAAAACTTTCACCACATTCACTTTCCTTTACTGTTTCCCCTTTCCAGAAGGGTGGGTTTAACCCCTACAGTTTTTAAAAATGGGAAAATTAACACCCCTCCTTCAGAGTGCAGGCACGACTTCCCCTCTCCAGGACTCAAGCCGGCCTGCCGGTTTCCCTGAATTTCCCCTTTAAAAAATGTTAAATTTGCTCACACCCCCAACAGGCCCCGTCAAGAAATTTTAAAAACCCTTTTTTGTCTCCCTTACTCCTATCAAACACGCTCACGCATGCCCGCTGGAAGTCCAAACCCCCTCGCACAAAAAAACCTTTCCCTTTTCCCCCCCCCCTCCAACCCTTCCCAGGCCGACCCCACCCCGCCTTCCCCTTCCACTACAGACTGGGTACACTCTTGGGGAAATCATTCGTTTTGCTCCATTCCTCTACATGTTTCCCAACCCACCCCAACAACCCTTCCCAGCCCTCTGGACAAAAGTTTTTTTGGGAATCCCGCACCCCTCCTAACTTCCAAAAAATACAAATTTTTTGCATTAAAATTCACACCCCACAATTTCCCTCCCGACATGACATCTTTCCCCTGCCTCCAGCCTTTTTCCCCGCGCAACATTCTCCCCCCGCTTTAAACCCCAAAAAAGACGTTGGTTTAAAAAAATTCTCTCATACATTCCCCCCTTTGCCCCAAGGGGCAAAGTTCTTTTTTTCCACAGACTCCTAATGCACCATCCTTTTTTTTCCCCCCATCAATTCTATGATTCACCTCATCTTTCATAGACCCATTTCCCTGACACGTCCTCCCATTCCCAAATTTTTCTGAATTTTTCACCTCCTCCAAACTCCTCCCCTCCAATCGATATTCAATCTTTTTAACACCTAATCTTTTTGTTATCCCCATAAAACCCTTTCTCTTTCCCCGTATTCACCTTTAATTTTTTTTCTTTTTCCCCAAACCCTTCCAAATTCCTCCACCAAAACTCTGCCAAATTTTCTTCAAATTTTCCCAAAAGCCAGTGTCAAACAAACCCAAAAAGCACCCGTGAAAACAATCCCAAATTTGTGTGTGATTCTTATCTTTTAACTCCACGCCTCTTTTTCCCAAAAACCCCCCGCATTTACTTCTCTTACAACCCCATCATTAATATATTAAAAAACCAGGTGACATCACACATCCCCCTTTTCTAAGGCCTACTTTTACTGGGGAAAAAAATTTCCCCCTTTCCTACAAACTCCCAATTGACCCATATCCTCGTAAAAAAAAACCCTTTACTGCTTTTTAGTAACCTACCCCCACCCCATCACTTGCAACATCTGCCCCATTGCCCCCCTATCCAACCCCGTCATACGCCCTTTTCCAAATCCATAAATGCCACCAAAAACCTCTTTAGCCTTTTTAAAATACTGTTCACTTATATGGGTTTTACTGTAAACACCTGGGCCACCACCCCCCTACCTTTCCCAAAGCCTCCTTGTTCATTTTGCTATCCTATTCCCGTTTTTAAATCTTAATTCTTTCAATTATAACTCTACCATACACCTTTTTCCATACACTTTAAAAAGGGCTTATCCCCCTATAATTTTTTTTTAAATTCCCCCTTTTTCCCCTTTTTTCCCTTTTTACAAAGGAAATATGCATGCTCTCTGCCAAACCCAGGTACCCCCCCCCCTTTTTTCCATACATTTATTTAAAAAAAATTTCACCAACCACTCCAAAACAAAATCCCCCCCTGGTTTTTTAAAATTTCTACTTATCCCATCAAACCCGGGTGCCTTAACCCCCCTTTTTTTTTACCCACGCCTCACGAACTTCCCCCAACCTCACAAATGGCTTTCCTCACTCCCACAAGGGTGTTATTCCTCCTTGCCCCATAAAAACGAAATCAAAAAGCTTCCCTTATCTTCATCAAACATTTAACCCAAAAACCCCAAAAAATTCCTTCCATCTTCCCAAACCTCTAACTCCCATTTAATAAACCCCTCCCCCTATTTTTTAACTGACAATCCATTTGTTCTCAGGCCCTTTTTTAACTTGTTAATCTCACTCCAAAACTTTTTCTTTTTTTCAACCCAAAAATTTTTTATAACATCTCACCCCCTCTTATTTGCTCTCTTTTTACATTGCTTTCCCCCACTCTCTTAACTTCTCCCCTTTTTCACCAAATATTTTTTCCCCTCCTTGCCAATTTCCCCCCTTCCTACTGTTGTAAAAAAAAATTTTCATATGCTAACTTTTTCTCCCTTTCAAATCTCTTTTTCTTTTTCCTTCCCCCAATCCCCCTCTTCCCCCCGCACCCCCTTTCCCCGTAAACCCCAAACTTTGCTGAACACTCTAAACCCCTACTTTTTTTTTAAAACCCAACCCCATTAAATTTTTTCGACCCCATTGCCTATGCTCCCCATTAGCCCATCTATCCCCCAATAGCTGTTTTTATCTTTCCCCCCAAACCCCGCCTCCTCTTTTAGTTTTAAACCCCTTTACCTCTCTCTTCCCTGATGCTTCTATTTTTCCTTTTATCCAAACTACCTTTACTCTCAGGTTTTTAGCTACAACTAGAAAGTGAACTGAAAAATTCTGTGGCCCCTCTATAAAAAAGTACATCCTGAAGTCTACTAAAAAGTCTTTTATCTACAATACATAACCCAAAAAACTACTGTCCCCCCCCCCCCTTTCGCCCCCACATCATATTGTATACTTATTTATCCTCTTTTTCTTAAAAAATGGTATTACCTATAACTAAACCCCTTTCTTACAAAGTTAATCAAAGGGTCCCCTTTTCATTTACACCCGGGACCCCAAACCTTTTTTTTTTTTTTTTTCCTACCACACCCTCTCTAAAAAATTTCTTTCCTACTTTTGCATTCAAGTCCCCCAACCAAAAATTTTCTCTCCCCTTTGGGTTTTTTAAAGGCTCCTATACATTTTCCCTTAAAATCTCCCCAAAACTCCTCTCTCCCCTGCATTCCTCTTTTTTCTCCAGGTGCAAACACGCTTATTTTGACCCACTTTCTCGCAAACCAAAACCCTTTTCTTTTAATTTCCCCATAAAATTTTTGAATTTTCACATTCATTTTTCCCCCCTTTTCTCCTTCCATAACCCGATCATTTAAAAATTTCTGCTACCCCCCCCCTTTTTCTCTTAAAAAACCCGATTTAGAAAATTTTTAAAAATTTTTTTCCCCCCACTGAAAAAATCTCCTACCCCTTCCCCGCTTTGTTTTTTCCCTTTGGGCCAGGACATCCAAATTCTTTTCATTCATAAAAATCAGCAATTTATCTGTTTTTTGTCTTTCCCCACTACATCCACCACATTTTAAACAACCCAGTTTTATAAAGGTTTTTTTTCTTCCTTTTTTAGTAATTTTTATACAGGAGAAGGGGGTTTCTAGCCCAATTTCTCCCGGCTTTTTTGTCGCCTCATACGACACGCATGGCTTAAGGGAGGAAAGAATTTTTTTCCACTTCCCCATTTTGGGCAATTTAAAAAAATAAAAAAAAAACAAGAGCTATTTAGAAAAAAAAAAAAAAAACCTAGATTATGTAAAATTTTTATATTCATTGGGGGGGTTTTCTGTGAAGTGTGACCAAAATGTAAGTAGGGAGTAGCAAGATATCCCCTTTTTATCTTAGGGGGTGTTTTTTGAGACAAAAAAAAAAACCCGCAATTTCCCAAACCCTCATGCCAAAAAAGTTACAGTTTTTTTTTTTACGTCATCTGGCCCGGACGGGTTAATACTTCCCCGGGTGGTTTCTGTCTACCATTAAAGGGGCAGGGTACATAAGTCAAATGAAAATTACATTGAATAGGATAGAGGGGTTTCGGTTTTTACCCCAGTAACCCAAAATGGGGGTTTTTTGGGTTTTTCATCTGTATGCAGGGTAATAATAAACCCTCCCCCATTGTAAAAAATTTGTTCTGTTTTTTTGTTCATGCAGCCCAAAAGTTTTAATTTCTGAAAAATGAGGGTCTTAAAAATCTTATTTTTCCAGGGAATTTTTTTTTTTTTTTATTGATGGGTAATAGGTTTAAAATATTTCAGAAGTTTTTTGGGTTTCTTGCTGTAATTTCCCAAAGGGACAGGAGTAAAAACCCTAAACTAGATTATTTTTTAAATTTTTGGGGAGGGGTTTTAGTACAAAGTCATGAAATACAAAAAAATGCTGTTAATAAATTTCCCGGGGAAATCTCGTTGTTGAAAATACAAAGAAAAACCGCAAAAAAACTTAAATGACAATACAGAAATTTGCCGGTTTTCCCCACCCTCCCTTCACTCGGAAAATCATGTGTCCAATATGCCCCGAAAATGCTAAAGAATACAAAAGACCACAAAAAAGGGAAAGCCTTCACTTTTTTTGTCAAGGTTTTTGGGTTTATCCGGGGTTTTTTTTATTGACCCTTTGGGAAATGAATTTTTTGTAAACTTTTGTGCTTTGTTCAGTAAGAACTTTTTAGAGAAAAACCCTATTCAGTGGGGCCCCGCAAACGGGTTACCTCCGAATGCCACCAATTATTAAGGGGTATTTAGTAATTTCGGTTTTTTTACGTGTTTTGTTTTTGGGGGGCTGAAAAGGACTAACTACTTACAATATTTCCCTTTTGGGAACAAAAATTCCCGGGCAGTAATGGGGCCCCCAACATTTCTTTGGAGTGAAAAAATAGTTAAACCCGGGGGGCCACTGTACTAGTGGCCCAGTGGACACACACACACCATCAATCATTCAGTAGTTGTCTTGCCAGAGGTGCTCAGATATCACTCATCATTCACACTATCAACTCAATATCTGAAACAGGATAACGTCAATTTGTGAATTCAGTCAGCACTATTCACCCGCTATACAGTGGACCCCCACATAACGATCACCTCCGAATGCGACCAATTATGTAAGTGTATTTATGTAAGTGCGTTTGCACGTGTATGTTTGGGGGTCTGAAATGGACTAATCTACTTCACAATATTCCTTATGGGAACAAATTCGGTCAGTACTGGCACCTGAACATACTTCTGGAGTGAAAAAATATCGTTAACCGGGGGTCCACTGTATATGTAGATTACAGTTATTACTTTAGGAGTAATTTTATGATTGGTCTGCTGTACTGTACTAGGTTGTTAAAGACATGGTTTTAATAAAATATTTTCACTTTCAGGAATGTATCATCACAGCATTAAGATCGGGTAACAAAGAATGTCCAACGTGCCGTAAAAAACTAGTATCGAAGAGGTCATTACGACCTGATCCAAATTTTGACACACTGATTTCCAAGATATACCCAAGTCGTGATGAATACGAGCAACATCAGGAACGAGTATTTGCCAAGCTTAATAAAAATCATAATCATGCCTCTCTGATTACGTCAATTGAAGAAGGCATCAAGCTTCAGATCCAGAGTCGCCAGAAGAATCGTAAAGCCATGCAAGATGAAGGCACCACACCGACACCCACTCCATCAGCACCCTCTACTCCCACTCCCAGTGAACCTCCAAGTACCCCGACAACTACTAATATTAGCAGTGTAAATGCCACAACTCCAACGAATGCTGCAGCAGCTACTAATGCCACTGCTCCAACAAATGCTGCATCTTCAACAGTCGGGCCCAGGGTGAAAAAGCCTCGGAGAACGTCTGAAAATGAGTCTGGGGCAGGCTCGAGTAATGATGGTAACCCAGGGGAAGAAGCTGAAGGACCCAGTGAATCTGGTGAGATAGAGCTAGTATTCAGACCACATCCACTTGAAATGAATGAAGATAATGAACTTATCAGAGAACTGAAGGATTCTTCCATACGCTACATTAAAACAACAGCTAATGCAACTAGTAAGTATGAATCAGTTATGTATCTAACCAGATACTTAACTATTAAATATATTCATAGAATTATCTTTGCTGGGTATTACCTTGAATGCCCTCTCTGGTTTGTTTTATAATCTGCCCTAGCTTCAACATTGCACTAGTATATTAGCCCTTAACTATTAACCCCTTCAGGGTCCAATGCCAAAATCTGAAGTGGTGCCCCAGTGTCCAAGAATTTTCAAAAAAAAAATTTTTTTATTTTTTCTTATGAAATGGTAGAGAATCTTTTTGTGAAGGTAATAAAACAAAAAGTACGAAATTTGATGGATAATTGACGAAATTATGCTTTGCGAATTTTGATGTGTCAGCGATATTTACGAATCTGCGATTTTACCAACTTTGACTCCCATTTTAGGCCAATTACATTATTCCAGTCAACCAAATTCTTAGCTATTTCACTAGTATTACTTCTATTCTATTGATTGAGCATAAGAAATCGCCAAGTCAACTGTTTCAACTACAAATTAAAGTGATCAGAAATTGGTAATTTGGCCAATTTAACACAAAGTTCAAAATATTCCAATTTCAAAATAGGGTCCAGAATAAACAATGTAGGTATTCCTGGCACTAAACTAGCATTTCCTCTGTTCATTAGTTATGTTTTGAGGCTTTACAAATAAATTCCATTTTGATTTTTTATTCACATAATGAATTTTTATTCACACCAAAAAATAGAAGATTTACTGTTATGCAATATTGTAATAATTGTATAAATATCATCACCATATTTGTGAATGTATATTAGACCCACCAGCTGGTGTGTATTAGACGTGTGAGGTTGTTTGTTTACTCCTGAACATCGGCAAAAATTAACATTTCTTCTACTTTGAGCTCAGTTTCAAGCCATTTCCAATGCTAAAACCAATCAAAATCATCTCTATTTCTGTAATATGTCTTCCATTCTATCAAATGAGACCAAGAAATCGCAAATACAACTATAAAAAACATACGAAAAAACACTGCAAAGTCGCTGTTTTAATCGAAAATCATGGTCTCGTTTTTTTTTTTCTCATTATACACAGTGTGCTGCAGGATTTGTTTTATGTGGTGCACACATACCACATAGATGTATTCTCTCATATCTTGGCCCGAATGTACCACTCACAGTTGATCAGAGTGAGCTTAGCTCATGGCGTAGATCTACGGTTTGAACCCTGAACGTAAAGCCGTAGATCTACGGGACGGACCCTGAAAGGGTTAAATTGTTAGCACCCCAAAGTGAAAGCCCCTTCTCTGTTGGCATTTTGTTTAAAAAATAATTTTATTTTCTAAAGAACATTTTTTCTGAAGGTAACAACAGAAAAAAATCAAAATTTAACATAAAACGTGAGGAATTACTCAAAACTCATAGTTGGAAGTTGGGAGCACTTTATGCAATTGCACTTTTGCCCACTTTAAATCCTATTTTGTGCCAATTCATAGCTCCTGTATTTTGCAAGTATGTCTTCTCACCTCCCATTCAGCCATCAGACCTACGCTATTAACCCATTCACTGTCGGTCCTGTAATATTACAGCTTGAAAGCCAGTGTCAGTCCCGTAAATACTACGCCAAAATTCTAGTGGCTTCCAATCTTGCGGGAGAAAGCTGGTAGGCCTACTTATGAGAGAATGGGTCTGAGTGGTGAGTGTGTGCAGTATAAAAAAAATCCTGCAGCACGCAGTGCATAATGAGAAAAAAACTCCGACTGTGTTTTTGGTTTAAAACAGAGATTTTGCAGTGTATTTTTGTACGGTATTTATAGTCATATTCTCATTTTCTTGGTCTCATTTAATAGAATGGAAGATATATTACAGAAATAGAGGTGATTTTGAATGGTTTACGACTAAAAGTACCTTGAAATTGAGCTCAAAATAGCAGAAATGTTCGATTTTTGCCGATATTCAAGAGTAAACAAATCACACGGGTATGATGTTCTTTCACAAATGTGCTGATATTATTCATACCATTTTTACAATAATGCAGTAGTCTGCATAACAGTAAATCTTCTATTTTTTGTATGAATAAAAATTCAAAATAGAAAGCAAGCGTAATATAAGAGTGGCCTGGAGACATAACTGATGAACAAAGGATATGTTATTTAAGTGCCAAAATGCCTGCATTGTTTATTCTGGACCCTATTTTGAAATTGGCATCTTTTTTAATTTGCGTGAAATTGGCCAAATTGCTAATTTCTGACCACTGTATTGGGTAGTTGAAATTGGTAAATGGGCAGTTTCATGTACTCAGTTGATAGAAAAATTGGAGTTCTAAAGAAATAGCTATGAGTTTGGTCGACTGGAACAATGGAATTGGCTGAAAATAGGGCTCAAAGTCAGCGAAATCACAGATGCGTATATATCACCGAGATCGCTAACTTAGCGGGAGCATAATTCTGTAAATTTTTTATCAAATTTCCTACTTTTGGTGTCATTACCATCGGGTAAAGATTATCTGTATCATTTCTTAAGGAACTTTTTTTTTTTTTTTTTTTTTTTTTAAATTTTTCGACACCAGGAGACACTTCAGGATTTGTGGTTGTGACAGTCAAAGGGATAAGGAATTACAGGTTTGATTATGATTATAGGTGATGAGCATTTTAGCATATTAACATAAAGTGGACACAGTCTGTGTTTTATGTTTGGGAGGGTTACCAATATTGAGAATAAGATTATATTGTTTTACATGTGTTCATGACATTGGGAAAATGGAAATGTAGTTTTCGTATATTTAGCTGATACTGGGATACGTTAGGAAGAGAAGGCGTTTTTTAATGATAGTTTTGAAAATACTGGCTGAGACAGTACTGGAGATTTCTGGCAGAGAGTTTCTGATTTTGTTAAGTAAAAACCACACAAATGCAGTTAATGTGACATTTTATTGTGGCAACGTTTTGCTCTCCAGGAGCTTCAAGCCGTTACAAACAAAACATGGACACGGAGGGTATGTATAGGCATAGAGTGAGGTGTAATGCTAGTGGTAGTAGTAATACAGTATGGTAGAACATTCAACTTGTACATGAGGAAGCGTATAAAAGCTATTACTTGGGTAGCATTAAAATAGGTTAGACAAATAGGTTGCATTGAACATTTCTAAAGTATGTACTAGCACAAGCTAACACTAGAGTCACCATCACATCCAGCACTTCAATAAAGTATCTAACCAGGACAAAATCCAAGCACCATGAACCAGTCAATGCAGGGGTTTACACTATACAGTAGGGCCTTGCTTTACGGCGTTTTGCCTTACGGCGTTTTTGCCTTACAGCGTTCCGCTAATACGGTGATTTCAAATTAGGACCAAAATTTGCTATATGGCATGCGGTCTTTCAAATACGGCTTGCCCCACCCCGTTTATTTACATTCTCCGTGAGCACATCTATTATGTCTGGAAACTTTACAAAATTTCAAGTGTTTTAAAGTTATTGTGTATTTTATATGTACTCTGATAATTATGCTTATGTGTACCTGTACCTAAATATACTTACACACTGTGCTGGCATGTAGGTACACATTAAAATCACTAAGAGTCTCTCTACTCATGACACCATAGAAATATACGTAATAATGATCTCTCTTGGGCACATTAAGTGTCTTATTTTATGTTAATATAGACATTTTCATTAATCCATCTATGATATTTTCTTCAAAATTATATAAGAAACATGTTACATAGCATATCAACATTATACATACACCCACAGAATAAAAATTGACATAAATATGAGATTTGTTTACAAAGCGGCTTGGTAGGAGTGTCGGAAGAATTACGTTTTCTCTAGTCAAACGCTGGAGGATAACTGTAGACAAATATTCCTTTCATATGTCCTCACTCTGTATATAGCAATTCATGACCCTTATGGGTTTAGTGCTTCTATTTTTATTATGATTATAATAATTTTTTTTTTTTTTAACAAGTTGGCTGTCTCCCACCGAGGCAGGGTGACCCAGAAAGAAAGAAAATCCCCTAAAAGAAAATACTTTCATCATCATTCAAACATTTTCACCTCACTCACACATAATCACTGTTTTTGCATAGGTTCTCAGAACACAACAGTTTAGAAGCATATACGTATAAAGATACACAACATATCCCTCCAAACTGCCAGTATCCCAAACCCCTCCTTTAGAGTGCAGGCATTATACTTCCCATTTCCAGGACTCAGGTCCGGCTATATAAAAATAACCAGTTTCCTGAATCCCTTCACTAAATATTACCCTGCTCACACTCCAACAGATCGTCAGGTCCCAAATACCATTCGTCTCCATTTGAACACGCTCATGCACGCCTGTTGGAAGTCCAAGCCCCTCGCCCACAAAACCTCCCTTACCCTTCCTTCCATCCTTTTCGAGGACGAACCCTACCCCGCCTTCCTTACCCTACAGATTTAAACGCTCTCCATGTCATTCTACTTTGATTCATTCTCTCTAAATGACCAAACCACCTCAACAACCCCTCTTCAGCCCTCTGACTATTACTTTTATTAACTCCACACCTTCTCCTAATTTCCACACTCCAAATTTTCTGCATAATATTTACACCACACATTGCCCTTAGACAGGACATCTCCACTGCCTCCAACTGCCCCCTCGCTGCTGCATTCACAACCCAAGCTTCACACCCATACATTCCCTTCTTTGCCTCCATAGATAACATTTTTTGTCTCCACATATGCCTCAATGCACCACTCACCATTTTTCCCTCATCAGTTCTATGATTAACCTCATCCTTCATAAATCCATCCGCCGACACATCAACTCCCAAGTACATGTATATCTGAAAACATTCACTTCTTCCATACTCCTCCCCAATTTGGTATCCAATTTTTCTTTATCTAAATCATTTGATACCCTCATCACCTTAATCTTTTCTATGTTCATTTTCAACTTTCTACCTTTACACACACTCCCAAACTCATCCACTAACCTTTGCAATTTTTCTTTAGAATCTCCCATAAGCACAGTATCATCAGCAAAAAGCAACTGTGTTAATTCCCATTTTGTATTTGATTCCCCATAATTTAATCCCACTCCTCTCTTGAACACCCTAGCATTTACTTCTTTTACAACCCCATCTATAAATATATTAAACAACCATGGTGACATTATACATCCCTGTCTAAGACCTACTTTTACTGGGAAGTAGTCTCCCTCTCTTCTACACACCCTGACCTGAGCCTCACTATCCTCATAAAAACTCTTTACAGTATTTAGTAACTTATCATCTATTCCATATACTTGCAACATTTGCCACATTGCTCCCCTATTCACTCTATCACATGCCTATTCTAAATCCATAAGTGCAATAAAAACTTCTCTACCTTTATCTAAATACTGTTCACATAGATGCTTCAATGTAAACACTTGATCTACACATCCCCTACCCACTCTGAAACCTCCTTGCTCATCCACAGTCCTACATTCTATCTTACCTCTAATTCTTTCAGTTATAACCCTACCGTACACTTTTCCTGGTATACTCAGTAAACTTATTCCTCTATAATTTTTACAATCTCTTTTGTCCCACTTCCCTTTAAATAAAGGGACTATACATGCTCTCTGCCAGTCCCTAGGTACCTTCCCCTCTTTCATACATTTATTAAACAATAATACCAACCACTCCAACACTATATCCCCCCCCCCCCCCCCCCCCCCCCCCCCGTTACAGGAAACTGGGTGCGGGAGGAAAGAAGAGCGATTGGTGGAATGATGATGTAAAGAGAGTAGTAAGGAAGAAAAAGTTAGCATATGAGAAGTTTTTACAAAGTAGAAGTGATGCAAGGAGGGAAGAGTATATGGAGAAAAAGAGAGAGGTTAAGAGAGTGGTGAAGCAATGTAAAAAGAGAGCAAATGAGAGAGTGGGTGAGATGTTATCAACAAATTTTGTTGAAAATAAGAAAAAGTTTTGGAGTGAGATTAACAAGTTAAGGAAGCCTAGAGAACAAATGGATTTGTCAGTTAAAAATGGGAGAGGAGAGTTATTAAATGGAGAGTTGGAGGTATTACCTGGAGAGTTTACCTGGAGAGAGTTCCGGGGGTCAACGCCCCCGATGGAGGGAATATTTTGAGGAATTGTTAAATGTTGATGAAGATAGGGAAGCTGTGATTTCGTGTATAGGGCAAGGAGGAATAACATCTTGTAGGAGTGAGGAAGAGCCAGTTGTGAGTGGGGGGGAAGTTCGTGAGGCAGTAGGTAAAATGAAAGGGGGTAAGGCAGCCGGGATTGATGGGATATAAGATAGAAATGTTAAAAGCAGGTGGGGATATAGTTTTGGAGTGGTTGGTGCAATTATTTAATAAATGTATGGATGAGGGTAAGGTACCTAGGAATTGGCATAGAGCATGCATAGTTCCTTTGTATAAAGGCAAAGGGGACAAAAGAGAGTGCAAAAATTATAGGGGGATAAGTCTGTTGAGTATACCTGGTAAAGTGTATGGTAGAGTTATTATTTCCCAGTAAAAGTAGGCCTTAGACAAGGATGTGTGATGTCACCGTGGTTGTTTAATATATTATAGATGGGGTTGTAAGAGAAGTAAATGCAAGGGTCTTGGCAAGAGGCGTGGAGTTAAAAGATAAAGAATCACACATAAAGTGGGATTTGTCACAGTTGCTCTTTGCTGATGACACTATGCTCTTGGGAGATTCTGAAGAGAAGTTGCAGAGATTGGTGGATGAATTTGATAGGGTATGCAAAAGAAGAAAATTAAAAGTGAATACAGGAAAGGGTAAGGTTATGAGGATAACAAAAAGATTAGGTGATGAAAGATTGGACATCAGATTGGAGGGAGAGAGTATGGAGGAGGTGAATGTATTCAGATATTTGGTAGTGGACGTGTCAGCGTATGGTCTACGAAAGATCAGGTGAATCATAGAATTTGAGGGGGAAAAGGGTGAGTGATGCACTTAGGAGTCTGTGGAGACAAAGAACTTCGTCCTTGGGGGCAAAGAGGGGAATGTATGAGAGTATAGTTTTTACAACGCTCTTATATGGGTTGAAGCATGGGTGATGAATTTTTGCAGCGAGGAGAAGGCTGGAGGCAGTGGAGATGTCATGTCTGAGGGCAACGTTTTGGTGTGAATAAAAATTTCAGAGAATTCGTGTTTGGAAGTTAGGAGGGGTGCGGGATTACCAAAACTGTTGTCCCAGAGGGGTGAGGAAGGGTTGTTGAGGTGGTTCGGGCATGTAGAGAGAATGGAGCGAAACAGAATGACTTCAAGAGTGTATCAGTCTGTATGGAAGGAAGGCGGGGGTAGGGGTCGGCCTAGGAAAGGGTTTGGGGGGAGGGGGTAAAGGAGGTTTTGTGTGCAAGGGGCTTGGACTTCCAGCAGGCATGTGTGAGAGTGTTTGATAGGAGTGAATGGAGACAAATGGTTTTTAATAAATGACGTGCTGTTGGAGTGTGAGCAAAGTAACATTTATGAAGGGGTTCAGGGAAACCGGCAGGCCGGACTTGAGTCCTGGAGATGGGAAGTACAGTGCCTGCACTCTGAAGGAGGGGTGTTAATGTTGCAGTTTAAAAACTGTAGTGTAAAGTACCCTTCTGGCAAGACAGTGATGGAGTGAATGATGGTGAAAGTTTTTCTTTTTTGGGCCACCCTGCCTTGGTGGGAATCGGCCAGTGTGATAATAAAATATAAAATAATTTTTCAGCCGCCTTGTGGTCCGAACTGGCAGCCTCACCATGCCTTACCACACTGTGTATGCCAGTACGCTTCTTAAATCTCTCAAACCAGCCTTTGCTGGCCTTAAATTCACTCACATCATCACTAGTTGCAGGCAATTTCTTTACCAAATCGTCATGCAACTGCCTAGCCTTTTCACAAATAAGCGATGTCATAAGACTGTCTCCTGCTAATTGTTTCTCATTTATCCACACAAATAATAACTTCTCAACATCTTCGAGTACTGGTGATCTCATTTTTGTCAGCATATTTACCCCCTTTGCAACAACAGCATCCTTGATTTCCTTTTTCTTGGCTATGATGGAAGATATGGTTGTACGGGATTTGTTATACTTCCTGGCCAGTTCGCCCACACATACGCCACTATCATATTGTTCAATGATGTTTTTCTTAAATTCAATCGTATTTCTCACCTTCTTTACCAAAGGCTTGGCACTAGGAGCTTTCTTTGGAGCCATGGTAGCTTATTTAGCACTTAAATAACTTGCAAGCACTAAATTAAATGAAATATGAAATATTTCGCTGGAGCACGTGAGGGGACCGTCGCTCACTGGTAAACAATGGCACGCTGGCTGGGAAGGAAAGGCCGAGGCGGCTCGAGGCCGCTCAGACCGTGAGTACGCGTCCTGGACGAAGGACTATTAGCGAGTTACTGGACCATTTCCGAGCCAATATTTTGACGAAAAAACAGGACTATTTCCGAAATGGACGACTTTCAGGCCGGACGATTATTGAGGGACCACTGTATACGTTTTTACCGCTAGTGCCCCAAACGTATATATACGTTTTATTTTTCCTGTCTTCAAATTTGGCACAATTGGCCTGAGATGCCTTGTCAGCATAGAATGGGTTCTATTAAAAAAATCTGGGACCACTTAGTACCTTGTGGGAGCACCAGTTCAAATGAGCACCAGCTAGAGCAAACAGCGCAGCAGACACCTGGGGATTCAATGATGTCGTGTAGTATTAACACTCCCATTTTAAGAGGAAAGTGATTTTGACCCTGAGTTTAGTGGCTTTGAGGTGGATATGGCCACAAGTGGTCGAGGAAATATCAAAACACCTCGATAATAACCCATGTGCAATATTTGTGCAACACCCTTTCAGAATGTCTTATAACCTATGCCCTAAGTAAAGAGAAACAATTCTGGTTGGCTGGCAGGCTGGCTGCCTGGCTGGCTGACTGACTGGCTGATTGGCTGGCTAGCCAGCTGCGTTGCAGTCATTTGTGTGGCTGGTTGGCTGCTGGCGGCCTGGGTCTATCTCCGTTTGTCTGTCTGTATCTATGTCTGTCTGTCTCTGTCTATCTCTCTCTGTCTCTGTCTATTCCTGTGTCTCTATCTCTCTCTGTCTGTCTATCTCTGTCTCACAGGTACACATAAATACAAGTATACGTAGTGTAAATTACCTAGGATAACCCAAAAAATCCAGACAAAGTGCCATACTCTGCTTGAAGATGAGTAAACGTGATGACGACGCAGTCTTGTGGCTCTCTCTGAGACAGAGAGCTAGATGGATAGACAGATAGACAGGGAGCTTGACAAACAGACAGACATGTTTGTGCACCAGCAAAAACAAAGCAGGCCCTAATCTTTTCTTATCAAGTCTTATCACTGCACCCATGCGAATGCTCATCAAACATCAGCTCTTCTCAAATGTTATCTCATTATCTCATCACGTCACTGTCAGGGGTGGACTTTGTTTTTCATGTTTCAAGGGAACTTATTATTTTATTATTATTACGTATTCCTCCTCCCCCTCCCCTTCCGCAGATATAAGTGCCTTGAATCAGCATTAATCACCGTTTCTAACACAATTAAACAAAAGAAAGGCAGCTTCACCATCTCTGAAGTCTTAGTGAGAATCCTCCTGAAAACAGTATACCCTGCCATCACATAGTCTCTGCTGCTAATACTACTCAAGCACATTACAGAGGAGGAATGCTGAAAGAGATCTTCTTGAATCCAACCACCAATATTTGTCTAACCTATTTTTATGCTACCCAAGTGTAATAGCTTTTATTCCTTTACTCGTATGCAAGTTGATTGTTCTACCATATTGTATTACTACTACTACTACAACTTACATCACTACTACTACTACCACTAGTATTACACCTCACTCTGCACCTATATATGCCCTCTGTGTCCATGTATTCTTTGTAACAGCTTGATGGAACTCTTGGAGAGCAAAATGTTGCCTTAATAAAATGTCATATTAGTCGCATTTGTGTACTTAACATATTGTCGGTAATTCTACCAATACTATTAACCCTTTCAGGGTCCAAGGCCAAAATCAGAAGGGGTGCCCCAGTGTCCAAGAAATTTTGAAAAAAAAAAAATTATTTTTTCTTACAGAATTAACCCTTTGAGGGTTTCGGACGTACTAGTACGGCTTACGACCCAGGGTTTTTGACGTACTAGTACTCATAAATTCTAGCGCCCTCAAATCTAGTGGGAGAAAGCTGGTAGGCCTTCATATGAAAGAATGGGTCTATGTGGTCAGTGTGCACAGTCTAAAAAAAATCCTGCAGCACACAATGCATAATGAGAAAAAAAAAACTTTGACCATTTTTTTGGAATAAAACAGCGACTTTGCACTGTATTTTCGTATGGTATTTATTGTTGTATTCTAGTTTCCTTGGTCTCATTTTATAGAATGGAAGACATATTACAGAAATTGAGATGATTTTGACTGGTTTTACAATGAAAGGTACCTTGAAATTGAGCTCAAAGTAGCAGAAATGTTCGATTTTTACCAAATTTCAAAAGTAAACAAATCGTGCCAAGCGTGCAATACACGTCAACTGGTGAGTCTAATATTCTTTCACAAGTGCACCAATAATATTTATACCATTTTTTACACTAATGCAGTAGTCTGCATAACAGTAAATCTTATATTTTTTGTGAGAATAAAAATTCAAAGTGGAAAGCAAAAGAATATAAGAGGGGCCTTGAGACGTGACTAATGACCAGAGGAAATGTCATTTTAGTGCCAGGAATGTCTTTCTTGTTTTTCTGGACCCTATTCGGAAATTGGCATCTTTTGAAATTTGTGTGAAATTGGCAAAATTGCTAAATTCTGACCACTGTACTGGATAGTTGAATTTCATAAATGGGTGGTTAAAAAAAATGGAGTTCTAGCGAAATATTCATGTTTTTTGTCGACTAGTACAGTGAAATTGGCCGAAAATGGGGCTCAAAGTGGGCAAAATCGCCGATGCGTAAACATCGCCGAGACCGCTAACTTTGCGAGAGCATAATTCCGTAAGTTTTCCATCAAATTTCAAACTTTTGGTGTCCTTATGATCGGGAAAAGATTCTCTATCTTTTCATAAGAGAAAATAATTTTTTTTTTTTTTAAATTTGGCCGACCCTGAGAACGAGTTTCGGAGAGGGCCTGTCGACCCTCAAAGGGTTAAGAGTATATTTTTGTGAAGGTAATAAAAAAAAAATTCTGATCAGTACTTACCGAGATACAGAGGGGAGAAGTTGACCCAAAATGACTGGGTGGCGGCAACATCGGCGATTTCCACAAACTGGCATTTCTCTGTTTTACATTTTTTATACTTTTTTCTTTACTTTTCTAATTTTTTTCTTTTCCTAGTATCATTTGTGGCCTGTAAGACCAATACTGTATATAATGTATATATAGACACTCACTGTATTGAACACAATAACCGCACTAAAGTTATTATTATAATATTGTTTATCAGATTTTGTTTATTATAATAAACATGCACAAATCTTGTATAATACTAATGTTCTATCATATATTTACATATGTACAATCACTGGACATGTTTTTATAACTGCTGGAGCTTGTGGAAGTCCTTGAAACAAGGTATCATGCGCAGAGGCACCTTACATTCCTCACACATAAACCGAGTTAGTTACCATTTGGTCCTAGGCACATGTCGATTAGACACTAGGCCTGTTGTATGTGCATGCATGTGTGTGTGTGTGTGTGTGTGTACTCACCTATTTGTGGTTGCAGGGGTCGAGTCATAGCTCCTGGCCCTGCCTCTTCGCTGATTGCTACTAGGTCCTCTCTCTCCCTGCCCCATGAGCTTTATCATACCTTGCCTTAAAACTATGTATGGTTCCCACCTCCACTACGTCACTTTCTAGGCTATTCCACGGCCTGACTACTCTGTGACTGAAGAAAAACTTCCTAACATCCCTTTGATTCATCTGAGTCTTCAACTTCCAATTGTGACCTCTTGTGTCTGTGTCCCATTCTCTGGAACATCCCGTCTTTGTCCACCTTGTCTACTCCGCGCAGTATTTTATATGTCGTTATCATGTCTCCCTTGACCCTCCTGTCCTCCAGTGTCGTCAGGCCGATTTCCCTCAACCTTTCTTCGTAGGACAATCCCCGTAGCTCTGGGAATAGTCTTGTTGCAAACCTTTGCACTTTCTCTAGTTTCTTGACGTGCTTGACTAGGTGTGGATTCCAAACTGGTGCTGCATACTCCAGTATGGGCCTGACGTAAATGATATACAGTGGACCCCCGCATAACGATTACCTCCGAATGTGAACAATTATGTAAGTGTATTTATGTAAGTGCGTTTGTATGTGTATGTTTGGGGGTCTGAAATGGACTAATCTACTTCACAATATTCCTTATGGGAACAAATTCGGTCAGTACTGGCACCTGAACATACTTCTGGAGTGAAAAAATATCGTTAACCGGGGGTCCACTGTACAGAGTCTTGAACGAATCCTTACTGAGGTATCAGAATGCTATCCGTAGGTTTGCCAGGCACCCGTATGCTGCAGCAGTTATCTGATTGATGTGCGCCTCAGGAGATATGCTCGGTGTTATACTCACCCCCAGATCTTTTTCCTTGAGTGAGGTTTGCAGTCTTTGGCCATCTAAACTATATTGTGTCTGCGGTCTTCTTTGCTCTTCCCCAATCTTCATGACTTTGCATTTGGCAGGGTTAAACTCAAGGAGCCAGTTGCTGGACCAGTCTTGTAGCCTGTCCAGGTCTCTTTGTAGTCCTGCCTGATCCTCATCCGATTTGATTCTTCTCATTAACTTCACATCATCTGCAAACAAGGACACTATCGAGTTATCCCTTCCGTTATGTCGTTCACATATACCAAGAACAGCACAGGTCCTAGGACTGACCCCTGTGGAACCCCGCTTGTCACAGGCGCCCACTGACACCTCATCATGTACCATGACTCGTTGTTGCCTCCCTGTCAGGTATTCTCTGATCCATTGCGGTGCCTTTCCTGTTATGTGTGCCTGTCTTTGCGTCTTTGTTCCCGTCGTTTTGTTTGTGCACAGACAACACATCTCTTCTGAGCAAATTTCTTCTTAGTTGCAGGAAGCTGTATTATGAAGTGATCACCTTCCCTCCTCAAACACTTGGGTATATCCTGAGGAGTTCGAGGATGGTTTTGTTACCTGATATTTCATTATGAGTTGTCTGCAAATAGACAAACAAAATTCACCATACGGTGGTTTGTTGCCAGTCTTCACTTGGTACATATTATATGCATTGAGCATTGAAATGTCCATGAGATGGAAGAAGAGTTTCATGTACCACTTGTAACTTATGAACACAATCAACAAAGCCAATATTCATGTCACATTTGTCAACCAAGCGCATGTTTTGTGTATAATCAATCACTGTCACTGGTTTTCGAATACGTTCATTAGTCACTCTATCAACTTTGCCACTGTCTTGCATTTCGTTAGGGTGAATGGTTGTCAACAATGTAACATCTCGTTTGTCATGCCACCGTAATGCCATGATGTCATTGGCAGTAAACACCTGCACCTCTTCACCATGAGTGCCTGCATTGAACCTGGGCATATGTTTACGATTAGAATGTACTGTGCCACACACATCTTTCATGTTCACTCGCAAGAAATCACTGAGTAAAGGGCTTGTGTACCATTTATCAGTGAGAAGCATGATGGCACCAAGATAAGGTGCCATCATGCTTCTCACTACATCACCTGAGATACCCAATAACATCTTGGCATCTTTCAATGTTTTACTTACCGTGTATACAACAATATCCAATACCAGGCCACTGTCACAGTCACAGAGTACAAACAGTTTTATACCAAAGCATTTCCTCTTGCTCGGTATATACTGTTTGAACGACAATCTACCTTTGAACAAAATCAAAGACTCGTAAAGTACAAGATTCTTGAATGGATAAAAGTACATGTTGAACTTTTGTTTCAGATACATAAAAACATTTCTAATCTTGTATAACCTGTCACTTCTGTCAGGCCTGGTTTTGTCAGAGAAGTGCAACATACATAACAGTAAGATAAACCTGTTCACTGGGATGATTTCACTGAAGACCAGGGTAGCAATTAGCGGATCTGTGGACTAGTATGATTTTATATTATGCTCATAGACATGAGGCATAAGCATTATTGTTGCAAAAAGCAAATACGTTTCTGCAACAGTTGTCTCTTTCCACCTGTGTAGTCTTGACTGTGGTGATATCATCATGTTTGCTATGGTGTACTCAAAATGCTTATTACTTTCCCTGACAAAAATTTCCATCAAGGGCTGGTCAAAGAATAGTTCAAAAAATTCCAGTTCATTTGAAGTGTTTCCAAAGGGGACAAGTAGGTAGAATTCCACTTTGAGAGTCATCAAGCTGGTGGGGAGTGGGAACAAAATTGGGATTTTGCTGCCAATCCCAAATATGGTTTGCTGGTGGATACTGGATATCATAAGCTGGTTGTGCTGGTAGTTGTGGTTATGGTGGGCTGGTGGCTGACGCTCCGCTTTGTCCTTGAACTGAGGAGTCAGCAGCGTGGGTCCCAGCCTGGGCTGGTGAGTCATGCATGTCCGTGGCACTACCATCACCACTACCACCAGTACCACCACCTACTGATGCCTGTGGTCTATCCATGCCGAGTGTAGCCACATCATCCTCACTTTCACTGTCTATTCCTGGTGTAGGGCCACGGGATGTACTTTGGGATGTACTCCGTCCCCTGGGCACTGCATAGGGAACACTACCCAAGCGCATGTGGCAGGCGTATATACCGATGCTTCACTGGTGAATATATTTCCTCATTATCACTACTCGAATGTTTGTCAAGAGCAATAAAATCACAATCAGCGTCACTATCATCATCATTACTGAAGTCAGAGGCCTGGCCACACAAAAATAATAGTTTTCTCTTGCGATGGGGTACAACTGAACATGACTGAGGCGTGCCCACACCCGAGGTAGAAGGTTGAGGATCGTCAGGGTTTTCTGCACTATTATCGATATCATGGTCATTCCTTTCGGTCACTAACTGATCAAAGCCAAAGAATTCGTCTTCATTTCCACTTCCATCAGAGTCAGAACTATCAGATAGGAAGAGGAGAGTCCCAGTTTTCCTTGGAGTGAGAGCTGCCTTGCGACGAGGCATGGTGAACAATGGTAACTGAGCCGGCATTCCCACAATGCTATGTGGGCACCTGGAATTTTTGTTTACAGCGCACACTCACCACGCAGACCCGTTCTCTCACATGTAGGCCTACCAGCCTTTTCATGCTAAATTTGACGCCGCTAGAATTTTGGCTTGGACTCTGAACATCAAGCTGTAGATCTACGGCATGGACCCTGAAAGTGTTAATACAGTTCCAGTTTTTGGGCCCTTTTATGTATATTGAATTATTGAAGAGATTTAGCCAGACACAGAAAATGTCAGAGATTTTTGTGCCTACTGTTATGTCTGTGGGTCCTGTTGTAACTATCAAGAAAGTGCTTTAGGTTGGGATTAATATTAAAATTTATTGTTCTGTAAATGTAGGATGCACAGTAGTAAGATTGGATGTTTTGTATAGTGAGTAGGTTTAGGTCTTTGAAGAGTGGGGGGGGGGTGTTGTCTAGCAGTCGACTGTGTGATCATTCACACTGCGACATTTTGTTGGTTTATTATTGGCTTTAAGTGAATTGCTGTTGTGAATCCCCAGGTACAAATAGCATAGGTGAGATAGAGGTAGAGGTAGATCAGTGAATAGTATAGTGTAAGTAGTGCTGTTTGTGGTACATAATAACATATCTCTGAGAAGATGCCAACTGTTTTGGATACCCACACACACACACACACACCCCCACACACCACCCCCACCCCCACACCCCACCCACCTCTCCCCCTCTCTCCCCCCACCCCCCACCCCCACCTCTCTCCCTCACCCCCCACCCCCACCTCTCTCCCTGACATACACCACCCCACCTCTCTCAATCCCACCCAACCACCACCCCCCTCTCTCCTTCACACCCACCACCCCACTTCTCTCCTTCACACCCACCCACCACCCCACCTCTCCCTATCACCTCCAACAAATCCTCCACTCTTACTCCACTTAAAACCTTTTCATCACACTGTCTTCTCTGTGGGCTGAGGCACTCCCATGCATACCAACCTTCATACATACCTCAGTTTTTTTTATCTTGATTCAAACATGAATTCCTGTATGAGGGTAAATTGTAGCTCAAAATTATTGTAAATCAAGCCCATCGTAACTCAAGGGATGTCTGTATGTTGGCAACTAATTCATAATGCTATCAGGAATTTTTTATATTCAACTTGCTAAATTACCCAGTGGGCAATGCTTTATAAAACCTGGAGTTTACCTCTCCAGTATTACCCAACTGCGATTAAAGAATATTTTTCTCAGATTTCTTTATGGTATTCTTTTATTTATGAGAAAATATTTTCTGTATTATAATTTTCACAGCATTTAAAATCAGTATTTTGCATATTAAACTCATCATCTTATTGCCTTTTTCAAGTCAGTGATGGAGTGAATGATGATAAGAGTGTTTCTTTTTTTTTGGGTCACCCTACCTCAGTGAGAGAGAGCCATTATGTTAAAAGGAAAAAAAAATTACACTTTTTTTTTAACACGTCAGCTGTTTCCCACCGAGGCAGGGTGACCCAAAATGAAAGAAAAACCCAAAAAGACAGAAAAAACTTTCATCATTCAACAGTTTCATCATCACTCATACATAATCACTCTTTGCAGAAGCGCTAAGATATGACAGTTTCAAAGTCCCTCCAAACTGCCAATATCCCAAACCCCTTCTTTAAAGTGCAGGCATTGTACTTCCCATTTCCAGGACTCAAGTCCGGCTAACCGGTTTCCATGAATCCCTCCACAAAGTATTACCCTGCTCACACTCCAACAGCTCATCAGGTTCCAAAAAAACATTCGTCTCCACTCACTCCTATCTAACACGCTTACGCATGCTTGCTGGAAGTCCAAGCTCCTGGCCCACAAAACCTCCTTTTCAAGGATGACCTCTACCCTGCCTTCCTTCCCCTACAGATTTATATGCTCTACAAGTCATTCTGCTTTGTTCCATTCTAAATGATCAAACCACCTCAACAACCCCTCTTCAGCCCTCTGACTAATACGTTCAGTAACTCCACACCTCCTAATTTCCACACACTGAATTCTCTGCATAATATTTACACCACACATTGCCCTTAGAACATCTCCACTGCGTCCAGCTGCCTCCTCACTGCAGCATTTGCAACCCAAGCTTCACACCCATATAAGAGTGTTGGTACCACTATACTGTCATACATTCCCTTCTTTGCCTCCATGGATAATGTGTTTTGTCTCCTCAAATACCTCAATGCACCACTCACCTTTTTTCCTTCATCAATTCTATGATTAACCTCATCCTCCATAATCCCATCCTCTGACATGTCAACTCCCAAATATCTGAAAACATTCACTTCTTTCATTCTCCCTTTCTCCATTGTGATATCCAATTTTTCTTTATCTAAATCATTTGATACTCTCATCACCTTACTCTTATCTATGTTCACTTTCAACTCTCTACCTTTACACACACTCCCAAACTCGTCCACTAACCTTTGCAACTTTTCTTTAGAATCTCTCATAAGCACAGTATCATCAGCAAAAAATTAACTGTGTCAACTCCCATTTTGTATTTGATTCCCCATAATTTAACCCTTTCAGGGTTTCGGCTGTACATACTAGTATGGCTTACACGCCAGTGTCCATGACATACTAATACGCCTAAATTCTAGCGCCCTCAAATCTAGTGAGAGAAAGCTGGTAGGCCTACATATGAAAGAATGGGTGTATGTGGTCAGTATGCGCAGTATAAAAAAAATCCTGCAGCACACAATGCGTAATGAGAAAAAAAAAACTTTGACCGTGTTTTTGGATTAAAACAGCGACTTTGCACTGTATTTTCGTATGGTATTTATTGTTGTATTCTAGTTTTCCTGGTCTCATTTTATAGAATGGAAGACATACAGCAGGGCCCTGCTTTATGGCGTTTTGCTTTACGGCGTTCCCCTAATACGGTCTTTTCAAATTATGACCAAAACTCGCTGTACAGCTCCCCCCACCTGACTTTCTAATACGGTCACCGCGCCCCACCCTACCCGGTTTGTTTACATTCTCTGTGAGATCTGTAAGCACTAAGTCTCTCCATTATGTCCGGAAACTCCAAAATTTCAAGTGTTTTTAAAAGTTATTTCATATTTTATATGTACTCTGATAATTATACTTATGTATACCTGTACCTAAATAAACTTACATACTGTGCTAGCGTGCAGGTACATATTAAAATCAGTAAGTCTCTTATATCTCAAGACGTCATATTAGTAATGATAATAATCCGAGTCTCATTAAATGTCGTATATTACATTAATATACACATTTTCATTAATCCATCTGTGATATTTTTTCAAAATTATATAATAAACACGATGCATAACATACAAAGATGATAAATGTACCCCACAGTAGAATAAGTAAACATAAATACGAGATGTGGTAGCAGACGACTTGCACAAGTGACACCATATTAGAAATAATAATAATAATCACCGAGTCTCATTAAATGTCGTATATTACGTTAATATACACATTTTCATTAATCCATCCATGATATTTTTTTCAAAATTATATAATAAACATGATACATAACATAAAAAGATGATAAATACACCTCGCAACAGAATAAATAAACATAAATATGAGATGTCGTAGCCAGATAACTTGTACAAGTGACGGCAAGAATACCATTTTCTCTAGTCTAACATAAGAGAAAATGTGTTACTGGGGGTAACCGCAGAAAATTATTCCTTTCGTATGTATGTAAGTTTATTCAGGTATACACAAATACAGTTACATAGATTATCATACATAGCAGCATATGTGTAGAGAACCTGGGATAACCCAAAAAAAAATCAGTGACTTATTTCCACTACCTTCACTCAGAGCATCATTTCTTCTAAAAATGGTGTTACATGAGAATGGGAGTGTTGTTCTTTATTTATTCTACCGTATCAATGTAGAGACAACTTGTACACAATGTAACTTGTACACAAACCAGACATGTACACTTTGTTTACAAAACTTACATTCTCCTGGTTTGTTTACATAACTCTGCGCCTGTCCTCTCTCATGTACTCATTTATTTATTTATTTATTTATTTATTACCAATTTGAGCACACGTACAGAGGTACAAAAAAATACAGATAAGAGCAGCATGCCAAAGCCACTTATACTATGCATAGCATTACGGGCTGGCTTAAAATTAACTTAAGATTAACTAAGCAATGATGAAATCAGTGATAAAACATTAATGTAAACAGATTACTATAAAGCACAAGTGAGTATTACAAAGACAGGTCATATGGTTGCATTCAGTCATATGAAGGATTCTGTTAGGTAGTGTATTTAAAAAATAATAGTTAGATTCAGTTTTAGGTTTAACATTTATGTGATATAATTGTGAGAAACATTTAAGATATACAATTTATAAGGTTCAGTTATTCAGTATTTATTTGGTTTTGGGTGAGTAAGTGATCTTTGAGAAGAGACTTGAATTTATAAACAGGTAGTGTTTCTTTTATATTTACAGGTAATGAATTCCAGATTTTAGGGCCTTTTATGTGCATTGAGTTTTTGCATAGTGTGAGATGGACACGAGGAACATCAAAGAGTGATCTGTGCCTTGTGTTATGGTCATGTGTTCTGTTGAGGTTGGCAAGGAGATATTTGAGGGGAGGTTAATATCAGAGTTAAGTGTTCTATGTATGTAATAGGTTGCAGTAATAAGTATGGATGTTTTGTATGGTGAGTAGGTTTAGTGTATTGAATATTGGTGGAGTGTGCTGCCTGTAGTGAGAATTTGTTATCATTCTAACTGCAGCCTTTTGTTGGGTAATTAGTGGTCTGAGATGGTTAATTGTTGTTGAGCCCCATGCACAAATTCCATAGGTGAGATAGGGGTAAATAAGAGAGTGATATAGGGCCAGGAGGGCTGACTGTGGAACATAGTACCGTATCTTCGATAGTATGCCTACAGTCTTGGAAATTTTCTTAGAAATTTGTTGTATATGTGTATGAAATTTGAGTCTATTATCAAGGTGGATTCCTAAGAATTTTCCCTCTGTTAGCTTTGTGATAGGTGATCCGTTTATCATTATGTTAAGAGGGACATCTGTAGCTCTGTTACCAAACTGAATGAAGTAGGTTTTGTCAATGTTTAGTTGTAAGTTTGTTAGTCCTCATCCAGGTAGATATTTTCTGTAATTCGGTATTTACAGTATTGGCTAGTGTGACTGGGCTCGGGTGAGAGAAGACGTATGTAGTGTCATCTGCAAATAGTGTGGGTTTGAGTAATTGCGAAGCATTTGGAAGGTCATTTATCTCTCTCTCTCTCTCTCTCTCTCTCTTTTTTTTTTTTTTTTTTTTTTTTTTTTTTTTTTTTTTTTTTTTTTTTTTTTTTACACAGGGTTGACAAGGTTAAGGATCCCTAGCTTTATTGACAGCTATATTACAGGTTAAGGATTCCTAACTTTATTGGCAAGCTAAGAGCTGTTACCTACATCAGCTCATTTGAAAGCATTTTTATTGTTATGAGACATACAAGTAGGGAACAGGATGAAGTTGGAGCCATCTGTGGGCCAGCATTTTCATTTGATCAACTGACTTTATCTCGTTGACATCATTATGCTGTACGAATGTGTTCCATACTCGAGTCATCCTGGGTTTGTATGATCTCAGATGGAGTGATGTTCTGGAGAAGGGTACAGCCAGAGTGAAGTTGCTGCTCTCTGCCGTCTTGTGGCATAAAAGCTTGTTTCATGCTGTCCTCGAAGTGGATCCAAGTGTGGTATTTTGACAATATTGGCCTTGTACATAACAGTAAGGCCACCCACATCCCTCCTATGTTGAAGGCTCTGCTGAAATGACAGATCTATCCAGGATGGGTCCAGGCGAGAGATGAGACGTCTTGCTCTGTTCTCTACTCTGTCAAGCAGTCGCAGATGAGAGGGGGGGCAGGCAAACAAAGAAAGTGGAGCATATCAAGTGTGAGCGTACTTGTGCCTCGTACAGAATCTTGCAACCCCTACTGTCAAGCAGATGCGAGATACGGCGAAGTGCTGTAAGCTTCCTGGCTGCCTTGTTTGCAAGATTTAAACATGGTTCTTCATGGTTAGTTTGGAGTCAAATTTCACCCCAAGGATATCAACTTCTTCTCCAGGTGCCAACATCCTCCCATTCATCCTTACTACTGCACCAGCATTACCATCATGGTGCCTAGAGACATCATCATTTGCGTTTTCTCAGGTGCAAATGTTACTTGCCATCTATTTCCCCAAGCTGATATAGCTCTCAGCTGGTGATTGATGTAGCTTAGAGCAGCTGGCATTTCTTCTCTTGGATAAGTGAATGTCAGTGTACAGTCGTCTGCATATGCATGTGATTCTGGGATGAGATGAAGAAGGTCGTTGAAGTAGACATTCCATAACAATGGACCCAGCACGCTTCCTTGTGGAACGCTTGCCCCAATAGGATGCCTTACTGATTCCGTTCCATTGAGGACTACACTTAGAGATCTACCATGAAGGTAATCACTGAGGAGACATAGCGTAGAGCCTGCAATTCCCAGTGCTTGAAGTTTTGCTAAGAGGCCCTGGTGCCACACCTGGTCGAAAGTGCCAGCAATGTCCAGTGCTACCACACAGCTGACTTTGGATTCATCCAGTGACTGGTGCCACTTAGTGGAGAGGTTTAACAACAGATCAGCAGCAGAGTAACCTTTCCTGAAGCCATATTGACGATCACAAAGTAGTGAGTGGTAGTCAAAAAACTCTGTCATTTGTCTTGAGATTATTGTCTCAAGGATCTTACCAGTGATTGACAAGAGTGACACTGGTCTGTAGTTGCTGATTTCTGCTCTGCTCTTCTTTTTGTGAACAGGGACTACATTTGCCTCTTTCCATAGAGAGGGCCATTTACACTGTACTAGGCAGTGCTGAAGATGCGAGTTAGAGGTGCTGCTAGCTGGTCTGCACATCTTCTCAACAATCTTGGGCTCAACTTGTCTGGGCCCACAGCCTTTCTTGGTCCAGCGATTTAAGAAGGAAATGCACCTCCTCCTGCCTTATTGTCACCACTGACAGTTTTGACACAGTTCTTGCAGCTAGCCAAGGAGGGACCCTTGCTGGATCAGGAACTTGCATTTTGGTAGCAAAGTGTTCAGCAAAGAGGTCCCGCCTTCTCTTGACTACTAGTAGAGGTGGTCCCATCCTGTCGATTTAGAGGTGGAATAAGTTCATCAGGCAGATAACCTTGTCTGTCCTTGACCAGGGACCACCAGGTTTTGGAGCCTACCCTACCTGATGCAAGCTTTCTTTTAGTGTCCACCTCCCATTTTAGCAATGGCCCACTTTTGAACATCACCCATATGCCTACAGGCTTGCCTGTGCAAGTTCCTGTTATAGGTGGTAGGATGTCTCTTATACCTTCGCCATGCTTTGTACTTAGCAGTAGCAGCCTCTCTACAACGAAAGCCAAACCAAGACTGATCTGTAGGCTTCGTCACATATTGCCGGTGAGGAATGTGTTCTTGTTGTAGATTAAGGATGTGTCCAATGAATGCTTTCACTTGGTTGTCAACATCCCCTTGGAGAAGAGCATTCCAATCGGTGGTGGCGAGCTCAGAGCAAAGGGCTGGCCAATTACCCCTTTCCCATAGCCAGGTTGTGCGTGTGGACTCCTCACCTCGTTCTGTTGGGATCTTTAAGTGTCGTAAAAACAGCCTTGTGGTCAGACGATCCAACGTAGCCGAGGGGTTGACAAGTGACTATGCCTTCTGCCAGATCACTCAGTACTGGGTCAAGGGAGGAGCCAGAGATATGAGTAGGGAAATCAACAAAGTTTCTCATGTCAAACACTGCAAGAAGGTCATCAAAGTCCCTCTGTATAAGGTGCTGGTTGAGGTCACCAACAATTATAATATGTTGACAGTTGTGTTGTAGCAGAAGGGAGTCAATATTTTCCATTAGGAAGTTGATGGGGTCTGCATGTTGCCACTGAGGTCTGTACATTGCACATGCTAGTACAGAGGTACTAGTGTTTATACAGAGCTTGAAGAACATCATTTCAAGATGTGTAGGGGTGGCAACATCAATGTGCTGGGCATGAACACTTTTAGAGAAGCACACAGCAACACCTCCTCCTTGCCCTTGCCTGTCTCTTCTCATCCATGAGGTGTAGCCAGCAATTCTTGCAAAATTTTCTGGAGTCCTGTCATCCAAAAATGTTTCAACAACAGCTATCATGTCGGGACATCAAGTGTTCACAAAACTATGTGTGAGCTCTCCAACATTAGTGATGAAACCTCTAATGTTGGCCGACAGGATGCTGATAGACTGGCTCCTCATGATGAAGTGGTCAGCTTGAGGTGGTGGGTGTGTAGGGAATGTAAGGTGCCTGCCCTTGAGAGAGGTAGGGTACTGAGGCAGCTGCAGGGATGTAGGTCTGTGGCCTTGTACAAGGCACAATCCCACCTGCTGGGCTGGGATAGGAGTAGCTAAGTGGGTGACGTATGAGTGTGTTCACCAATTCAGAGATCCTGCTGGTTTGTTCTGAGAACAGGTCTCTAAACAGGTGGCCCTGTCTGTCAAGTTCCTTTTTCTTCCGACACTGGTCCTCCTTATGTTCCTTTCTTGTAGCAGTAATTACACCTGGTATCTCGCAGGCAGTTGTTAGCAGTGTGCCCCTTCCGGTGACAGCGGGAGCACAGCCTAGGTGCCTAGGAGGGTGGACTAGGATTTGTTGCACCTCCTGTGTTTTGCAGATTTGTCCTCAGATTCTGCCGCTGGAACTGTGTTAGTGGAGGGTGAGACGGCTGTAGATGTCTTCCTCCTCCACGTCCTCTACCCCGTCCTCTACCAGTTCTGACAGATGTGTCCCTGCTGTTCGTACTTTGGCGCAGTAGGTGATCAGGTGCAGTGAAGGTTCCCTGATTATTAACTGCACCGATCTCTGGTGGAGAAACTCCTGGCTCAGAACTTGCTGACAAAGCACTACTACCAGATTCTGGAATAGTGTCGGCAGGTGTGCTGACAGGTGTAGGATCAGAGATGGTATGTGCACTGTCAAGTAGACTGGCAGTGGCTGAAGCAGAGATGTCAGGTGTAGGAGAATTAACAGATCCAAGGCTTCCCTCGTTGCTGGGAAGAGGATTTGTTCCCTCTGTGGTGGTCAGAGGAATTGTGTTAGAATTCCCAAAGGTAGTGTTTTGAACTCTGTCAGTCTGTGGGACCTTAGTGATGACAGAATTCCACCAGTTATTTACCCCTGAGTTCAGCTCAGTGTGGGACTTCCAGTCTTTGTCAATAGTGTCACCATCAGCTGAGCAGCTTACATCACTTGATGCAGGCTTGCACTGGCCTTCTACAATAGCTTGTAGGTTATCTAATGATTTGAGGAGCTCATGAAGTGCTTCCCTGTGATGGATTATCTTAGCTGCAACTTTACAACACAGCCCAAGAGGGCAGTCTTGATCTTTGGACAGGAGTCCCTGAGGTAGGACTTCTGAACCTTCCTCCTGTAGCTCCAGGCTTGTATCCACATATACCACAGGATTATGGATATCCTTAAATTTTCTGAGATTTTCAACCTGGCTGCAACAAAATTCTTCTTCTGGAATGCAATCTGTGTGGCAGTAGTTGGAACAAGTAGGTTCCTTACATCTAAGAAGAATTTTGTCCCTTGTGGTATACCCACAAACACTGCAGTAACTACTGGGACAATAGCCAGATAGCGTAGATATTCTTGCTGTTTTGCGGTGTGAAGTCATCCCATCTCTCTCTCTCTCTCTCTCTCTCTCTCTCTCTCTCTCTCTCATTTATTTGTTTTATCTCGTTTACTCACTCCTGACCTTGCATTAAGACTACAAATATTTTAAGGTAAGTAATGAGTAAACTGTATTTGCATTTTATCACTGGGATGCTTAAATGTAATAGAATATTATGTGTAGGTAGGGTGGCCTGGTATGTTAGCCCGGCTGACTACCATACATACCACACTTGATTTCTTATAATAAATACTACTTGTCTCACCCTAGATTAAGACTATAAATATTTTAAGTTAATGAGTACACTATGTGTGTATTGTAGTTTTTTATTGTTTTTTGATGCCTAGTTCTATTGCTAACTTAATATATGTTAGTGTAAACTTGTTATCTAGTGTATTTGTATGCATTTATAAGGGGAAAAAAAGGGTGTTCCACTTTACGGCGATTTCCGCTTTATGGCGGTAGCCTGGAACCTAACCTCCCATATAAGTGGGGCCCTACTGTATTACAGAAATTGAGATGATTTTGACTGGTTTTACAATGAAAAGTACCTTGAAATTGAGCTCAAAGTAGCAGAAATGTTCGATTTTTACCAAAGTTCAAAAGTAAACAAATCATGCTATGCGTCCAACACACATCAACTGGTGAGTCTAATGTTCTTTCACAAGTGCGCTGATATTATTTATACCATTTCTACTCTAATGCAGTAGTCTGCATAACAGTAAATCTTCTATTTTTTGTGAGAATAAAAATTCAAAGTGGAAAGCAAAAGAATGTAAGGGACGTGACTAATGAACAGAGGAAATGTTATTTTAGTGCCAGGAATGTCTTTCTTGTTTATTCTGGACCCTATTCGAAAATTGGCATCTTTTGAAATTTGTGCCTCTTCAATTGGGGCTCCTTGGTGTGGTGAAGAGGCTCTTGGTCTGAGGAATTAGACCTGTCGGTCTCCTTCCTCAGACCGAACCTAATTACCCCCCAATCCCCTCTTCCCTATCCCATCCTCCCCATCCTCCTCTTTTTCCTTTCCTCCTCCTCCTCCCCACCCCTCCCTTTTGCCCTTCCTCTTTTTGGCCTTTGGGATTTTTCCCACAGGCGCGCTAGTTCCTAGGTAGGGGAAAGGGTACCGGGGTCCATCCCATTCTGTTGAGGTTCTTGGCGGTGGCGTAGTTTGCCGTGGAATCTGGATCGCCTGGGGATGTCCCGATCCCTCTCTGGTATCCCGGAGGGTGGCTTTGGGTGTCTTTCGGGCAACGGGTGTATCTCTGGAAGCCACCTTTCGGATTCCAGGGGTGGTGGCCGAAGGAGGTATGCTTTGTGGCAGATATCCGGCCGCCCTCTCTTTTGTCCATCAAGGTAGCTTGGCAGATGTGAGGTTGCTATCCCGGATTGCTGGTTTACTGGCATGAAGGGTAGGGTATGGTAAGGGTTCCATGCTGCATCTGTGCTACTTGCGGTGGCGAGGTCCTCTTGGGCGCGGAGGGAGATTTCTGCCCCTTTCATTCCTCCTAGGAACTATCCCTCCCCGGCCCACCCTTTTTTTTATTCTTTTTTTTTTATTTTTATTTTCTTTTTTCTTTCTTTTTTTTTCCTTAAAAACAAAAAGAAAGAAGTAACCTAACCATGGAGTCCCAAATCCATGACCCCGCTACCCCAGGCCCCCTTATTGTTACCGCACCCCGTTCTGACCTCGCCTCATCTTTTGGCCACTCTTTGGACACTCCTAAGGCCCCTGTACCTCTTGCTGGTGCTGTTTCGTCACTCCCTTCAGGTGCCGGGGTTTCGACTGACTCCTTCGATTTGTCTGACCTCCGCTCTCCTTTGACTATGCTTCCGGCCTCTCCCTCTATGGTGCAGCAATTTTTGAATCACCAGCCCATCCCACGTTGGACCAACTCTGGTCCCACTTCTAAACGCCAACGACAATCTCCTGATGATGTTACTTTGTTACCTTCCCATTCTACTCGGAAAAGACTGACATGTCATGCACTCCCTCTCCACACTCCGTTTCGGACCACACAATGGACTAAATTCTTTACTTTAAGACCGACTTCTTCTACTGCCTATCTTTCCGACCATAGTATTGGCAAAGCGCTCCTACTCCATGTTGGTAGAGAGATTTCCTTTCATTCTCTTAAGAGTGGTACGCGAACCATCACAGTCCAGAATTCTACCCAAGCTCATGATCTTTCTCTTCTTTCACGTATCGATACTATTCCTATCACTATCGAAAAACATCATTCCCTCAATTCTCGTAATGGTACTGTTGTTCTGCCCCATACCATAGTCCAACAGAATTTCCAGACATGTGGCAATGACACTCTCGAACAGCTGGAACTCTAAGATCTCCCAATTCTCAAGGTAGACACTTATGTTCTTCCTGCCCGCGGGCGAAGACGATACCCTTGCAATGTGGCTCGTTTAACTTTTGACAACCGTGAACTCCCATCCTATGTTTATGTAGCAGGACATCGGTTACAAGTTTGGAAAGTGATCCCTACACTGCATCAGTGTAGAAATTGCTGGCGATTTTGCCACTCAGCAAAATATTGCAGTTCTATAGCCGAATGCCCAGTCTGTAGTGCCGATGACCATTCTAACACGACTTGCAGTCGACATCCCTCTTGCCTTAATCGTCATGAGGCTCACCCTTCGTACTCTCGCCGTTGCCAGGTCTACTTAAATGAGCAGGAAATTCGTTGCCTCAAAGAGGCAGAAGGTCTCCCTTATGCTATGGCAGTTTCTCATCTCCGCCTCCAAGGGAGACTACCCCGTGTTTCTTATTCTCGTGTTTCAAAATGCCCCCCCCCCCCACTTCTGGGGTCCCATATTCTGCAGCCTCCTCTGCAGTTGCCAGTCCCATACTCACTCCTGTATCTAATTCTTTTGCTGTCCTGGGCTCAGACATCCCTACTTCAACACCTCAGTCTGTCCTCACTGCTTCATGTTCTCCCTCACAAACCCCGGTATCGACAAGACCTCGTACGACACCTCCTCCCAATCGTCCCTCTACTTCTCAGAGGTCCAAAAAATCTCATTTAACCCCTCCTTCCCTTCATCCACCTCCTCATTTTACTTTCCCGGTCTCTGTACCTGGGTCTTTCCCTTTCACTGGCTCCGTTACAAGTGTGGAGGTTCATCCTCCTCCTCATACTATGCCTTCCTCCCCTGTCCCCTCCCAAGTTTCTGCCTCTTCTGTCCCCTCCCACACTTCTCCAGTTCCATTCACCCTTTTGCCCCCCCCCCCCCTACCTTGGTACAGTCCTTTACAGTTCTGATCTTTACTCAAACTCCTCCTCCTTCCATCTCCAATATTGTCTCCCATACAGCGTCTCTGAACTCTGAAACACTTGAAGCAATCTCTGAATATATTGCAGAGACCAAACCATCAGTGGACACTGATCCACCCTCTGTTCCTTCTCTTTCCTCTTCTCCATCTGCGCAACTCCTTTCTTAACAGCGCACCATTCCTTCGCTGCTTGAACGTTTTCCTTTGCCACCGCATGTGGAATTTTCTAACCCCTCTAGTCCGTAGGTACCCTTACCAGCGGATTTCAGGTATCTTTATTGTTGCCAATCATGGCCTATTTACAGTGGAATATACGCGACCTCAGGGGTAATCGGGGTGAGCTTCAGATGTTGCTCTCCCAGTTTTTCCCTGTTGGTGTTTGCTTACAGGAACCAAAATTACACTCTGCTGTTATCTATCTCATCTCAGGCTATAATTTATTGCATTCTTCAGATCCTTTTCCTGATGGGACCTTTAATGAAAGTGCCCTTCTTCTACGCACTGATATTCCGTACCATCAGCTATTTGTTCGTACTTCGCTGCATTACACAGCAGCCCATATCCACTTCCATAGGTGGTATACACTGTTCTTTGTATCTCTCTCCTTCTCGGGCATTATCTATCCTGGATATTGCCCTTCTTGTTTCGTCATTACCGCCACCACTTCTGTTACTTGGCGATTTTAATGCCCATCATTTCCTCTGGGGGGTCGGGGGCCTCACTGTGATTCCCGTGGCATTCAGCTAGAGGCTTTTCTTGCTTCCCACCCTCTCCATGTTTTAACCCTTTGAGGGTCGACAGGCCCTCTCCGAAACTCGTTCTCAGGGTCGGCCAAATTTAAAAAAAAAAAAAATTATTTTCTCTTATGAAAAGATAGAGAATCTTTTCCCGATCATAAAGACACCAAAAGTTTGAAATTTGATAGAAAACTTACGGAATTATGCTCTCGCAAAGTTAGCTGTCTTGGCGATGTTTACGCATCGGCAATTTTGCCCACTTTGAGCCCCATTTTCGGCCAATTTCACTGTACTAGTCGACAAAAAACATGAATATTTCGCTAGAACTCCATTTTTTCTATCGAATGGATGCAAGAAACCACTCATTTATGAAATTCAACTATCCAGTACAGTGGTCAGAATTTAGCAATTTTGCCAATTTCACACAAATTTCAAAAGATGCCAATTTCGGAATAGGGTCCAGAATAAACAAGAAAGACATTCCTGGCACTAAAATAACATTTCCTCTAGTCATTGTCATGTCTCAAGTCCCCTCTTATATTCTTTTGCTTTCCACTTTGAATTTTTATTTTCACAAAAAATATAAGATTTACTGTTATGCAGACTACTGCATTAGTGTAAAAAATGGTATAAATATTATTGGTGCACTTGTGAAAGAATATTAGACTCACCAGTTGACGTGTATTGCACGCTTGGCACGATTTGTTTACTTTTGAAGTTTGGTAAAAATCGAACATTTCTGCTACTTTGAGCTCAATTTCAAGGCACCTTTCTTTGTAAAACCAGTCAAAATCATCTCAATTTCTGTAATATGTCTTCCATTCTATAAAATGAGACCAAGAAAACTAGAATACAACAATAAATACCATACGAAAATACACTGCAAAGTCGCTGATTTATTCAAAAAAAATGGTCAGTTTTTTTTTTCTCATTATGCACTGTGTGCTGCAGGATTTTTTTTAGACTGTGCACACTGACCACATAGACCCATTCTTTCATATGAAGGCCTACCAGCTTTCTCCCACTAGATTTGAGGCCGCTAGAATTTATGAGTACTAGTACGTCAAAAACCCCTACGCGTAAAACGTACTAGTACGACGAAAACCCTCAAAGGGTTAAATACAGGTACTCGTACCCATTTTGATCCTCGGACTCATACTCTCTCTTGCATCGATCTCTCAGTCTGCTCTTCCTCCGCCGCATTAGACTTCACCTGGTCTGTTCTCCCGGATTTACATGAGAGCGATCATTTCCCAATCATTCTTACTTCCCCTTCATATTCACCATGGCTTCGTAACCCACGCTGGCAATTTGATCAGGCAAATTGGAACCTTTACTCACAACTAACTGTTTTTAGTGAGGTTCCTTCTTCGTCCTCCATTGATGAGCTTTTACACCTCTTCTTGTCCTCCATTTTAACCGCAGCTTCTCATTCTATACCCCAAACTTCAGGCAGGCATTCTCAGAAATGCATGCCTTGGTGGTCTCTTGCTTGTGCTCGTGCAATACGTTTGAAACACGCTGCGTGGGGCAGGTACCGGTATAATAGAACCACAGAGAGACTTCTTGATTTTAAGCAGAAGCGTGCAATCGCTCGCCATGTCATCCGTGATGCTAAATGCACTTGCTGGCGAGATTATGTCTCCACCATCACCTCTGCTTCCTCTATGAGTGCAGTCTGGAAAAAAGTACGAAAACTAAGTGGTAAATATTCTCCTGACCCGGCTCCTGTTCTGCGGGTTGCCGGTGTTGATATAGCAAACCCACTAGATGTTGCCAATGAAATTGGCAATCATCAGGTCCGTATTTCTCAGGGGCTCCATCTATGCCCCTCATTTCTTTCCTCAAAGTCTGCCAGAGAGTTAGCACCCTTGGACTTTTCTTCTCTCAGAGAAGAACAGTATAATGTGCCTTTTACACTTCAGGAACTGTAGGCAACACTCTCAGCTTGCCGATCATCGGCAGTTGGGCCCGACGACATTCATATTCGTATGCTACAACACTTACAATAGTCAGCCCTTGCAGTCCTATTACATCTTTTCAATCTTATTTGGTTACAAGGAGTTCTCCCACAGCTGTGGAAATCTGCCATTGTTCTCCCTTTCTACAAACTGGGTATTACGGAACATGAAGCCTCCCACTATCGTCCCATTGCTCTTACCAGTGCAGTTTGCAGAGTGATGGAACGCCTGGTAAATAGATGTTTAGTGTGGTATTTAGAGACACACAACAGTCTCTCCACTCATCAATATGGCTTTTGTAAGGGCCATTCTACCATAGACCCCTTACTACGCTTGGATACGTATGTTCGTAATGCCTTTGCGAATAACCGCTCAGTTATTGCCATATTTTTTGACCTTGAGAAGGCATATGACACAACTTGGAGGTATAATATTTTGGAACAAGCCCACTCCTTAGGCCTCCGAGGCAATCTACCATCCTTCCTTAAGAACATTTTAACTGACAGACATTTCCGTGTTCGGGTTAATACAGTGGACCCCCGCATAACGATATTAATCCGTTCCTGAGAGCTCATTGTTATGCGAAATTATCGTTATGCGAATGAATTTTCCCCATAAGAAATAATGGAAATCAAATTAATCCGTGCAAGACACCCCAAAGTATGAAAAAAAAAAATTTACCACATGAAATATTAATTTTAATACACACAAACTGAAAAAGGCATGCACAGTTACATGACACTTACCTTTATTGAAGATCTGGTGATGATTTATGGGATGGGAGGAGGAGAGAATCTTAGTGTTTAGAAGGGGAATCCCCTTCCATTAAGACTTGAGGTGTCAAGTCCTTTTCCGGGGTTACTTCCCTTCTTCTTTTAATGCCACTAGGACCAGCTTCAGAGTCACTGGACTTCTGTCGCACAACATATCTGTCCATAGAGGCCTGTACCTCCCGTTCCTTTATGACTTTCCTAAAGTGGTTCACAACATTGTCAGTGTAATAGTCACCAGCACGGCTTGCAATAGCTGTGTTAGGGTGATTGTCATCAAAAATGGTTTGCACTTTAAGCCACATTCCACACATTTCCTTAATCTTTGAAGTAGGCAACTTCTTCAATTTCTCTCTCCCCTCCTCCGAAGCAGTTTCCTCAGGTCTGGCCTCTTGCTGTTAAAATTGATCTAGCAGCTCATCAGTGGTTAGTTCTTCATTGTCCTCCTCCACCAACTCTTCCACATCATCCCCACTAACCTCCAACCCCAAGGACTTTCCCAATGCCACAATGGATTCCTCAACTGGCATAGGATTCCCAGGGTTAGCCTCAAACCCTTCAAAATCCCTTTGGTCTACACATTCTGGCCACAGTTTCTTCCAAGCAGAGTTCAAGGTCCTCTTAGTCACTCCCTCCCAAGCCTTACCTATAAGGTTTACACAATTGAGGATATTAAAGTGCTCTCTCCAAAACTCTCTTAGAGTCAATTGAGTTTCTGAGGTCACTACAAAGCACCTTTCAAACAGAGCTTTTGTGTACAGTTTTTTGAAGTTTGCAATAACCTGCTGGTCCATGGGCTGCAGGAGAGGAGTGGTATTAGGAGGCAAAAAACTTCACCTTAATGAAGCTAATGTCTCCATAAAGTCGCTCTGCCACGTCTGTAGGATGACCAGGGGCATTGTCTAACACCAGGAGGCACTTAAGGTCTAATTTCTTTTCAGTTAGGTAATTTTTCACATTGGGGGCAAATGCTTGGTGTAACCAGTCATAGAAAAAGTCCCTAGTGACCCATGCCTTACTGTTTGCCCTCCACAGCACACACAAATTAGCCTTGAGGATATTCTTTTGCCTGAACGCTCTGGGAGTTTCTGAGTGATACACTAATAAAGGCTTCACTTTGCAATCACCACTAGCATTGGAACACATCAACAGAGTAAGCCTGCCTTTCATAGGCTTATGTCCTGGGAGTGCCTTTTCCTCCTGAGTAATGTAGGTCCTGCTTGGCATTTTCTTCCAAAACAGGCCTGTTTCATCACAATTAAACACTTGTTCAGGTTTCAGTCCTTCACTGACTATGTACTCCTTGAATTCCTGCACATATTTTTCAGCAGCTTTGTGGTCCGAACTGGCAGCCTCACCATGCCTTGTCACACTATGTATGCCACTACGCTTCTTAAATCTCTCAAACCAACCTTTGCTGGCCTTAAATTCACTCACATCGTCACTAGTTGCAGGGATTTTTTTAATTAAATCCTCATGCAACTTCCTAGCCTTTTCACTTATGATCACTTGAGAGATGCTATCTCCTGCTATCTGTTTTTCATTTATCCACACCAATAAGAGTCTCTCAACATTTTTCATCACTTGCGATCTCTGTTTCGAAAGCACAGTTGAACCTTTGGCAAGAACAGCTTCCTTGATTGCCGTTTTCTTGGACACAATAGTAGCGATGGTTGATTGGGGTTTACTATACAACCTGGCCAGGTCAGAGACACGCACTCCACTTTCATACTTAGCAATGATCTCTTCCTTCATCTCTATAGTAATTCTCACCCTTATTCCTGTAGGGTTGGCACTAGAAGCTTTCTTGGGGCCCATGGTCACTTATTTTGCAGATAAAATCACCAAAAACACTGTAATAATACAAAATGTTCCGATTGTATGCTTGGATGTTACCGCGGAGGCTGGCTGGTAAACAATGCCACCGGCGGAACATGTGAGGCTGGCTCAGGCCGCACATTAGACGAGTCTCGGACAAATAGCGCTGAGCGGGTTTTTTAGCGGTATGCGAGGCAAAATCTTAGCGATAAAATGTGTCAGTATGTGGATTTAACTTATGTGATGCCAACAGTATGCGGGGGTCCACTGTAATGTGCTCTCCCCGGACTTTATCCAAGCTGAAGGTGTCCCCCAGGGATGTGTTCTGAGCACAACACTTTTTCTCCTTGCTATAAATGATTTGGCCTCTAGTCTTCCATCCAATATTTGGTCATCACTCTTTGTTTATGACTTCACTATTGCCTGTGCAGGCGTTGACTGTGACTTCATTACAGTTTCTCTCCAGCATGCGGTCGACCGTGTTTCCAATTGGGCCACCACACATGGGTTTAAATTTTCCAGTACCAAAACTCACCAAATTACTTTCACTAGACGCTCTGTCATCTCCGATAATCCTTTGTACCTCTATGGTTCCCGTATCCCTGAACGTGATACAGTCAGGTTTCTAGGCCTCCTCTTTGACCGTAGGCTATCCTGGAAACCTCACATTACCTCTCTGAAGGCAACTTGTCACAGCCGGCTGAACCTTCTTAAAACCCTTGCTCATCTTTCATGGGGAGCTGATCGTCGAACTCTCCTTCGCCTACATTCCACCCTCATTTTATCGAAACTTGATTATGGTGACCAGATCTATTCAACGGCCTCTCCTGCTACTCTCTCTAGCCTTAACCCCATTCATCACCAAGGATTACGTTTATGCCTTGGTGCTTTTCGTTCTTCCCCTGTTGAGAGCCTCTATGCAGAAGCTAACATTCCATTCTTATCCGATCGCCGTGATGCGCATTGTCTTCGCTACTATGTACGCTCTCGTGATCTCTGCAATCCTTCCACTTATAGAATGGTCACCGATATTAGTAGATATTCTTTATTTGTTCACCGCCCCTGTTTGCTCCGTCCCTTCTCTCTTCGCCTACATTCACTCTTGTCTTCTCTTTAATTACCACCTTTCTATGTTCATGTAGCATCTCACTTTTCCCTACCCCCCTGGGAAGTTCCAGCTGTTCAAGTCTGTTCTTTCTCACTCCCTTGCTCGAAAGCCCAACTGTCTACGGTAGCTTCCCGCTCTCTTTTTCTTGACCACTTCCACTCTCATTCTCATGCCATTGCAGTGTACACAGATGGCTCTAAGTCTTCTGATGGCGTAGGATTCGCAGCAATATTTCCGGACAGCGTCGTACGAGGGCATTTACTATCTTCGGCTAGTATTTTTACTGCTGAATTGTATGCCATTCTTGCAGCACTTATCCATATTGCATCTATGCCTGTGTCATCATTTGTGGTTGTCTCAGACTCCCTTAGTGCTTTACAGGCTATACAGAAATTTGATACACCTCACCCCTTAGTCCTTCGTATCCAACTTTGGCTATGCCGCATCTCTACCAAGCATAAAGATATTGTTTTTCTGTTGGGTCCCTGGTCATGTTGACGTACAGGGCAATGAAGAGGCAGACACTGCTGCGCGGTCAGCAGTACATGACCTACCAGTTTCATATAGAGGTGTTCCATTTACGGACTATTTTGCTGCAATAGCTACCCACCTTCACACCCGTTGGCAGCAACGTTGGTCTACGCTGCTCGGTAACAAACTTCAATCTATTAAACCGAGTATTGGTTACTGGCCGTCTTCTTGTCACCAGTGTCGAGGTTGGGAGAATACTCTCTCCCGTCTTCGCATTGGCCATACTCGTCTCACTCATGGATATCTCATGGAGAGGCACCCTGCTCCTCTCTGTGAGAATTGTCAGGGTCCATTATTGGTCAGCCACATTCTGTTAGACTGCCCACTTTATCAACGAGCACGCAGAATTTACCTCCAATGTCGTCTTCGCTCCGCTGCTCTCTCTTTTCTTTCCCTTCTCGCTGATGGACCCACCTTTCATCCGGACTCTCTCATTGACTTTTTGACAACAACTGACTTACTTCACAAACTCTGATGATACTTTCAACCCTTTCTACCTCAATCTCTTGCTACCCTGTACCCCCGCACTATCCCCTGCCCCGCTGTTTTCTGTAACCTACTGATCATCCCTCCCCCCTTCTGCCGCCCAATATCCTCGCTTCCTTCCCTACCCTGCAGCACTGTACAGTATAGCCCTTGTGGCTCAGCACTTCTTTTTGATTATAATAATAATAGAAATTTGTGTGAGATTGGCAAAATTGCTAAATTCTGACCACTGTATTGGATAGTTGAAATTGGTAAATGAGTGGTTTCTTGTACTCATTCGATAGAAAAAATGCAGTTCTAGCGAAATAGTTATGATTTTTGTCGACTAGTACACTGGAATTGGCCGAAAATAGGGCTCAAAGTGGGCAAAATCACCGATGTGTAAACATCGTTGAGACCGCTAACTTTGCGAGAGCATAATTCCGTAAGTTTTTCATCAAATTTCATACTTTTGGTGTCGTTATGATCGGGAAAAGATTCTCTATCTTTTCATAAGAATTTTTTTTTTTTTTTTTTTTTTTAAATTTGGGGGACCCTGAGAACAAATCTTGGAGAGGGCCTGTGGACCCGGAAAGGGTTAATCCTGCCCCTCTCCCGAACTCCCTAGCATTTACTTTTTTACAACTCCACCCATAAATATATTAAACAACCATGGTGACATTATACATCCCTGTCTAAATCCATAAATGCAATGAAAACTTCCCTACCTTTATCTAAATACTGTTCACATATATGCTTCAATGTAAACACTTGACCTACACATCTACCCACTCTAAAGCCTCCTTGCTCATCTGCAATCCTACTCTCTTATTCTTATTATTATTATTATTATTACTATTACTATTTTTTTTTTTTTTTATCACACTGGCCGATTCCCACCAAGGCAGGGTGGCCCGAAAAAGAAAAACTTTCACCATCATTCACTCCATCACTGTCTTGCCAGAAGGGTGCTTTACACTACAGTTTTTAAACTGCAACATTAACACCATTTGCACTCCTTCAGAGTGCAGGCACTGTACTTCCCATCTCCAGGACTCAAGTCCGTCCTGCCGGTTTCCCTGAACCCCTTCATAAATGTTACTTTGCTCACACTCCAACAGCACGTCAAGTATTAAAAACCATTTGTCTCCATTCACTCCTATCAAACACGCTCACGTATGCCTGCTGGAAGTCCAAGCCCTTCACACACAAAACCTCCTTTACCCCCTCCCTCCAACCTTTCCTAGGCTGACCCCTACCCCGCCTTCCTTCCACTACAGACTGATACACTCTTGAAGTTATTCTGTTTCGCTCCATTCTCTCCACATGTCCGAACCACCTCAACAACCCTTCCTCAGCCCTCTGGACAACAGTTTTGGTAATCCCGCACCTCCTCCTAACTTCCAAACTTCGAATTCTCTGCATTATATTCACACCACACATTGCTCTCAGACATGACATCTCCACTGCCTCCAGCCTTCTCCCCTATCACCCATGCTTCACACCCATATAGGAGCGTTGGTAAAACTATACTCTCATACATTCCCCTCTTTGCCTCCAAGGACAAAGTTCTTTGTCTCCACAGACTCCTAAGTGCACCATTCACCCTTTTCCCCTCATCAATTCTATGATTCACCTCATCTTTCATAGACCCATCTGCTGACGCGTCCTCTCCCAAATATCTGAATACATTCACCTCCTCCATACTCTCTCCCTCTAATCTGATATCCAATCTTTCATCACCTAATCTTTTTGTTATCCTCATAACCTTACTCTTTCCTGTATTCACTTTCAATTTTCTTCTTTTGCACACCCTACCAAATTCATCCACCAATCTCTGCAACTTCTCTTCAGAATCTCCCAAGAGCACAGTGTCATCAGCAAAGAGCAACTGTGACAACTCCCACTTTATGTGTGATTCTTTATCTTTTAACTCCACGCCTCTTGCCAAGACCCTCGCATCTACTTCTCTTACAACCCCATCTATAAATATATTAAACAACCACGGTGACATCACACATCCTTGTCTAAGGCCTACTTTTACTGGGAAATAATTTCCCTCTTTCCTACATACTCTAACTTGAGCCTCACTATCCTCGTAAAAACTCTTCACTGCTTTCAGTAACCTACCTCCTACACCATACACCTGCAACATCTGCCACATTGCCCCCCTATCCACCCTGTCATACTATTATTAATATTATTATTATTATTATTATTTTATTTTTCCTCATGAGTACACGTTTTTAATAAGTTTTACTCTGGTTTGTCTGCTCAAAATATTATGCATAATTATCTCAAAATATTATGCATAATTATTTTTTCATATAGGGAAGAAACAAATTGCTAACCCATCCTTGTAATGCTTGTTATGTAACTTAGAAATAAAGTACCTGTATTTATTTTATGTATTTCTGGTACAGTGGACCCCCAGTTAATGTAATTAATCTGTTCCAGAGAGTGTGTCTTATACCGAATCTGTCTTAACCCTTTCAGGGTCCGTCCCGTAGATCTACGACTTTACGTTCAGGGTCCAAACCGCAGATCTACATCATGAGCTCAGCTCACTCTGATAAACTGTGAGTGGTACATTTGGGCCTAGATATGAGAGAATACATCTATGGGGTATGTGTGCACCACATAAAACAAATCCTGCAGCACACAGTGTATAATGAGAGGAAAAAAACTGAGATCATGATTTTCGATTAAAACAGCGACTTTGCAGTGTTTTTTCGTATGTTTTTTATAGTTGTATTTGCGATTTCTTGGTCTCATTTGATAGAATGGAAGACATATTACAGAAATAGAGATGATTTTGATTGGTTTTAGCACTGGAAATGACTTGAAACTGAGCTCAAACTAACGGAAATGTTAAATTTTTGCCGATATTCAAGAGTAAACAAACGACCTCACTCGTCTAATACACACCAGCTGGTGGGTCTAATATACATTCACAAATATGGTGATGATATTTATACAATTATTACAGTATTGCATAACAGTAAATCTTCTATTTTTTGGTGTGAATAAAAATTCATTATGTGAATAAATAATCAAAATAGAATTTATTTGTAAAGCCTCAAAACGTAACTAATGAATAGAGGAAATATTAGTTTAGTTCCAGGAATACCTACATTGTTTATTCTGGACCCTATTTTGAAATTGGAATATTTTGAACTTTGTGTTAAATTGGCCAAATTAACAATTTCCGATCACTTTATTTTGTAGTTGAAACAGTTGACTTGGCAATTTCTTGTACTCAATCAATAGAATAGAAGTAATACTAGTGAAATAGCTAAGAATTTGGTTAACTGGAATAATGTAATTGGCCTAAAATGGGAGTCAAAGTCGGCAAAATCGCAGATTCGTGAATATTGCTGACACATCAAAATTCACGAGAGCATAATTTTGTCAATTTTCCATCAAATTTCGTACTTTTTGTTTTATTACCTTCACAAAAAGATTCTCTACCATTTCATAAGAAAAAATAACAATTTTTTTTTTTTTAAATACTTGGACACTGGGGCACCACTTCAGATTTTGGCCTTGTACCCTGAAGGGGTTAATCCAAATTAATTTTTCCCATAAGAAATAATGAAGTCCAAATAATCCGTTCCATACACCCAAAAGTATTGAACAAAATTTTTTTACATGAAATATACATTTCCCTACACAGAAAACAATGAGACATCTAGAATAAATAAATAATAAAATGACACTTGCCTTTATTGAAGATTTATTGATGATTGATGAGACTGGAGGAGGGGAAAGGATGGAGGTGTATTATTGTTTGGAAGGGGAATCCCCTTCCATAAAGACTTCAGGTACCCAATCCTTTTCTGGGGTTACTTCCCTTCTTTGTTTTTTAATGCCACTAGGACCAGCTTGAGAGTCACTGGACCCCTGTTGCACCAAAAATCTGTCCAGAGAGCTCTGTTTCTGGCATCTCTTTAAGATTTCCCTATAATGGGACACATCATTGTCATTGTAGATATTGCCAGCACGGCCTGCAACAGCTGTGTCAGGGTGATGTTCATCCATAAATGTTTGCACTTCAGTCCACTTTGCACAAATGTCCTTAATCTTCGAAGAAGGCAACTTCCTCCATCTCTCTTCCTCCTCCTCTGAAGGAAATTTCTGAGCTATGGTCTGTTGGTGTTGCACCTCAACCTCTTGCAGCTCTGTCGTGGTTAGCTCTTCATCGTCGTCCTCCACCAACTCTTCCACATCCTCCAACCCCATGGAATTCCCCAATACCACAGTAGATTTGACAACTGGCATAGGCTCCTCAGGGTCAGCCTCAAACCCTTCAAAATCTCAATTCTGTACACATTGTGGCCACAATTTTCTCCAAGCAGAGTTCAAAGTCCTGAAGGTCACTCCCTCCCAAGCCTTACCTATAAGGTTTATGCAACTATAGCTTTCTTGATTGTCTTTTTCTTGGCCTAGCTGGTAGTATTGGTTGTATGGGGTTTGTTATACAACCTGTCTGGCTTGGAGACACGCACTCTACTTTCGTATTATGCGATGATCCCTTTCTTGAATTCTGTAGTGTTTTTCACCCTCTTTGCCAAAGGGCTGGCACTAGAAGCTTTGTTTGGGCCCAAGGTGGCTTATTTAGCAGTTACAAGCACTTAAAACAATGGAATAATACAAAATGTTTATCATGTACTCATGGAATCGTCCTCACTGGCTTATAAACAATGGCACACTGACTGTACATGGAGTGTCCAGGCCGCTCACGCCATGCGGACATGTTTGGGATTAATGACTTGAACCGAATTCACTGTCATTAACCGAGCCAATATTTTGATGCAAAAACGTTACTTAATCCAATGATGTCTTAATCCGGGGGTCCACTGTACTTATTTATCTATTTATTTAACACATGTGTAGGGCATACTAGAGGTGAGTGTCGAGGTGTCCTGGGTATCACAGCTACTAAAATAAAGTTTTCTTCCTCACAGTTGATCACTTGTCCAAGTACCTTGCAATGAGACTGACTCTTGCAAATCGCACTGGAGAGCTGGAGACAGAACTTCCGTCATCCCTCAACAACTTCTGTATATATATTGCACCAACACCGGATCAGTACATCATTGTGGTCGGCTCCCTCACCCTGGAACAAATTAACGAAAAATACTGGAGAGTAAACAAGCCCATGGAAATGTTTTATTCATGGAAGAAAAACTAAAGGTGAAAACAACTAGCAAATATGTATGCAAGAAACTTCCTACAGTGGCTGTTGGTTGACTGGCAGATATGTATGCAAGAAACTTCCTACAGTGGCTGTTGGTTGAGTGGCATGCAGATTAAGCATGCTTGCAATTCAACATTTAAATTGTAATATACACTGTGTCTATTGTTTCAGAAATTGCTGCTATTGGGTGTTGGCATCAAACTTAGGAATCTGAAAATTCTTCTTTATAAAGAATGTACATAGATTTTTGCCTTTTATTTTCAGAATACAACCTCTAGGTATGGCTTAGAAGTGTGATTGAGATTACAAGGTTTTGTGCAACATACACTGCTGGTTGTTACACTAATGGCTTCCTACAGTGAGAGGTTGTACACTCATCCCTATAAATATGTCATACACTAAATTTGCTCATTTAGACTAAACATCTCTTGTGAATAGTTTCATGTATGTATTCATTTTTTTTTCGGTGCCCATTTTGTTTTGGCTTAATGCACAACCCAGAAACTGAAGAGCAACCGCTGGATTTCCTTTGTACAAATCTCTTCTTTGTTGACTTTCTATGAATGTCAGTATTAATGAGGTTAGAGCAGTATTTAAGGAGAAACTGTATGGCCTTTAAAACAAAATGAGCTCAAATCTGAAGTCACATTTATACAGATGGCATTTGTGCTAATCATATATACTGGATTCATGGGAAACTTTGTTAACCCTTTCACTGTCGGTGACATATAGGTACAGCATGCAAGCCAGTGTTGGTGACGTATTAATACCTCAAAATTCTAGCGGCTTCAAATCTAGGAGGAGAAAGATGGTAGACCTACATGTGAGAGAATGGGTCTGCATGGTCAGTGTACGCAGTATAAAAAAATTCCTGCAGCACGTAGTGCATAATGAGAAAAAAAAACTCCAACCGTGGTTTTGGGTTAAAACTCCGACTTTGAGATGTATTTTTGTATGGTATTTATGGTTGTATTCTCATTTTCTTGGTCTCACTTGATAGAATGGAAGATATATTATGGAACTAGAGATAATTTTGATTGGTTTCACGATGAAAAGTAGCAGAAATGTTCGATTTTTGCTGATGTTCAAGAGTAAACAAATGATGTCACCGTCCATTATGTGTACAACTGGCCAGTCTAATATGCAGTCACAAATGGGTTGACATGATTTACACAATTATTACAGTAATGCAGTATCTGCATAACAGTAAGTCTTCTATTTTTTGCGTGAATAAAAATTCAAAATGGAAAGCAAGAGTAATATAAGAGGGGCCTGGAGATGTGACTGATGAACAGAGAAAATGTTATTTTAGTGCCAGGGATGTCTGCATTGTTTCTTCTGGACCCTATTTTGAAATTGTCATCTTTTGAAATTTGTGTGAGTTTGGCCAAATTGCCAATTTCTGACCTCTTTATTGGGTAGTTGAAATCAGTAAATGGGCAATTTCTTTTACTCAATCGATAGAACAAATGGAGTTCTAGAGAAATAGCTATGAGTTTAGTCGACTGGAACAATGGAATTGGCTGAAAATAGGGCTCAATGGGCTCAATCGCTGATGCGTACATATATTGCAGAGACTGCTGACTTCACAAGAGCATAAATCTGTAAGTTTTCCATCAAAATTCATACTTTTTATGTCATTACCATTGAGAAAAGATTATCATTTCATAAGAAAGAAATAATTTTTTTTTTTTAATTCTTCGACACTGAGAGCAAGTTTGTAAGCAGCAGGGGTCTCGACGGTGCAAGGGTTAATATAATTCCATGAAGCTTGAAAGCAATCTGTATACTGTATAAACACAAATTAGTCTATCAGCATATTATGATAGTTTTTTCAAAGACAATTTTGCTTATTGCACTTACGTCTATTCATACCTGAAAATCTGGATGGTATATATAACAGCTTTTTTTTTTTTTTTTTTTTAGGGGGGAAGATGGGGGAGGTGGACTTATTTAGCTGTGAAAGAACATGTGTCATTGGAGATAACTCTGTGACCACTTCAGCAATTTTGATCTTACATTCAAGCTTCAGTTTTGTTTGACTTAAAAAAAAATTATTGGCCAGGCTAAGTAAGTTAAGCTGTTGCAACTTGACTCTCTCCTCCCTGACTTGCATCTCTTAGATAACAAACTAATTTGCTCCTTGACCATTTTGCTGAATGAATCAGAAGTTAAAAGTGTTGACACTACAGCATACAAAGTATATTTGATAATTTGTTGTCTTGTCACAAAAGCTGTTATTGGGCCCTTTTCTAACTATTTTTTATTATTAACATGGCCATTTCCCACCAAGGCAGGGTGGCCTGAAAAAGAAAAACTTTCATCATCATTCACTCCATCACTGTTTTGCCAGAGGCATGCCTACACTACAGTTATAAAACTGCAGCATTAACACCCCTCCTTCAGAGTGCCAACACTGTACTTCCCATCTCCAGGAATCAAGCCCAGCCTGCCAGTTTCCCTAAATTCCTTCATAAATGTTACCTTGCTTACACTCCAACAGCACATCAAGTCAGGTCCTAAAAACCATTTGTCTCCATTTGCTCCTGTCTAACTCGCTCATGCACGCTTTCTGTAAGTCTAAGCCCCTCGCACACAAAACCTCCAACCTTTCCTAAGCCGACCCCTACCCCACCTTCCCTCCACTACAGATCTGTATACTCTCAAAGTCATTCTATTTTGTTTCAACCTCTCTGCATGTCCAGACCATCTCAATAACCCCTACTCAGTCCTCTGGATAATTGTTTTGATAATCCCACATCTCCTAATCTCCAAACTATGGATTCTCTGCATTATATTCACACCACACATTGCCCTCAGACATGACATCTCCACTGCCTCCAGCCTTCTCCTTGTTGCAACATTCATAACCCATGCCTCACACCCATATAAGAGTGTTGGCATAACTATACTCTCATACATTCCCCCCTTTGCTTTCATGGATAAAGTTCTTTGTCACCACAAACTCCTCAGTCCACCACTCACCTTTTTACCCTCGTCAATTCTATGATTCACCTCATCCTTCATAGACTCATCTGCTGACATGTCCACTCCCAAATATCTGAACACATTCACTTCCTCCATGCTCATCACCTTACTCTTTCCTATATTCACTTTTAACTTTCTTCTTTTACATACCCTACCAAATTCATCAAACCAACCTCTGCAGCTTCTCTTCAGAATCTCCCAAAAGCACAGTGTCATCAGCAAAGAGCAACTGTGACAACTACTTTGTGTTACTCTTTTTTTTTTTTTTTTTTTTTTTTTTTTTTTTTTTTTTTTTTTTTTTTTTTTTTTTTATATATACCCCACACCTCTTGCCAACATCTGAGCATTCACTTCTCTTACTACTCCATCTATAAATATTTAATATTCTGCTTTAAATGTAACATAGGTAAATGGCTGCCATTTTCCACTGAATTGTTGATTATTATTTTTTGAGTAAGTATTATATTGATAATTATTGTTCTCCCCCTCAGTATCCATTAGGAATGAAGTCTATGAGTCAGGGATGCTAAATTTCAATGGGAAATAGAAGATGCATTCCAAACCACTATTGTATACCTTTGTCATCTAACACAATATTTACCATACAGAAACTGTGATTCTGGAGCCCAGCTCAATGCCGGCACCTTAACAGCATACACAAGTCACAGATTCAAGAGCCAAGCTCACAGCTTTATCCTTGATGTCATCAAGGGTCTATCAATCCAATGTAGAATTATCCTCCTCTAACTTGGATTGAACCTGAATGCCTCCTTTTTTTAAGTGCTGTATGACCCCTATGGGTTTAGTGCCTTCCCCCTGATTACAATAAATACATAAACACCATAATAGTGTGCTAAAGTTGCAGATCCAAGAGCTGAACTAGCAGATGACACCATGGCATATGTGAGTCAAATTCACGAGTCCTTCAGTAGATAACAAGCAGTTGAACATAAAATATTTGATTTGACAGATTAATAAATGGGAAATGCATGGATACTGATGGGGTAAAGTATTGTTTCCGTTATTATGTTTATGATGTCAGTTCAATCAATTTTGGCTTATGTTTTTCATTTACCATTAACTACTGGTATTCTTTCTTTCAACATATCAGCCGTATCTCACCGAGGCAGGGTGGCCCAAAAGGAAAAGTGAAAGTTTCTCCTTTTAAATTTAGTAATATATATAGGAGAAGGGGTTACTAGCCCCTTGTTCCTGGCATTTTAGTCGCCTTGTACGACACGCATGGCTTACAGAGGAAGAATTCTGTTCCTCTTCCCCATGGAGATAAGAGGGAATAAACAAGAACTAGAAAGAAAATAGAAGAAACCCAGAGGGGTATGTATATATATGCTTGTACATGTATGTGTAGTGTGACCTAAGTGTAAATAGAAGTAGCAAGACATACCTGTAATCTTGCATGTTTATGAGACAGAAAAAAGGACACCAGCAATCCTACCATCATGTAAAACAATCACAGGCTTTCGTTTTACACTCACTTGACAGAACGGTAGCACCTCCCTGGGCGGTTGCTGTCTACCAACCTACTACCTAGGAACTATTGGTATATTTCATTTTAATTTATGCAAAGAATTAATGACTGTGAAGGTTAATTTGTTATATTTTCAATATGTCAGATACTGTACAGTAACATATTTGAAATATTTTCTGTAAAGATGTTAAATTATTTTTCTCCACTGTAAAGTACAACTGTATTTCTTAGTGAAGAAATTCCACATAATAATATAGATTTTGTTCTCACATTAACGATGAGTAATGATACCTCTCTGGACAAGCAAAGCTGAGTATGTACTGAAGTTGTACAAAGTTATACAAAAAGGCAATAAAGTGGCAAGCATGAACACCATAAAAGAGGTGATTATTCTCTTGGTGGTATAGTTCTTTGGGTGTCTTCTAACTCAGTGGTAGAGCTTTTATTATTTTTTAACACAGCTGTCTCCCAGAAGAAATAAAAAGTAGAGCTTTTATTTCACAGCCAAAAGGATGCCAGGTTAGAATCTGGGCTAGGCGAGACATATGGGCAAGTGCCCTACACCTGCTGCTCCTGTTCATGTAGCAGTATACAAATATCTAGGAGATAATCAACTGTTTTGGGCCACATCTTAGGGTAGATGGCTTAAGAGAACCAACAAGAATTGGCCACCTTGCTATGCTTCTTGGGTTATCTTGGGGTATTAATCCTGCTAGACAACACAATCCCCCACTCGTCAAACACCTGAACCTACTCACTGTACAAAACATTTACTCGTACTACTATGCAACCTGCATTTACAGAACAGCCAATTTCTAATACAGCCTCTCCTCACTGAACGATGCAATTCTGTTCCTAAGACCACGTCAGTATAATAGTAGTGGGTTTGTTTCAACCATCTTTGATATTTTAATGTCACTTTTGCACCATTTATAACATTTCAGGTATATTTTTAAATGTTTATGCAGTAATGTACTGTACATTGTATTAAACAGAATAGAGGAAATCAGCTAAACCAACCAGATCAACCAGGCTGTGATGGATATGTGGAGCAGCGGGCCTCCAGCAGCAACAGCCTGGTTGGCCAGGCGAGCACCAGACGAGCCTGGCCCATGGCCGGGCTCAGAGAGTAGATATACTCTCGAAATTCTTCAAAGGTATATCAAAGGTAAAGGTATGCATACTGGTCATGGAGCCCATTGTGAGTCCGAGTCGTCGGTAAATGAGTACAGTGGACCTCCACCTTACGATATTAATCCGTTCCTGAGAGCTCAGTGTAAGCTGAAATTATCATAAGGCGAATTTATTTTCCCCATAAGAAATATTGGAAATCAAATTAATCCGTGCAAGACACCCCAAATTATGAAAAAAAAAAATTTACAACATGAAATATTAATTTTAATACACAAAACTGAAGAAGACATGCACAGTTACTACTCTACTAACAATAGAATACATGACACTTACCTTTAATGAAGATCTGGTGATGATTGATGGGATGGGAGAAGGGGAGTGTTGAACCTATTGTTTAGAAGGGAATCCCCTTCCATTAGGACTTGAGATAGCAAGTCCTTTTCCGGGGTTACTTCCCTTCTTCTTTTAATGCCACTAGGACCAGCTTGAGAGTCACTGGACCTCTGTCGCACAACATATCTGTCCTTAGAGCTCTGTACCTCTCGTTCCTTTATGATTTGTCTAAAGTGGTTCACAACATTGTCATTGTAATAGTCACCAGCACGGCTTGCAATAGCTGTGTGAGGGTGATTTTCATCCATAAAGGTTTGCACTTCAACCTACTTTGCACACATTTCCTTAATCTTTGAAGTAGACAACAACTTCAATTTCTCTCTCCCCTTCTCCGAAGCAGTTTCCTCAGGTCTGGCCTCTTGCTGTTAAAGATGATCTAGCAGCTCATCAGTGGTTAGTTCTTCATTGTCCTCCTCCACCAACTCTTCCACATCCTCTCCAGTAACCCCAACCCCAGGGACTTCTCCAGTGCCACAATTGATTCCATAACTGGCATACGCTTCTCAGGGTTAGCCCCAAAGCCTTCAAAATCCCTTTCTTCTACACAGTGTGGTCACAGTTTCTTGCTGTATAGCCCTTGTGGCTTAGTGCTTCTTTTTGATTATAATAATAATTCCAAGCAGAGTTCAAGGTCCTCTTAGTCACTCCCTCCCAAGCCTTACCTATAAGGTTTACACAACTGAGGATACTATAGTGATCTTTCCAAAACTCTCTTAGAGTCAATCGAGTGTCTGAGGTCACTTCAAAGCACTTTTAAAACATAGCTTTTGTGTACAGTTTTTTGAATTTGGAAATGACCTGCTGGTCCATGGGCTGCAGGAGAGGAGTGGTATTAGGAGGCAAAAACTTGACCTTAATGAAGCTCATGTCCCCAGAAAGTCACTCTTGCAAGTCTGAAGGATGACCAGGAGCATTGTCTAATACCAGGAGGCACTTAAGGTCCAATTTCTTTTCAATTAGGTAATTTTTCACATTGGGGGCAAATGCATTGTGTAACCAGTCATAGAAAAAGTCCCTACTGACCCATGCCTTACTGTTTGCCCTCCACAGCACACACAAATTAGCCTTGAGGACACTGTTTTGCCTGAATGCTCTGGGAGTTTCTGAGTGATACACCAATAAAGGCTTCGCTTTGCAATCACCACTAGCATTAGCACACATCAGAAGAGTAAGCCTGTCTTTCATAGGCTTATGTCCTGGGAGTTCCTTTTCCTCCTGAGTAATGTAGGTCCTTCTTGGCAGTTTCTTCCAAAACAGGCCTGTTTTGTCACAATTAAGCACTTGTTCAGGTTTCAGTTCTTCACTGTCTATGTACTCCTTGAATTCTTTCACATATTTTTCAGCTGCTTTTTGGTCCGAACTGGCAGCCTCACCATGCCTTATCACATTATGTATGCCACTAAGATTCTTAAATCTCTCAAACCAACCTTTGCTGGCCTTAAATTTACCAACATCACTAGTTGCAGGCATTTTTCTAATTAAATCCTCATGCAACATCCTAGCCTTTTCACATACGATCGCTTGAGAGATGCTATCTCCTGCTATCTGTTTTTCGTTTATCCACACCAATAACAGTCTCTCAACATCTTCTATCACTTGCGATCTCTGTTTCGAAAACAAACATGCACCTTTCGCAAGAACAGCTTCCTTGATTATCGTTTTGTTGGCCACGATAGTAGCAATGATTGATTGGGGTTTGGTATACAACTTGGCCAGCTCTGAGACACTCACTCCACTTTCGTACTTAGCGATTATTTCTTTCTTCATTTCAATAGTAATTTACACCTTTTTTACCGCACGGTTGGCACTAGAAGCTTTCTTGGAGCCCATGGTGACTTACTTTGCAGGTGCAATCACTAAAAACGCTGTGATAATATGAAATGTTCCAATTGTATGCGTGGATGCGACCGCACTGGCTGGCTTGTAAACACTGGCACCCACTCACACGTCTCAAACGAATCCCGTAGGGTGAGTTATTTAGTGTTAGCTGAGGCAAAAATTTTGCGTTAAAATGTATCGTTAGCTGGATTTAACATTAGGTGATGCCATCATTAGCTGAGGGTCCACTGTATATATATACACCGTACACTCTATCTTCTGCCTTTTCTAAATCCATAAATGCAATAAAAACTTCCCTACCTTTATCTAAATACTGTTCACATATATGCTTCAGCGTAAACACTTGATCTACACATCCCCTACCCACTCTAAAACCTTGCTCATCTGCAATTCTACATTCTATCTTACCTCTAATTCTTTCAATAATAACCCTACCGTACACTTTTCCTGGTATACTCGGTAAACTTACTCCTCTATAATTTTTATAATTTCTTTTGTCCCCCTTCCCTTTATATAAAGGGACTATACACGCTCTCCGCCAATCCCTAGGTACCTTCCCCTCTTTCATACATTTAATAAACAAAAATACCAACCACTCCAACACTACATTCCTCCCTGCTTTTAACATTTCTGTCATGATCCCCTCAGTCCCAGCTGCTTTACCCCCTTTCATTCTACGTAATGCCTCACGTACCTCCCCCACACTCACATCCCGCTCTTCTTCACTCCTAAAAGATGGTATACCTCCCTGGCCAGTGCATAAAATTACCACCTCCCTTTCTTCTTCAACATTTATAATAATAATAATAATAATAATAATCTTTATTTACTACAAGTACATGTACATGGTATACAGTCCTAGCTGACAACAATGACATACTACTACATAGAAAGCCACTTGTTATGCTGAGCATCTTGGGCAAATTAGGTCAGTGTCCCAGGATGCGACCCACACCAGTCGACTAACACCCAGGTACCAATTTTACTGATGGGGAACATAGACAACAGGTGGAAAGAAACACGCCCAATGTTTCTACTCTGGCTGGGAATCGAACCCAGGCCCTCGCCGTGTGAAGCGAGAGCGTTAACCACCAGGCCACCCCTAAAAGGTCCAAACTTATATATACAGTGGACCACCGGCATAAGATGGGATCGGCATACGTTAAATCCGGCATATGATACATTTTAACGCAAAAATTTTGCCTCGCCACACATTAAAAAACATGCCACACGTGATTCGTCCAGGACACGTCCCACGTGTGGCCTCAGCTGCCCCATGCGTGCCAGTGTTTACAAGCCAGCCAGTGCAGTCGCATCTAAGCATACATTCGGTACATTCCATATCAGTGTTTTTGGTGCTTCTTTCTGCCAATTAAGTCACGATGGGCCCCAGGAAAGCTTCTAGTGCCAACCCTGCGGGGAAAAGAGTGCTAATTATTATGGAAATGAAAAAAGAGATAATTGCAAAGTACAAAAGTGGGGTGCATGTGTCGGAGCTGGCCAGGTTGTGTACCAAACCCCAATCAACCATCGCTACTATAGTGGCCAAGAAAACGGCAATCAAGGAAGCTGTTCTTGCAAAAGGTGCATGTCTGTTTTCGAAACAGAGATCGCAAGTGTTAGAAAATGTCGAGAGACTGTTATTGGTGTGGATAAACGAAAAACAGATAGTAGGAGATAGCATCTCTCAAGTGATCATATGTGAAAAGGCTAGAAAGTTGCATGAGGATTTAATTGAAAAAAACACCTGCAATTATTGGTAATGTGAGTGAATTTAAGGCCAGCAGAGGTTGGTTTGAAAGATTTAAGAATCGTAGTGGCATACATAGTGTGATAAGGCTCTAAAAGAGTTTGGAAAGATCACTTTCATATCCTCAATTGTGTAAACCTTATAGGTAAGGCTTGGGAGGGAGTGACTAAGGGGACCTTGAACTCTGCTTGGATGAAACTGTGGCCAGAATGTGTAGACAAAAGGGATTTTGAAGGGTTTGAGGCTAACCCTGAGAAGCGTATACCAGTTATGGAATCCATTGTGACACTGGGGAAGTCCTTGGGGTTGGAGGTTAGTGGGGAGGATGTGGAAGAGTTGGTGGAGGAGGACAATGAAGAACTAACCACTGAAGAGCTGCAAGATCATCTTCAACAGCAAGAGGCCAGACCTGAGGAAACTGCTTCAGAGGAGGGGAGAGAGAAATTGAGGAAGTTGCCTTCTTCAAAGATTAAGGAAATGTGTGAAAAGTAGGTTGAACTGCAAACCTTTGCGGATGAAAATCACTCCGACACAGCTACTGCAAGCCATGTTGGCAACATGTACAATGACAGTGTTATGGCCCATTTTAGGAAAGTTTTAAAGGAACGGGAGGTACAGGTCACTATGGACAGATATGTTGTGCGACAGAGGTCCAGTGACTCTCAAGCTGGTCCTAGTGGCATTAAAAGAAGAAGGAAATAACCCCAGAAAAGGACTTGCTATCTCAAGTCCTAATGGAAGGGGATTCCCCTTCTAAACAATAACAACTTCCACACTCTCCCCTCCTCCCAACCCATCAATCATCACCAGATCTTCATTAAAGGTAAGTGTCATGTATTCTATTCTTAGTAGCTTAGTACATGTGGATGTCTTCTTCAGTTTGTGTGTATTAAAATTAATATTTCATGTGGTAAAAATTTTTTTTTCATACTTTGGGGTGTCTTGCACTGATTAATTTGATTTCCATTATTTCTTATGGGGAAAATTAATTCGCATTATGATAATTTCGGCATACGATGAGCTCTCAGGAACGGATTAATATCATATGCCGGGGGTCCACTGTACTTCCTTACGCATAGCGCCCCAAATGTATACAGTGGACCCTCGGCTTACAATATTATTTCATGCCAGAAGTATGTTCATGTGCCATTACTGAATGAATTTGTTCCCATAAGGAATATTGTGAATTAGATTAGTCCATTTCAGACCCCCACACATCACACAAGTGAGCTGAAACGCCATTTAACATAAATACACTTACATAATTGGTCGCATTGGGAGCTGATCGTAAAGCGGGGGTCCACTGTATATGTTTTAATTTTCCTACCACCAAATCTGGCATGATTGGTCTGAGATGCCTGGTCAGCATAGAATGGGTCTTAACACTCGGTGTGCTCAGTATTAAAAAAAATCTGGGACCACTTAGTACCTTGTGGGAGCGCCAGTTAAATTGAGCCCCAGCTAGAGCAAACAGTGCGGCAAACACCAAGGATTCACTGATGTAATGTCATATTAACTCCCCTATTAAGAGGAAAGTGATATTAGCCCCATGTTTAGGGTCTGTCGATCTCTGTCTATTTCTGTCTATATCTGTCTCTGTCCATCTGTCTGTCTATCTGACTCTGCCTTTGTCTCTGTCCATCTCTTTCAGTCTGTCTCTGTCTATCTCTGTCTCACAGGTACACATAAATACAACTACATGTAGTATGAAGGGGTTCAGGGAAACCGGCAGGTCGGACTTGAGTCCTGGAGATGGGAAGTACAGTGCTTGCACTCTGAAGGAGGGGTGTTAATGTTGCAGTTTAAACTGTAGTGTAAAGCACCCTTCTGGCAAGACAGTGATGGAGTGAATGATGGTGAAAGTTTTTCTTTTTCGGGCCACCCTGCCTTGGTGGGAATCGGCCAGTGTGATAATAAATAAATAAAAATGTAGTATAAATTACCTAGGATAATCCAGATAATCCAGACAAATTGCTATACTCTGCTTGAAGATGTGAGTAAACGTGATGACGCAATCTTGTGGCTCTCTCTGAGACAGAGAGCTAGGCGGATAGACAGACAGGGAGCTTGACAGACAGACAAATAGACAGAAATGTTTGTGTACCAGTGAAAACAAAGTGAGGGCGATGCTCATCAAATGTCACTTCTAATCTTTTCTTATCAGCTGCACCCCCCTTCTACCCTCGTGTATGCTCATCAAACATCAGCTCTTATCAGATGTTCCCCTCAAGGAAGGTTCCTTGATGTTGGTGAGGGGCTCTTGATTTAGGGAATTGGATCTGTGCTCCAGTTCCCCGAATTAAGCCTGAATGCCTTCCACATCCCCCCCCCAGGCGCTGTATAATCCTCTGGGTTTAGCGCTTCCCCTTGATTATAATAATAATAATTATCAGATGTTGTCCATCGGATCATGTCTCTGTCTGGGGTGGCTTGTTTTTTCATGGCTTCAGGCAACTTATTTTCCTATTATTTTTATATTTATTTTATTTTATTTTAGGTATCACCCCTCCCTGCTACTCCTCCCCCCCTGCCTCCTCCACCTCCCCCCTCCTCCTCCGCCCCCAAAAACTCCCCTCCCCTCCTCCCCTCCCCACGACCCCCCTCCTCCTCCCCCCCTCCCCTCCCCACTCCTCTCCCCCCCCTCTCCTCCTCCCCACCTCTCCTCCCCCCTCCTCCTCCTCCCCCTCCTCCTCCTCCTCCCCCCTCCTCCCCCCTCCTCCCCTCCCCTTCCTCCTCCTCCTCCCCCTCTCCTCCCCCCCTTCCTCCCCTCCCCCTCCTCCTCCTCCCCCTCCCTCTCCTCCTCCTCCCCTCCTCCCCCTCCTCCCCCTCCCTCTCCTCCTCCTCCTCCTCCTCCTCCTCCTCCCCCTCCTCCTCCTCCTCCTCCTCTCCTCCTCCCCTCCTCCCCCTCCCTCCTCCTCCCCCCTTCCTCCTCCTCCTCCCCTTCCTCCTCCTCCCCCCCTTCCTCCTCCTCCCCCTCCTCCCTCCTCCCCCCCCTTCCTCCCCCTCCCCCCTCCTCCTCCTCCTCCCCCTCCCCCTCCTCCTCCTCCCCCTCCTCCCCCCCCCTTCCCCTCCTCCCCTCCTCCCCTCCTCCTCCTCCTCCTCCTCCTCCTCCTCCTCCTCCTCGTTATTGTATACTTCCACATATCCAAAACATTGCTGGGACATATAAATACTTCCAATATATTCCAAGACAATAGTAACTCACCACTCTCTTCACCTTTCTTTTACTCTCCATATACTCTACTCTTCTTATAACACTTCTGCTTTGTAAAAACCTCTCATAAGCTAACTTTTTCTCTTTTATCACACCCTTTACTTCATCATTCCACCAATCACTCCTCTTACCTTCTGCACCCACCCTCCTATAACCACAAACTTCTGCCCCACATTCTGGGTTGTCTTCTACAGTGGACCCCCGCTTTACGATCAGCTCCCAATGCGACCAATTATGTAAGTGCGTTTGTACGTGTATGTTTGGGGGTCTGAAATGGACTAATCTAATTCACAATATTCCTTATGGGAACAAATTCGTTCAGTAATGGCACCTGAACATACTTCTGGTATGAAATAATATCGTAAGCCGGGGGTCAACTGCATTTTCTTTCTAGTTCTTGTTCTTGTTTATTTCCTGTTATCTCCATGGGGAAGTGGAACAGAATACTTCCTCCATAAGCCATGCGTGTTGTAAGAGGCAACTAAAATGCCAATTTCTAGGTAGTTTTCATAGTGAAAGCAATCAAAATTATATCTATTTCTGTAACATATCTTCCATTCTATCAAATAAGACCAAAAAACGAGAATACAACGATAAAAACCATATGAAAATACCGCTAAGGGGTGGCTAATTGCTGAGAAGTGAACTCCATTACTTATTCTCCAATTTCTTTCATTTTTGGCGTACATTAAGAAGCATCTTTCCATCATACATTGTCCAAGTTTCAGTAAGATAGTCCAGCAAACGAGATCCAGTTTCCTAGAACAAGAGCAAGAGCCCCTCACCAGCATCAAGGAACCTCCCTTAAAGTCTGCTTGCTTATAGAAATTTCGCTCGCATATGGAAGCAAAAAAATCGACCCATTGACTGCTCGTATTTGGCAAAACTCGCACGTGGATGCACTCACAAGCAGAGGTTCCACTGTACTTCAGCATGATACAATGTTTGTTACAATGGTGAATAACATTTAGGTGTGCATGCAGAAAGCCCCTTAATATGCAGAGCATTTCAGGCAAACTTAAGACTAACTTAAGATTAATAAGGCAGTGACAATTTTGAGTAATTTTATACATACACTCACTTAGGTGAGTGTAGTTTGTTCAAGAAAGTAATTTTTTTTTTTTTGTAACCAGCTGTCTTCCACCAAGGCAGGGTGACCCAAAAAAGAAATGCTTTCACAAAGCATTTCTTCTTTTTAAATTTAGTAATATATGGAGGAAAACAGTAAATGTAACTATATTTTTCACCATGGTTCCAGACTTCTGGAATATGATTTGGTCAGTATTGTGATACTTGTAAAATGATTATAAGTATGTGCCACACAAATGATAATGGGTACTTCTGGAGTATATCCCAGAAGTGTGTACTGTAATTATTTTTCTGTAGTTGCAGGAGCAGAGCTACACTAGTGCTGCTGTCCCATCTTCAGTATCTTGTGTATTGTAGCTTTTGAAGTTTCCAGTGGTTATGGTACCTGCTACCTTTGCTTACAGAGCATTCCATTCCAGTCCTGTGAAGAAAAACTTTGAGGTATCATTTTGGCAGCCCTTCTCCCTTAGGTTGTAGTTATGGCCTTTTGTTATGCCCTAAAGGGCTTAGAAAGTTTTTATCCTTTCAGTACTTTCATCTTTGTATATAATCTTGACTTTGGTTATCATGTTTGTTCCTTGTATCAGCAAAGGTTACATATCCAATGCTTGAATAGGAGTTTCTCACTAATTTTTTTCTGGTGATAGTCATTTGTCATTGATAATTTTAAGATTCCTTTCTTCATTTGACACCTTCAGTGTTTTATTGTGCACCTTATATTGTGTGTGTGGCCTGATCTTTACTTTAACCCATTTCTGTTGCATGGTATTTATCTACATTAAATTCTATTATTCATCTATTGCTCCACTTATTCAGTCTGTCTAGGTCTTTCTGTAGGGATACCACAATCATTATTGCTCATCTTGCATAGAATTTTTAAATCATCTAACATGCTCATATATTTTGTAATTTTCTCTGGTAGGTCACTTTTATAGATTTGAAACACCTGAACAAAAAAGTATCCTTGTGGCGGTTTACTAGTAACATTTCCCAGTGACGACGTGATATAGCATCGTTGTTTGCATTTTCCCATAAAAGCTTGTGTACTTAGATTTTAGTTCCAAATTGATGATACACCACCAGGTGTTTATTGTCACTCTAAACAACTGCTAAAGCCCTGCTGGCTTACATAGGGATGCTCTTCACTGTTACTCATGTTATACATAGCTGGCCTTTTATGCCAGCTGTGTTTTTAGTTTCAAGATTAGTATCTTTGAGAGGAACCTTGTCGAAAGCTGTCTTATAATGTAAGAAATAAAAATCTCCCTGTCCAGTTTGTCCTTGAATGATTTCTATGTTTAACCCTTCAATTGTCGCAACCCCAAATCCTGAAGTGTCTCCTGGTGTCGAAAAATTTTTGGAAAAAAAAAAAAATTCTTCTGAAATGATAGAGAATCTTTTCCCGATGGGAATGACACCAAAAGTGCAAAACTTACGGAATTATGCTACCGCGAAGTTAGCGATTTTGGCAATATATAAGCATCGGCGATTTCGCCGACTTCGAGCCCTATTTTCTGCCAATTCCATTGTTCGAGTCTACCAAACTCAGCTATTTCTTTAGAACTCCATTTCTTCTATTCATTGAGTACAAGGCAGCACCTAGTAATCGACTATTCCATAAGACGATCCAGCAGGACACCGGTGCCCCATCCACCCCCCTCACCACCCAGAGAGACGCATCACCAACAACAAACATGGCCGACTCCCCCTCACCCACCAACCAAGGCGACTCGACTACAACAACAACAACCGTGACTGACTCCCTCTCTACCTCTACTACCTTCATAGGATTTAACCCATCAGATATGCTCCCAGGTATGACTAATGATCCTGACACTCTAAAGAATTACATCACCACCCTAATGGCGGATAACTTGAATCTTCGTGCTGAAAATATGTCTCTCCCCGCAACAATAACAAACCATGAATCTAAGTTACTTCACCTTGAGAATAAGATCAAAAGCCTTGAACAACAGCTAACATCAATTGGCACGACTGATTTTGGCAAGACCTTCCAATAAGTCATAGCCAGTCACACAGATCAAATAGCTTCCCTAAACACGAAGATTGAAGATGCTGTCAAGGACTGGAAAATAAACATGGATACCCAACTGACCAATTATTTTGCTAACCAAGATGATAAGGCAGAGCAAGATAAGCTAGCCGATGCAGTAGTGATTAACAGTCCACTCTTTCCTAGTGAATTAAACCATACCAACTGCAAAGCTACAACTCTCCAGATCATACACGACCACCTACAGATTAATGTGCCAGTGTCGGAAATAAAAGTGTTATGCTCAGATTTCACACACAAGACAGAAAAAAAGACCTAATAAGTTCATCTATTAAAGCAAAAAAAGATATATACATAAATGAGTGTCTCACAAGAAAACGACAGAACCTCCTGTACAGAGTGAGAAAGCTAAAACGTGATGGACAAATTCTAGTAAGAAAAACAAATGTAGGCTGTGTGTACTATATTACAAATGAAAATGAACTAACTTCATGATGCAAACATTACAGAGTCTGACTGATATTAGTGACCAAATCATTGTACTTGTTAGTGTATGTTGTTATACCATTATTGAGCTAATTGTGGAAAATTGCATTTATCTGAATGTAACTAATTATGTACATAACAGTAAATGATAACAAAGATAATTATTATTTATCAATGTTACATAGACAAGTAGGAATTTGGGACACCTAGGTCGCAAAAATGTCCCCCTTCGATACCTACCACTGTCATATCCACAAGTTGCTCGGGACCTATTAATTAAATGAAATATACATACACCAGGAATACTGGTAAATATATAAATTTGTGGACTGTATATTAAAAATAAATGGTTATATATATATACACAATTACATAACAAGGAAAATATATCTTAATATCACTCACCAATTTGACTGGAGATTAATGTGTATCATACTCAGAAAACCTCGCTCTAACTAAATCTATGAAAATAATGCTGGCCAGAATTACACAAATCTAGAGAGCTTATCTGAGGTTCCTGGAGCTGTCTTGTCCAGTCGTCTGATATCTCAAGTTATGCAGGAATGCACATCCACCAATTTCGCCTCCTATTTGAGAGGTGTCAACACAATTTTAACCTCTAGAGTATGGAAAATTCTTCCCATTACACCAATGTTGTATCCAATTCAAAACCAAGATGGCGAGTGTGTCTTCTTTTTTTCGATAACATATTTCTTTTCAAAATACAATATAGTGGCTTTGGCATGCTGCTCTTACCTGTATTTTTTGTACCTCTGTTTGTATGCTTAAATTACTAAATAAATAAATAGGGCATTTATTTACCTATAAATTACCGTATTTCCGGAAAATATATACAGTATTTTCCACACTAATCCCTGTACTATCACCTAGATAGTATTTACTACCTCATTATCCCATGTGTCCCACACAGTTCCTTGTGTGACCCAATTTGTGTTATCTTCCCAGATTTCCTTTTCACAATTTATTACTTGTTAATAAGATACTCTTTAATAATATCTGTATTACCATTTATTCCTACTTAAGCACTGTTATAATTCTTCTATAATCTTACCTAATTTTCCCTTCGCTCTCAAACTACAAATAACAAACTAGTGTAAGTTCCTACTACACTACTGTGCAATTCCTTGTACCATCTTCCACTAGCTAGTATCAACTACCTCAAATAATATTTCTTTAGTGATATTAATTGCTCCAACTTTATGCTATAAGGCAAATCCTACTCTCAGATTAATTTCATATCATAGTGTCAATCTATTTGAAGTTTTTTTTTTTGTTTTTTTTTATTCGCCGGTATTCTCCCGGCCCGGGTCTTTTCCAAGTAGTGGTGACCCGGCCTTGGCTCCCTATCTGGGGAGTGTCTCGAGACTTAAGTCTCCCATGGGAGGAGGTACAAGTACCCCCTCATCTTTGGGACCAAGTGTCCCCAGGCCTAGCCACATTCCCCGCCCTCACGATGCTCGTAGGGAGAAGCTAGGCCTCTGGTCTGCCATCTGCCCTGCCCCAAAGGGGCTCGTGGGGATGGCAGTCTTGTGAGCTGCAGGTGGTAGCAAGCATTTTTTAAAGGTTGTTTTACCACTACATAATTTAGTCCCTTTTTACATTTCTCCTGAAATAATTCTTTATATACCAATACGTACGGCCCTTTATTCAGTAATTGCTATACTCCTAGTTCTAACAACAATTAAAGGGCTACTTTCAGGAGATTTAATATTTTTTTTTCCCTCTTGTTCATATAGTCACATTTATTAAAATACTCCAGGTGCTATTGACTACCTCAGGTGCTACTGATTTTGTTTTTAATACATTCTTTCGTTATTATATTCACCAGCTCCTTTATTTTAGCTGTAAATATCTACCATAGTTCATAAACTCACATTTGTTAAGATAATTAAGGTGCTACTAGATGCTTATTTGTATAACTGAATTATCTATTCTGTAATAAGCTGTATAGCCCTTGTGGCTTAGCGCTTCTTTTTTTATTATAATAATAATATTCTGTAATAATCCCTTTTTCTTTTAAATTTTTACAAGTTTTAGAATAGTTACGGAGTCTTATTCATAAGTCTAGTTGTAGATTCAATATAAATCTTATATTATTTTACTCAGAAAATCTAATTTGTAAAATTACTCTCATCCTATGATTACAGACATAGATCCTGATGTAAACTTTTTGCTAAATGAATTACACGAATCAAACAGGAACTGTAATTACTACACAGCAGACCAAGCAAAGACATTACTCAGTGCAAACAATAAAATAAACATCTTTAACTAGGCACTGGAAGACGACCAAAACGCAGATGTGATTTACACAAATTTGCAAAGGCGTTTGACAAATGTGATCGTGGAGTGATAGCGCACAAAATGAAGGCCTTGGGCATTACGGGGATGGTAGACAGTTGGATTTTCGGTTTCCTAACACACAGAACACAAAAAGTAGTAGTGAACAGGGCAAGATCCAGCATCAGCGAGGTCAAAAGCTCAGTGCCCCAAGGCACTGTCCTGGCACCTCTGCTGTTCTTCATCCTCATAGCAGACATAGACAAAAACACCCGGCACACTTTTGTATCATCATTTGTAGATGACACTAAAATAAACATGAAAGTCAGTACGGTAGAGGACACTGAAAAAGTACAGGAATACATAAACAGGGTTTTCCAGTGGGCAGTGGAAAACAACATGACGTTCAATGGTGATAAGTTCCAGCTGCTTACCCCTCAAGGAAGGTTCCTTGATGTTGGTGAGGGGCTCTTGATTTAGGGAATTGGATCTGTGCTCCAGTTCCCGAGCAACGCTGTATAGCCCTTGTGGCTTAGCGCTTCTTTTTGATTATAATAATAATAATCCAGTTCCCCGAATTAAGCCTGAATGCCTTCCACAATTCCCCCCCCAGGCGCTGTATAATCCTCCGGGTTTAGCGCTTCCCCTTGATTATAACAATAATAATCCAGCTGCTTAGGTATGGAAAGAATGAAGAACTCAAAAGGAGCACTATGTACAAAACTCAAGAAGGTCACCAAATACAACGTAAGGAACACGTAAAAGACCTGGGAATAATTATGTCAGCGGACCTTTCTTTTAAGCTGGGTTATAGTTGCCCGTGACTCTGTTAGGATGTTCATCCTCTAACTGAGGTACAACACTTGAACGCAGGGATGGGCATCAAAGGATCAGGTTGCCTGATAAATCTAATAAAATGAAGAACTACTGGTTACCCAATTTATCCCTATTTGCAGTCTCCTCTTTCCCATTTATTACTGAAAATGAATTAAAAAATTACGTTTAGTAGTTTACATAACTATTTAGATTCCTGGTATAGAATAAGTAATTTAATACGAATTCAAAATTCAAATTCTTTATTTTTTTATACAGTACGCAGATAATGTAGTTTACATGTAATAAAATATTGTTAGACAACAAAGAAACCCACTAGCATGCGGTAAATTTCTGACCAGCAACCCCTCAAGGAAGGTTCCTTGATGTTGGTGAGGGGCTCTTGATTTAGGGAATTGGATCTGTGCTCCAGTTCCCCGAATTAAGCCTGAATGCCTTCCACATCCCCCCCCCAGGCGCTGTATAATCCTCCGGGTTTAGCGCTTCCCCCTTGATCATCATAATAATAATAATTTACGACACACACACACACACACACACACACACACACACACACTTAATGGCCAAGAAAACGAGGTACATTGGCAGGCGAGTTTTAGAATTTGGTTCCGTGTCTTCTCGATTGCTGAATGTATTATTTGCAGTTTTCAAAGATTTATTAATGATAGGTTTAGGGTACTTCAAGTTAAATCCCATGTTACATATATTTATTATTTCGTCATTTATGAAGTCTGTCGATCATTAATGGATACCAATATACAAGTATCATTCCTCAAGAATAAACACGACATAAGGTCGACAGTTATGTTTGTTGTTAGGTAAGACACATATGCAACAGTTAGGTATCTTTATTTCGAAACGTTTCGCCTACACAGTAGGCTTCTTCAGTCGAGTACAGAAAAGTTGATAGAAGCAGAAAATACTTGAAGACGATGTAATCAGTCCATCACCCTTAAAGTTTTGAGGTGGTCAGTCCCTCAGTCTGGAGAAGAGCATAGTTCCATAGTCTGAAACAAAACTTTAAGGGTGATGGACTGATTACATCGTCTTCAAGTCTCTTCTGCTTCTATCAACTTTTCTGTACTCGACTGAAGAAGCCTACTGTGTAGGCGAAACGTTTCGAAATAAAGATACCTAACTGTTGCATATGTGTCTTACCTAACAACCTGTCGGTATTTTATACCATTTTAATGTTCAGTTATGTTTGTTGTATATGTTTGGCGATGATGCCGAGTGTTTAAACGCTGGATCCCCTCAGGGAAGGTTCCTTGATGTTGGTGAGGGGCTCTTGATTTAGGGAATTGGATCTGTTTACCTGGAGTTTCCCCGAATTAAGCCTGAATGCCTTCCACATCCTCCCAGGTGCTGTATAATCCTACGGGTTTAGCGCTTCCCCTTGATTATAATAATAATCAAAAGCTGGATGAACCAAACAGGTCATAATGAGTGGTGACCGGTTTGATGTATCATAGTGACCTGCTCTATATGTAGACTCTATATTGAGCCAATCATGAAACATTACAGCGTACAGTTACGCGTCTTCGTATTGCCGTATATATTATTTATATATACCTTACAGGAGAGAAATATAATATTAATAAGGATGTGAAGGTTAACCTATGAAAAGTTGGAATGTGTACAAATTTGTTATATGTTATTCTCATGAGTGATATATGTTCCTCAATCTGCATCATCAGTCTTTCATTACGGTAACATAATATACTGCAGATACCTCTGTCGCGTTTAATTAATAACTTTCTCATTTTTTAGCACTTCAAAATGTGAGTTTTTTTTTTAAATAATTTAAAATTAATATTTAAATAATTGAACGTACGTATATCATTTCTTTTTTACCTGTGTATAAATTTCTTTAAAGTGAGGCAGTCGTCCCCTTCATTTATCTTTCCATGTTATGAGGGTGCAGGAGGCAGGGAGGGTGGTGGCGAGAACAACACTGTTGCAGTGAATGAAGGGGGCTGGCGTGCCTGCCTACATACCTGTGGTGATAAGCTCACATGTGCCCACAAGTGTTGTAAGGTGGGTCTCCATGTCTCTACGCACACAGTAAATGAGTGATAAAGTTAAGTTGGGTGTGAACCGGACCTTTTTCTACGGAAGAAATGTTGTGGATGAAATTTTTGGATTCATTGTTTAATGTTTACTGTAGTTAAAACTCGTAGTTCACAAGAACTTAGAAAACATTTACGCTCTTTGTAGATGATTGCTTGATCTCTTTTTATTCAAAGCGAAATTTGTCATGGATTAAAAGAAAAATGCTCACAAATATAGGTAGGTGTGATATGCAGTACCGTACTTTATTTGTGTATATATCACAGAGATATTTAAGCATGTAAATACATCAGTTATTCTTGCTGGAAGGTTGGTGTCAGCTCCCGGCTGGAGTGTAGCAGCAACAGCACCGTGGGAGTGCCAGAGATGTTACAGGAGATCTGTAAGAGAAGCAACCAGTTGCTTCAAACATCTGTTAAGAAGATCAAGGTAGGCAGCACACGTGAAATTATACATATCCCCATATGTACTCTTTGTATGCTTGTAACTTAGAAAGTTGTGTCTGTGTTATAGCTTACTGATGTTCAAACAGTTCACAAAATTATGTTTATTACCCACTTGTTTTGATTCAGATTTATATCTATCAGATGAACGAGAATGGAGGAACAGGCCCGGTGGCCTGGTGGCTAAAGCTCCCGCTTCACACACGGAGGGCCCGGGTTCGATTCCCGGCGGGTGGAAACATTTCGACACGTTTCCTTACACCTGTTGTCCTGTTCACCTAGCAGCAAATAGGTACCTGGGTGTTAGTCGACTGGTGTGGGTCGCATCCTGGGGGACAAGATTGAGGACCCCAATGGAAATAAGTTAGACAGTCCTCGATGACGCACTGACTTTCTTGGGTTAACCTGGGTGGCTAACCCTCCGGGGTTAAAAATCCGAACGAAATCTCTCTTAATCTTCAAAGTTCAAGTATTCCCCATGTGGTCCCCGCTTGATGCATGTACCTACTCCTATACAGTCCAGCACCTTACAAGTCAATGCCAATGATAACCAAAAGCCATCCAAAACATACTGAAATATAACGCTACTGAAACTTATAACCAGGCCAACACTAGTGAAAATAAAAACTGTGGTAATGCTAATAACCGAGTGTTTCACGATAGTACCAACAGCCACGGACGCATTCCTCGTCCAACGTATGCGGATAACCAGTGTCAGATAGAAAAATTGATCGATGAAGATGTCCTGAGTGAATTTGAAAATGGGTGTAATTTTGATGAGGAATACCAAGATGATTCCCCCGAAATGGATATTTTCATGTTAGAAAAAGAAAACTATACAGGCGAGAACAAGGCTTCGACGGAGACATATGAAGGCACATTCAGTAAGCCATTATGAACAGAAAATCCAGAAGTTTCGGAGAATTTGTCAACTTCTTGTAATAGGTTAAGTTTCGACAGAAGCACACAAAAAGTCAGAACCAAGAGCCAAATAATCAACTGCCTCCACCGTACACCAAGTTGCCGCCAAAAATCCAGCTAAATAAACCATCTAGCCAGCGGTCCACTGACCAGCGACCTGAAATTAAACAAATGCAGCAAATACAACAAGCTTCAACAGTACCCGAGTCTGAACAAAGAACACAGAACATATCACGGATGCAAAGTAGAGAAGTACAAAGGCTTTTGTGTCAGGCAAAAGGACAGAACCACAAGGCAACACAAAGACATTCACAATCCTCTGTAAATAATAACAACCGATTATTGAGTCCTATATTAAAAGAGGACAGTCAGAATAAGCTAACTGTGAGTTCCCTCGGAACACAAATCAAGCGAGATACCCAGTCATTACGACCTTTAGGAATACAAACATTTCGGTACCATCAGCCCTCAAGCCCTTCAGCTGTGAAAGCTATGCAGCCTCAAAGATTTATACGATCAACAGAAACAGAAAGTAATTACGACGAAAGATGTGTGAGGACTTTCGGAGAACAAAGCAGCCTCAGAGTTCAACACATTTGTCAAGAGCACAGGCAAATACACACCAAGAGTCTCTAGCTCTACAGACAAGGCAGATTAGTCGACCAACAGTAAGTCAAGAAAACCAAGCCGGGCACATCCAAACCCCAATAAGACCTTTAGGGCAACAAGCCAATCAAGGCCAAAGACCAGTGCGACTGCCATTTGAACCAACTAATGATTTCGCAGGGACTATGCCGCCATTCCCTCAAACCAGCCAAATAAAAACGCCCCTGAGGATGTCATCACCATATACTTATCAGAAGCCGCAGCAGACATCTGTTGTGCAGAGCATAAGAAATCAAAGATTACCACAGCCTCTTGACTCGCATGAATTTACCTCTCAAAATCATTATCCACGTCTAGCAAATAATTAGAACCAAACGGCTTCGTATATATTTAGCAATGAAAGCTCAAAACCTGAGCAAGCAAGTTTTCAAGAGAAACATCAAGAACCAATACCCTTTCGCAGCTATGGTTCAATACCATAAGAGTACCAGACACTAAATTATCCCCAAGTTACATCCTCTTGCTTACCACACACCAGTCTTCCTAATTTCCAGCATCATGAAGACGAACAGGTGAAAACTCTGACAGTGGAAGAAGTGCCCTTGTACAGCAGTTACACCAATCTAATGTTAATTTGGTGAGTCGGCGGCATCAGAGCTTGGAAGATCAAGTGATGCCAGAACAACTTCATAGATTGAACTACCCAAGTCAAACTCTAGATGAAGATTTACTCGCAAGGTTCTGATTACAAAGACTGGAGTGCCTTACAAGACTATGAGTTACCCTTCGACATATCAAAACAAGAAATGTGCGAGAGCAGCTCTAACCCCAGTAATTCTTCACACCTAAAACCTGTCGCTGGAATAAAGCCATCAGTTTCTTACTCTGGACAGTGTACTGGAAGCACACAAGATAAAAATGATCCATTCTCTCATCTTACGAAGGAGTGGACAGAGTCACAGTGCGGGAGGCCCCGCAATAAGCTCAACATTTTTACCCCAACTGTCCACAAAGGAGCTTCGCTGTGGCGCTAAGGGTTCAGTCTCGTCCAAAGAACCACGGCAGCATAATGACGACTGGCGAGACCTCGAGATGTTTCAGTGGTGTCGCCAACAAGAGATGTTGGCTCTAGAGTCCCTGTATCACAGGGTTCAAGAACCTGTTGCAAGGAAGCCAAATGAACCACAGCAAGCTGGTGGTGAATCTGATCCCTCTTGCGGCAACCAACACTCGGAACACACACAAAATTAGTCCAGGCAAGTTTCATATAACTTACGGGGCTTGGGATAAGAATCCAGCCGTGAATGTTGGCTTAACAGGGATTGTCGGCATCCAGTAGAATATAAACATAAACTTATCAGGTATTCTAGGGGACGCTGGAGTTACGCAGGCAGCACCACCAACACTTTCATCACCTGCTACCTTCTCTCAGGTAGGTTCAAGTACCTTCGCCTTCCTTACTGCTAAAAAAAAAAATGTTTTCCATTAAGCTTTGTAAGTGTGGAATGATGTAACCGTGCTAATATAATTTGTTAGGATTCAATCAGATCGTCTACTAATCTAGGGAATTGGATCTGTGCTCCAGTTCCTCGAATTGAACCTGATTGCCTTCCATATCCCCCCCCACAGGTACTGTATAATCCTTACGAGTTTAGCACTCCCCCGTAATAATAATAATAATACACGTTGGTCATTGAGGCAGCAATTCACTTGTACACTAACGTCAAAGAATACTTTAATCCCTAAAATAGGGATTAAATTAGTTTGTCGATGTATATACACATAGCACTCGATGTATATAAAAACTTGCTAATTCGTCCATACTGCTTTGTTTGCAAGAGTGACATTTCATAAAAAATCACACAATAAGTGGGATGATATAAAGTTTTTAATGGCTAGGACATAGCTTACAACGCACCAGATGTACCACAGACTTTCAACATAGTTTGTCAAGATAAGCTTGAAAATATCACCCCTCAAGGAAGGTTCCTTGATGTTGGAGAGGGGCTCTTGATTTAGGGAATTGGATCTGTGCTCCAGTTCCCCGAATTAAGCCTGAATGCCTTCCACATCCCCCCTCCAGGCGCTGTATAATCCTCCGGGTTTAGCGCTTCCCCCTTGATTATAATAATAATAATAATAATAATAATAATAATAATAATAATAATTGAAAATATTAGAATTCAGTAATATAAATTGATAACCAGTACATCCGAGTTTGCATTTTAAGCATATATGAGACATTGACTATATCAGACCACAAGTGTGATCCTGACATCGACTGGAGTGTATCTCAAGGCTACATTATTATTAGCATTATTATCATCGGATTAGTCATCTGTATTTGTGTTCCAGTCTCGTGGTGAGCCCCAGGTTCCAGGAATCCCGAAGAAGCCAGCAAGGGGTAAGTATTTAGTTTATGTTTACATGTCCCGCACGTATCTTCATATATGGATACAGTACATTTATTATCCGTACACATTGCAGTAGCTAATAATATTATGCCAGTAGTTACTTATAAATAAAAATGTATATTAGGCCTGCGGAGATTTTCAGGTATGTTAAAATTTCTGTGCGTGTTATTAATGGTATTCGTAATTTTTGATAGATGTGTCATAATGTTTTAACGGACTGCTGTATTATAATTGGCTCAGTGATCGTAACCTCAGGTCTTGTTTAGCTGATTGTTTTGTCCACTACTGTTCTGTCATACTGTAAGTAAATCCTGCTGCTCAGTAGCTGAGCTGTCCTATTGTAACTGCTACTATTCTGTAGCTCCGCTGGTACTGCGTAATTGCTGTTGCTCAGTAGCTGTTTGAGAACAATAATACGAAAAGAACTTCAAATGAACTTTATTGACTTAAGACTTAGGGAGACTGACACAAGTCAGTCCATCTATCATCATTCCATCATGCAGGAGGAGCCACATGTCTATGGTGTATCCAACAAGATAAGCAGACTCTTGGATGTCACTACTGCCCGGCTCCGGCTGGGTTACGAGTATCTTTGGCAGGTTAAATCACCACCACCAGATGTAGACCAAACGAAATGTAAACTTTGCCAGATGGACTATTGTCACACCCTGCGTCATTATGTACTGGAGTGCGATCAGATTAATGAATTTAGAAACAACTCACTCAGAAATGTTCAAGAAATGGCAAAGTATTTTATCCACAGTGGTATATTACAGACCATTCTGGAGAAATACTCTGACTTTGCTAGCTGTAAATAAAGCATTACCACATATGTGCGTGTGTGTGTGTGTGTGTGTGTGTGTGTGTGTGTGTGTGTGTGTGTGTGTGTGTGTGTGTGTGTGGGTGTGTGTGAGGGTGTGGTGTGTGTGTGTGTGTGTGTGTGTGTGTGTGTGTGTGTGTGTGTGTGTGTGTGTGGTGTGTGTGTGTGGGGTGTGTGTGTGTGTGTGGTGTGTGTGGGTGTGTGGAGGGTGTGTGTGCGGTGTGTGAGGGTGTGTGTGTGTGTGTGTGTGTGTGTGTGTGTGTGTGTGTGTGTGTGTGTGTGTGTGTGTGTGTGTGTGTGTGTGTGTGTGTGTGTGTGTGTGTGCGCGTGTGTGGGTGTGTGGGTGTGTGGTGTGCGTGTGTGGGTGTGTGTGTGCGTGTGTGGTGTGTGGTTGGTGTGTGGGGGTGGGTGTGTGTGTGTGTGGTGTGTGTGGGGTGTGTGTGTGTGGGTGTGTGTGTGTGTGTTGTGTGGTGTTTGTGTGTGTGTGTGTGTGGGTGGTGTGTGTGGGTTTTGCGTCCTTGTGTGTATGCCATTATATTTGTACGCTCGTGTGACATGTCCGTGCGTGCGCCCTCGTTTGTATGTGCGCGCGCGCTGTGTGGAGTGAATGATTTCCCCTATTTTCTGTATTTATACTCATTTCAATTGTGACCAGTGTGACGTTCAGTGGTTCATTACTTTGTAATTGTTCATACTGTAACCATGTATAGGAGTGAAGCTGATCATTACCTTGTAACTTGCCATGATGTTGACCAGATCTACCCGGAGTTCATTACCTTTGTAACTAGTTCAGGCTATCATAACTTTGGGTCCAGTCACTGACCATTAATGTACCTTTGGAATCTTTTGACTACGCCACAGATGGGTATGGGTGCATAAAGATATTAAACTAAAGTGGTGTGTTGTGTGTGTGTGTGCGTGTGACTCAACAATCAATATTTGCACCAATAACTCATACAGTTGTGACCGGGTGTGGAGTGTGAATGCTCATTACTCTATAATTTGTTCATGATTGTAGCCAAAGTATAAACGTAAGTAACCATTCTACAGAATTCATTACCTTTGTAACTTGTGAGCTCATTACCTTTGTACCTAGTTCAGCTATCAAAACTTTGGGGGCCCAGTCCCTGGACCCATTACGTACCTCTGTAATCTGTAAATACCTTTGTAACTTGTCATGATTGTGACCAGACTTACCTGGAGTTCATTACATTTGTAAATTGTGAGTTCATTACCTTTGTAAATTGTGAGTTCATTACCTTTGTAAATTGTGAGTTCATTACCTCTGTAACTTGCTCAGCTATCAAAACTTTGGAGTCCAGTCCCTGGACCAATTATGTACCTCTGTAATCTTTTGACTACCGCCCACAGGATGGGTATGGGGTGCATAAATAAACATATTAAACTAAATTAAACTAAGCTGTATCTGACAGAAGAGGACACAACTACCTCAAGGAAAAATGAGTTTCTTCCAGAAGCTGATTGATCATTTTCTTATACTGAATATGTATATGAATAACTGGGTCTTGATGGAAGGTATTGGAGCTTCCTGCTCTTGCTACAAACCTGTTAACCTACTCATTTTCTGGCGTTGTTTGACTCTTGAGTATAACACGTCTCAAGAATGGAAATATACACTAGGTAAAAAAATACCTGCCACGAGTGAGGATCGAACTCACGACCTTGAGATTATGAGACTCACGCGCTGCCTACTGCGCCATCGAGGCTATGGTGACTTCCGTCTACTTTTCAAATGTCAAATTTATTGCTATATAAATACAAAAAAATATATTCTTTGGGTTGTTAACCCAAGAAAGGTAAACATTCGTAGAACTTACTGCCGTTGTATTTTTCCCCCCTAGAATGTGAGCTGCTGGTACACACTTACTATCGTTCACTTTATGAATTGTTTACCTGGAGTCAATTCCGGAAGTCACCGCCCCCGCGGCCCGGTTCCAGACCAGGAGTCCTGTTTGCTGTCTTGATCGATCAAGCTGTTCGTACCTGCCTCCTGCAGTCTACAACCCGGTTGATTAGGAACTATTTTGGAGAACCTGTCGAGTTCCCTATTGAGGTTGTTGGTGATCCCCTTTATTCATGAACTATCTTTGGAAGTTACCTAATCTCACGCCTGAAGATCTGCACTTGCGTCGAGATCTGAATTAATTAATCATATCTGGAAGTTGTCCAAAAATTTAGCTTCACAATTTTAAAACAGCTTCCCGTGCCGGGAATCGAACCCGGGCCTCGCGGGTGAGAGCCGCGTATCCTAGCCACTAGACAACACGGGATGTGATGTTTTTACCTTATTATTAAGTTTAAGGCGAGAGAAATACAATTAGTTTTCAGAATTTATCATTTTTTGTATGAATTGGCCTCATTATTTATATTTCCGATAATGTATTTGATGTTCAAAGAGTCTTTTTATTTTGGCAATCAATACTCGGCATACCTTAATTTTTTACAATTTAAATAAAGTAGATTATACCCGGCGGGTTAGTAACCTAGGATGATGCGGTGAAAACTCTGTAGTTTATTTCCATTTGGGGTCCTTTGATTCTTTTTACCCCAAAATGCGACCCACAGAAGGCGACTAACACCCAGGTACCTGCATACTGCTTGCTGGACAAACAACAAATGTAAGGAAACAATCCAAACCAGGTGTCTCAGATGCGAACCGGGGCAACCATTTTAAAGGCACACACATGGTATTGGCACTCATATATGTTTTATGATGATTTAACCTAAGATGGCCTACTGAAGCCAGGGTCACTTGATATTGCTTACTAATTTATTGGAGCTCTACAGGTCCTTCCCAAGGATGCAGTCCACAACCACAACCGTGCACTAACTCCTAACTTTCTATATATTTACTGGTTGGTGAAAATGAGCTTCAGGTCTGAGGGGACACGTCCATACGTCTCCCAGGCCCAGGATGATCTGTACGCTACTAAATATTCAGTTTGGATATAGGTTTATTTTTTTTCTGTAGGGTATTCGGAGGGGCCTGCAAATAATATATTTGAAGTTATTTTTGCCTTGTAGAATCTGATAACATTTTATCCTTGTTGCAACCACTGTATAAACATCATAATCTTGAGCCATATGTATAGTGAACATAAATAAATTTAAACGCTTTCTTAAGGAGTCAGGAATCGCGGGAAGAACTAAAAGCTATAAATGAAATCGAAAGAAACCCAAAGTATTTCTTCTCCTATGCCAAATCAAAATCGAGAACAACGCCCAGTATTGGGCCCTTACTTAAACAAGATGGGTCCTACACAGATGACAGCAAGGAAATGAGTGAGCTACTCTAGTCCCAATATGACTCAGTTTTTAGCAAGCCGCTAACCAGACTGAGAGTCGAAGATCAAAATGAATTTTTTATGAGAGAGCCACAAATTTGATTAACACAAGCCTATCCGATGTTATCCTGACGCCAAATGACTTCGAACAGGCGTAAAATGCATGCCCTGCCCTCCCCCAGGGCCAGACTCTGGAACTCTGTGTTCATCAAGAACTGCAAGAAGCCCCTATCACGAGCCTTTTCCATCCTAGGGAGAGGGAGCATGGACACGGGGGTCCGTCCCTCAGTTACTAAAAACAACAGACATACCCCCACTCCAAAAAGGGGGGCAGTAAAGCAACAGCAAAAGAACTACAGACCAATAGCACTAACACCCCATATCATAAAAATCTTTGAAAGGGTCCTAAGAAGCAAGATCACCACCCATCTAGAACCCATCAGTTACACAACCCGGGGCAACATGGGTTTAGAACAGGTCGCTCCTGTCTGTCTCAACTATTGGATCACTACGACAAGGTCCTAAATGCACTAGAAGACAAAAAGAATGCAGATGTAATATATACAGATTTTGCAAAAGCCTTCGACAAGTGTGACCATGGCGTAATAGCGCACAAAATGCGCGCTAAAGGAATAACAGGAAAAGTCGGTCGATGGATCTATAATTTCCTCACTAACAGAACACAGAGAGTAGTCGTCCCAACAGAGTAAAGTCCGAGGGAGCTACGGTGAAAAGCTCTGTTCCCAAGGCACAGTACTACTCCCATCTTGTTTTCCCCATCCTCATATCCGACATAGACAAGGATGTCAGCCACAGCACCGTGTCTTCCTTTGCAGATGACACCCGAATCTGCATGACAGTGTCTTCCATTGCAGACACTGCAAGGCTCCAGGCGGACATCAACCAAATCTTTCAGTGGGCTGCAGAAAACAATATGAAGTTCAACGATGAGAAATTTCAATTACTCAGATATGGTAAACATAGGAAATTAAATCTTCATCAGAGTACAAAAAAAATTCTGGCCACAAAATAGAGCGAAACACCAACGTCAAAGACCTGGGAGTGATTATGTCGGAGGATCTCACCTTCAAGGACCATAACATTGTATCAATCACATCTGCTAGAAAAATGACAGGATGGATAATGAAAACCTTCAAAAAGGAGGCCAAGCCCATGATGACACTCTTCAGGTCACTTGTTCTATCTAGGCTGGAATATTGCTGCACTCTAACAGCACCTTTCAAGGCAGGTGAAATTGCCGACCTAGAAATGTACAGAGAACTTTCACGCGCGCATAACGGAGATAAAACACCTCAATTATTGGGAGCGCTTGAGGTTTCTAAACCTGTATTCCCTGGAATGCAGGAGGGAGAGATACATAAATTATATACACCTGGAAAATCCTAGAGGGACTAGTACCGAACTTGCACACGAAAATCACTCACTACAAAAGCAAAAGACTTGGCAGACGATGCACCATCCCCCCAATAAAAAGCAGGGGTGTCACTACACGTTAAGAGACCATACAATAAGTGTCAGGGCCCGAGACTGTTCAACTGCCTCCCAGCACACATAAGGGGGATTTCCAACAGACCCCTGGCAGTCTTCAAGCTGGCACTGGACAAGCACCTAAAGTCAGTTCCTGATCAGCCGGGCTGTGGCTCGTACGTTGGTTGGGTGCAGCCAGCAGCAACAGCTTGGTTGATCAGGCGCTGATCCACCAGGAGGCCTGGTCACAGACCGGGCCGCGGGGGCGTTGACCCCCGAAACTCTCTCCAGGTAAACTCCAGGTAAACACTTGTCGCAGGTGTTAGTTTGTTTAATATGTTTATTATGCACCCCATACCCATCTTGTGGGCGGTAGTCAAAAGATTTCAGAGGGACATAATGGGTCCAGGACTGGGCCTCAAAGTTTTGATAGCTGAGCAAGTTACAGAGGTAATGAATTCACAATTTACAAAGGTAATGAACTCACAATTTACAAAGGTAATGAACTCCAGGTAGGTCTAGTCACAATCATGACAAGTTACAAAGTATTTACAGATTACAGAGGTACACCCAAAGGGTCCAAGGACCGGGCTCCAAAGTTTTGATGGCTGAACTAGTACAAGGTAATGAACTCACAAGTTACAAAGGTAATGAATACTGTAAGAATGGTTACTTGCGTTTGTACATGGCTACAATCATGAACAAATTTTAGAGTAATGAGCAATTCACACTTCCACACCCGGTCACAACTGTAGTGATTATTGGTGCAAATATTGATTGTTGAGTCACACACACACACAAACAAATCCATACACAACACACACACACAAACACACACACACACAAAACACAACACACACACACACACACATACACAAACTCATCACACACACGCACACACACCATACACACACACACACACACACACACACACACACACCACACACACCACACAAAAAGGGAGCGGGACTCGCCCCCTGCAATCTCAATATGAGTGCACAACACCCCACACCCAACACACACAAACACACACACAACACAAACACCACATTTACCGCTTCCCCAACTTCAACAAAACCCGGGAAACTCAACTACCTGAGGTAGGGAAACGGAAAATGTATTTCCCCATTTCAAAAAGGAGACAAAAAAGAGGCACTAAACTATAGCCCTGGGCATTGACGTGTAAATATGAAAAATTAGGGGAAGAAATCGGGGAGGGATGGTGGGCACCGGGAAAAGGGAACGGGGAGTATAAATGCCAACCACAGGATTCACGGAAGGCAAATCCGTGTAAAAAAACCCTTCGGGGTTTTTATGAAAAAAAACAGAAGTAAACAAAGAGAGGGGGGTGGGTTTGATTGATCTTTTTGGACTGCAAAAGGTTTTTGAAACCGCCCTTTCACAAAGTTTAGTGCAGAAGCAGAGCATCAGGCGCATTTAACGGGAAGGCACTGCAATGGATCAAAAAATTACCGACAGGGAGGCAACAACGATCATGGTATTAATGATGTACAAGTGGGCACCTGTACGAGCGGGGCCCCAGGGGGGGTCCAGGCCCAGTGCTATTTTTTGGTATTTTGAACGACAGACGGAAGGGGTTAGATCGAAGTGCCCTTTTTTCAGTGAGTGAAGAAATGGGGGAAATTAAATTGATGAGGACCAGGCAGGCTTCAAAGAGCCCTGGACAGACGACCCCGGGTCCAGCAAAAGGGCTTCTCAAATTAAAACCTCCAAAGCAAACCCATAAAATAGAGGAAGGGCACAAAGCCCACGACAGAGTATAGGCTAGGGGGCCCAAAGACGAAAACCCCACCAAGGAAAAATTTTGGGGGTGAGTATAACACCGGGCATGTCTCCGGAAGCACACATCAATCAGAAAACTGCGCAGCATAGGGCGCCGGGAAAACCGAGAACAGTTTCCGACACCTTTAAGGAACTTCAAGACACTGTACACCTTTTGTAGGCCCATACTGGAGTAGCAGCCCCTGTTTGGAACCCGCACTTGATAAAGCACGTCAAAAAACTAGAGAAAGTACAAAGGTTTGCAACAAGGTTGTTCCAGAGCTAAGGGGAAAGCCCAAGAAAAAAAGTTTAAAGGGGAAATCGCCTGACGACACTGGGGGACAGGAGGGCCCAGGGGACTGATAACGAATATAAAAAACTGCGGGGAATGAAAGGGTACAAGGACAGGATTTCCAGGGGGGGGACACAAAAACAAGGGGCCCACAATGGAAGTTGAAGAACAAATAGTCAGAGAGATATAGGAAGTATTTTTTCAGTCATAGAGTTTAAGGAGGGGAATAGCCTAAAAATGAGTAGTGGAGGCGGAACCATACCAGTTTTAAGACGAGGTTTGATAAAGCTCGGGGGGGAGAAGAGGGGTCAGTAGCAACCGGTGAAGAGGCGGGGCCCCGGAGTAGGCTCGACCCCCCAACCACAAAAAGGTGGGACACCACACAGGAGCTTGGACCGACCCCGAATCTCAACTAGGGGAGGCACCACATACCACACACACACACACACAAAACCCCACACAACACACAAAACACACACACAAACACACACACACACTCATACACAACACAAAACACACACAACACACACACACAACACCACACAAAACACACACACACACCCAAAAACACACAAAACAAACACACACACCACACCACAAACACACACCGGCCCCCCCAAACCCCGTGTTGGAAAGGAAAATGAAAGTTGGTACACAAAAGTGATGGAAAAACAAATAAGTGGGGGGAGTGGCTGAAAAAAGTCAAAAAAGCTCACCCGGGCATCTGCTCTCACAGAAAACCAAGCTTTCAGGTAATAACAGATGCCTCTTCCCAAAGGGATACAAATCCTGAGGGAAAGACAAGGGAACAGGGGGGGGGGGAGGAGTGGGGTTGCTGATCAAAAAAACGCTGGAAATTTTTATGAGCTGGAGAGGGAGACAGCGAGAAAAAAGTGATTACATGTGGGAAACTTCACTCTGGGGGGCCCCAAAGGGGGTAATAGCAGTGATGATAACCCACCACAGAAACAGCAGGGGGCCCAAAGGGAAGATACGACGGAGCAATAAGGATGGTTGACACACTGGAAAATGGCCGAAGAGTCATGCATGCGGCAAAGCCCGATCATGGGACTTTAACCCAAGGAGAACGATTGGGAGAACTTGGACCCACATGGGGCCAAATACATGGAGGGCTAAGATGATGGAGTGGTACTGGAAAACTTCATGTGCCAACACGTAAGGACACTACAAGAGAGAGAGGAGAGGAGAACCAGCAAGGCTGGACTTAGTATTCCCCTTTATAGTGCAGATATCGAGGACATCACATATGAAAGACCCCTTTGGGGGCCAGTGACCATGTGGTTTTAAGCTTCGAATACACAGTAGAGCTACAAGTGGAGGAGAAGCAGGAAGGCCAGGACGAATGAAGCCAACAAACAGAAAGGGGGACTACACAGGAATGAGGAACTACCTGAACGGGGTCAGTGGACAGAGAACGGGCAGGAAAGCCAGTTAATGAGATGAGGGAATATGTAGCAAAAAATGCAAGGAGGCTGAGAGAGGTTTGTACCCAAGGGTAACAGGATTATGAAAAAGCCAGGATGAGCCCATGGTTACCCAAAGGTGCAGGGAGGCAAAAACCAAGGGGCTAGGGAATGGAAGAAATTTTAGAAGGCAAGGACCCAGGAGAATAAGGAGAACAGTCATAGAGCCAGAACGAATATGCCACAGATAAGAAGGGGGCCCAAAGACAATATGAAAATGACATAGCAGCGAAAGCCAAATCTGACCCGAAACTGTTGTACAGCCACATCAGAGGAAAACAACAGTCAAGGACCAGGTAATCAGGCTAAGGGAAAGGGAAGGGGGAGAGACAACAGAAATGACCGTGAAGTATGTGAAGAACTCAACAAGAGATTCAAAGAAGTGTTTACAGAGGAGACAGAAGGGACTCCAGAAAGACGGAGAGGGGGGGCACACCACCAAGTGCTGGACACAGTGCACACAACCGAGGAAGAAGTGAAGAAAGGGTTCTGAGTGAGCTAGATACCTCAAAGGCAATGGGGCCAATAACACTCCCCATGGGTATTGAGAGAGGAGCAGAGGCGCTATGTGTACCCCTAACAACAATATTCCAATACATCTATCGAAACAGGGAGATTGCCTGAGGCATGGAAGACAGCAAATGTAGTCCCAATCTTTAAAAAGGGGACAGACATGAACATTAAACTACAGACCAGTGTCATGACATGTATAGTATGCAAAATCATGGAGAAGATTATCAGGAGAAGAGTGGTGGAACACCTGAAAGGAGATGATCTCATCAACAGCAGCAACATGGTTCAGGGAAGGAAATCTGTGTCACAAACCTACTGGAGTTCTATGACATAATACAGCAGTAAGACAAGAGAGAGAGGGGTGGGTGGATTGCATTTTCTTGGACTGCAAGAAGGCTTTGACACAGTTCCACACAAGAGATTGTGCAAAACTGAGACCAAGCAGGGATAACAGGGAAGGCACTACAATGGATCAGGGAATACTTGTCAGGAGACAGCAGCGAGTTATGGTACGTGGCGAGGTGTCAAAGTGGGCACCTGTGACCAGCGGGGTCCCGCAGGGGTCAGTCCTAGGACCAGTGCTGTTTTTGGTATTTGTGAACGACATGACGGAAGGAATAGACTCTGAGGTGTCCCTGTTTGCAGATGACGTGAAGTTGATGAAAGAGAATTCACACATCGAAGACCAGGCAGAACTACAAAGGGATCTGGACAGCTGCAGACCTGGTCCAGCAATTGGCTTCCGAGTTTCAATCCGACCAATGCAAAGTCATGAAGATGGGGAAGGGCAAGAAGGCCCAGACGGAGTACAGTCTAGGGTGCAAGACTACAAACCTCACTCAAGGAAAAAGATCTTGGGGTGAGTATAACACCAGGCAATCTCCTGAAGCGCACATCAACCAATAACTGCTGCAGCATATGGGCGCCTAGCAAACCTCAGAACAGCATTCCGACATCTTAATAGAAATCATTCAGACCCTGTACACCGTGTAGTAGGCCCATATGGAGTATGCGCACCAGTTTGGAACCCACACCTAGCAAGCACGTAAGAAACTAGAGAAAGTCAAAGGTTTGCAACAAGGACTAGTCCCAGAGCTAAGGGAGAGGTTAAGGAAATCACCTGACGACACTGGAGGACAGGAGAGATAGGGGGGACATGAAACGACATACAAAATACTGAGAGGAATGACAAGGTGGACAAAGACAGGATGTTCCAGGAGATGGACACAGTAAACAAGGGCACAGTTGGAAGCTGAAGACACAATGATCACAGGGATGTTAGGAAGTATTTCTTCAGCCACAGAGTAGTCGTAAGTGGAATAGTTGGGAAGCGATGTAGTGGAGGCAGGATCCATACAAGCTTTTAAGCAGAGGTTGATAAAGCTCACGGCTCAGGGAGAGTGGGACCTAGTAGATCAGTGAAGAGGCGGGGCCAGGAGCTCGGACTCGACCCCGCAACCTCAATAGGTGAGACAACTAGGTGAGTACACAACACACACACTCACACACTCATTACACACACAAAAGCACACACACACAAACCCCACACAACACACACACACACACCGACAACACACACATATATCGGCCTGACGACTGGAGCCAGGAGGTCAGGGAACATTGATAGGACATTAAAAATACTGCGCGAATAGACGAGGTGGACAAAACAGGATGTTCATGATTGGACACAGTAACAAGGGAACAGTTGGAAGTTAAGACCACAAGATAATCACAGGTATTTAGGAGTATTTCTTCAGCCACAGAGTAGTCAGAGTGGAATAGTTTGGGAAGCGATGTAGTGGAGGAGGATCATCTAGCTTTAAGTCAGAGGTATGATAAAGCTCATGTTCAGGAGAGTGACCTAGTAGCGATCAGTGAAGATGCGGGGCCAGGAGCTCGGATCGACCCGCAACCTCAACTAGTGAGTCAACTAGGTGAGATCACAACACACACACCACACCCCACACTCACACACACATCACACATACACACACACATACACTACAACACAGCACAACACACACACAGGACAACACACACCCCACACCACACACACACACACACACGACACAACACACACACACACAACACAACACGCGGCATATCAACAGGGCCCAGTGTCAATCGACATGTGCTAGGACAAAATGGTAACTAACACTCATAACACCACAACATATGTGGGGAATGCTTTATTTACATACAAAACAGGGTTTTTTCCAAATGGTCTGTAATATACCACTGTGGATAAAACTTGCCCTTTCTTTAACACTTCGGTTTTTTTTCACATCCAGACATAATGACGCAAGGTGTGACAATAATCCATCTGGCAAAGTTTACATTTCGTTTGGTCTACATCTGGTGGTGGTGATTTAACCTGCCAAAGATTTATTTATTTATTTTTTTATTTATTTACAATTTTAGCATACATACAGAGGTACAAAAAAATACAGATAAGAGCAGCATGCCAAGCCACTTATACATGCATAGCATTTCGGGCTGGCTTAAAATTAAACTAAGCAATTACTAACTTTACCTATATGCATTAAAAAATCAGTGTTTTTCTGGGGTGCTGAAAGTTAGACATTTTAAATAAACTTGTAACCCAGCCGGAGCCGGGCAGTAGTGACATCCAAGAGTCTGCTTATTTGTCGCAGGTGGCTGACTACTTTGTTAAGCTAAGTTTGCTTAACACATCTATCAAAGCCTGGTGATTTACCTGTCATACTGAGTTGGAAAATTTCAATATTGCAAAGAAGTTGCATTAGCCCTCTTACTCTAAAAATATTCTTGCTGGAGCAGTATTTTTGGAACAGCCTACTGTCTCAGTTCCTTCGATAGCTCAGTTGGTAGAGCGGTGGACTGTAGTTGAAACAATATAACAGAAATCCATAGGTCACTGGTTCGAATCCGGTTCGAAGGATATAGTTTTGTGAGCATTCATTTATCCTAATCGGATCATCAAAGTGCTGGATATTCGCCAAGGGTATTTAGGATATGCTATTAGGCGTGTTCCTTGTATTTTGGATGGCGTCAGCCAGCGGATGCTTTACTAGTTTTTGGGTCATCATTTAACTAAGAGTCGTGTTAGTAGACACTAGGCCTATCTCTAACAAATAAACCACCACCACCATATCTCCTAAAGATTATTCCTCATTTCCCTTGTCTCACAAGGAAAACGTAACTAGTAATGCATTTTGTTCCACCATAACTAACCTTGCCAAAATTTGTCATAACTTCGTTTACTAACTTTAACTATATGCATTAAAAAATCAGTGTTTTTCTGGGGTGCTGAAAGTTAGACATTTTCAATAAACTTCATGAAAACAGTTTAATATGAATAAATAATTATTATTTTGTCAGACTAGTCAATACCTAAGTATTAAATACGTAAGAACCGAGGAACACTGCAGCAAGTCTACTTTCCCATATACCAGGAAAACCTATATTTCAAGTTACCCATAGTTTTTGCTTCATTGCTCTACCCCGATGTTTGTTCCACTTATCTACAACTCTGTTGCCAAACCATTATCTTTCTGTTATCTGGAGTTTACCTGGAGAGGGTTTCGGGGGTCAACGCCCCCGCGGCTCGGTCTGAGACCAGTCCTCATGGTCTGAGACCTAAATTTCTCCAACTTGAATCCATTGCTGCAAATCCTGTCTTGGTTAGATATTTTCAACATGTTATTTGTATTTCCTTTATTTATTCCTGTTTTCCATTTATATCAATATGTTCCCTAATTCAACACTTTTCCAAAGAGCGTAAATATATTGCTTTCAGCCCATTTTCGTAAGTTCCTAATACATAAAATCAGTTTCGTTATTCTTCTCTGCATATTTTCGAGTGAATTAATGACCATCCTCTAATATGAAGACCAGAACTCAGCAGCATAATCTAAATGAAGTCTCAGGAAAGATATATAAAGTTCATTCGTAACCTTAGGCCTTATTTATACTTCTTCAAATGAAGCCAAGAATATTAGCTTCTTTGTGAGCACATACTCCGTTGTCTTGTCTTTTAATTTCTGCTAACCAGAACTCCAATATCTTTTTCACATTCACTTTGACTAAGATCTACATTATTCATCTAATAAGTACTGTAGTTATTTGCTCTAGGATTACAACCTTGTACGCGTCTGCATTGAACATCATCTGCCACTTCGCCCACAACATCAACTTATCTTTTTTGATTTGTTTTAAACCTTAAATGCTGGTGGAAATTACTTAGAGATATGTTCTTATTGCTTTGGGGCTGTGTAAGTGTTACTTTGACGTTTTTTACTTATGAAATTTGGAAAAATTGAAGGATAGGTGTGCATGTTATAATTTATGAATGCCTCATTCTGTCGGCTTCAAACCTTCAACGCCAATAATTTAAGAATACAGTTTCTGAGCGGCTTCAGACTAAGTGCTGGTGAATTTTGGGATATTTGTCTGGAAGATAACTAGAACTGCTGCTTCTGTTTGGCTTCAAAATTTGATACTGAATTGCATCATAAACCATGCCGCACTCTGTACTATTCTGTTTGCATTCAGAGAGGTATAAGGGGGCTGGGCTTATGTAATACAGGGATGCCTTTCTCGGATTGCGTGTATTCGTGTTTCCATCTTACTATAGTCCATAGTGACACGCTTATAAGTTGCAAGTTTATAAATATTTGTGTAATATTTCCCACCAACTCAGAGGAGAATTACATTCATCATCACACACCCAAGTTTCTCTTCTAAAAGTACATGCATATTACAATTCAAACCTTTAAAATTCACAACTTCAAAACTCAAATCTAGCTCACCTGTTTTCCCGAATCCCTTTATATACATTATATTCACATTCCAAACCGTCAAAACGCACAAACAGCTTATCTGCTTGGCGCAATATATATATATAAAATATATAATATATATATATATATATAAATATATATATATATATATATATATATATATATAGATGGGGTCCACCTCTGGTGTAAATTGTGGACCCATTTGCCTCGGAGAAGTGGATAAAAAGCTTCAAGGAAAAATATTTGGATTTCTTCCTTTAAGCCGTTTGAATATTCCACTTCCCCTACCACCCCATCTTTTCATATTTATTTTTTTTTTTACTAATAGGAATATTTTATTACATTATATGGTACAGAAGATTTAAGAGATACATTATTGATATAAAGGTGTCATATACGGTACATGTTGTTTACGTGTGTATCACCGATTATAAGGTGAAAATCTCATCCAGCTCCTCAGAGCTGGGGCGTGTGCCCAAAATACAGCAGGCATTACCCCTTTGAACAGCCGCACTGAGCCGCTGGAACAGAAAACAAGCTGCCCTGGGATCCCTAGTTACCCTGATGAGTCTTTTTCCCAGCTCCTTAAGGAATTTAGATGCACTCTTTCCCCTTGAGCCAAGGGTCTCTGAGCCTATGGAAACAAACATATAATGATGGCAAGTTCTCCATATTTTCTAGACTTTTGGGACTCCCTGAAGCTGGCAGCTGCCCCTCCTTCCTCCCTGGTGTATTGGAGATAGGTATCAGCCAAGGTAGATGCACATGTATAGTCCCACACCACCTGCTTCCCATCTGTCCAGGCTTGAAGGGTGATACCATCTGGACGCTTCTGGCTGCCATCAGATCTGCATAGTTGGGGTGGCTCCCTATTATATATATATATATATATATATATATATATAATATTATATATATATATATATATATATATATATATAATGTGTGTATAAAAGAAAGGTCTCCTTTTTTCTTAACAAGGAAGGTAGGTTTTACAATATAAACAATTCAGGTAAAAAAAAGGGGGGGGGGGTGATACCGAAGAATCTCTTGAACTAATTTTTCGAAGCACATAGTAATTATATTATTATTATAATCAAGGGGGAAGCGCTAAACCCGGAGGATTATACAGCGCCTGGGGGGGGGGATGTGGAAGGCATTCAGGCTTAATTTGGGGAACTGGAGCACAGATCTAATTCCCTAAATCAAGAGCCCCTCACCAACATCAAGGAACCTTCCTTGAGGGGAAGCACATAGTAAACATCGGTCCCAGCTATAACATGTTCAAACTGAGGCAAGTCAGTTTTCAGTGTACATTTTATACATAATATTAAATTTAGTGTGTATTTTATAGTATATAAACATGCTTGAGCTATCAACATATGACCGGTGGCAAAATTAGGTAAAAATACCTTAATTTTAATCACTAACAGTTTTAGGAAGTAAAGTGAATCTTAATATATGTAGAGAAGCACAAATTTCTAATGTATTATCTCTAGTTTTAGCGATAACTTGCACAAAACTAATTCCCATGCCGGGAATCGAACCCGGACATCCTGGGTGAAAGCCAGGTATCCTAGCCAGGTATCCTAGCCAGGTATCCTAGACAGGTATCCTAGCCAGGTATCCTAGTCAGGTATCCTAGCCAGGTATCCTAGTCAGGTATCCTAGCCAGGTATCCTAGTCAGGTATCCTAGCCAGGTATCCTAGCCAGGTATCCTAGCCAGGTATCCTAGCCAGGTATCCTAGCCAGGTATCCTAGCCAGGTATCCTAGCCAGGCATCCTAGCCAGGTATCCTAGCCAGGCATCCTAGCCAGGCATCCTACCCCGGGGTATCCAACCCGGGAAAATCCTAGCAGGCACCCAGCCAAAAAAAAACCTAGCCAGGTATCCAAACCAGGCATCCCTAGCCAGGCATCCAGCCAGGCATCCTCCCAGGTATCCTGCCAGCTCCTACCAGGCATCCTGCCAGGTATCCTAGCCGGACCTCCGGGTATCCACCCGGGTTTTCCTACCAGGCATCCTAGCCAGTATCCTGCCAGGTTCCTACCAGCCATCCTGCCAGGTATCCTAGCCAGGTATCCTACCCGGGTTCCTACCGGGTATCCTAGCCAGGCACCTACCAGGACCTACCCAGGTACCCTACCGGTACCTAGCCAGGATCCTGCCGGTACCTAGCCAGGAAACCTAGCCAGGTATCCTAGCCAGGTATCCTAGCCGGGTATCCTACCAGGTAACCACCGGGTATCCTACCCGGGCATCCTAGCCAGCACCAGCCAGTATCCTACCAGGCACCCACCCGGGTATTCCTAGCCAGGTACCTACCCAGTATCCTCCCAGGTTCCTAGCCAGGCACCCTAGCCGGTACCTAGCCGGGTACCCTCCATATTCCTAGCCGGGCTCCTAGCCAGGCATCCTAGCCGGGGCACCTACCCGGGTACCCCTAGCCAGGATCCTAGCCAGGTACCAGCCAGGTATCCTAGCCAGCACCCAGCCGGGTACCTAGCCGGTATCCTACCCAGGTACCCTTTACCCCGGGCTCCTAGCCAGGCATCCAGCCAGGTATCCTGCCGCACCTACCAGGCATCCACCCAGGTATCCACCGGACCACCGGGTATCCTAGCCAGTTTCCAGCCAGGTACCTCCCCGGGAAAACCTCCCGGGCATCCTACCCCGGGTATCCTAGCCAGGTACCCAGCCAGATCCTAGCCGGGCATCTAGCCAGGCATCCTGCCGGGACCTATCAGGTACCCTAGCCGGTACCACCACTAGACCACAGGGAGCTGACAAAAAACCCTTTAAAAAAAATAAATCAAAAAAAGATGGAAAAAACTAATTCGTTAAAAATTTTCAAAAAAAAAATGTAAATTTAATTTTTTTTTAATGGAGACGGCGTCATAAGTGATTATTACCAGGGTACTGTAAAGATTATTTGTGTTAAAAAAGACCTCAACAAAAATAAAGCATATAGCAAATTTTATTGGATTATTTAACCCGTTAGTAACCCGGGCGCCCGTAAGTTTGGGTTTTTTTACCCAGGTAACAAAAAAATGTGAACGGGGGAAAAAAGTTTTTTTGCCTGATTTTTCCCGGAAGAGTTGGGGGGTCAACGCCCCGCGGCCTGTCTGTGACCACCCCTCCTAACTTTTCCCCACTAGGCCGGGACATACTTTTCAGGCTTCCAAAAAAAGGGGACAGTAGAAGTTTTGGAAAAACTGCCTATCGACGAATCGGTTTCTCTGCGACATGCAATGGTAGGCAAAATTTGACTTAAACCTTTTGGGAAAAATGGGGGGAAGGGAGATTCGGAGAAGAATAGCAGCCGATAAATTTACAGAAAATCGTGTCTACATGCCAACAGGGACCAAATCTTTTCTAAAGTTGTTTCCAGCACCGTTAAACCCAAGAAATAAATTAAAAACAGTGGTTTAAAGCAGGCCCAGCGCTGAAATCAATCAGCATGGAATTGTTATAAAAATTATTTTAAAAACCATAAGTCGGACATGCCAACCATGGCCAAAAACTGTGACCCTCGTTTCCTGAGCCATTGTTAGTGACCTGGCCCTAGGTGAACATGATCCATTTAAAACTGGAATACTTTCCCCAGGTGAAGGTGACACAGGGAACAACACTAAGTTGCTACCTACTACAAGGAAAAAATTGACAGCAGATAACTAACACCCAGGTACCCACTTAAGGTTAGATGAAGATTACAGAGAAAACTAACACTAGAGCGAAATTACTGCTATGTGAAAATTGAAACATGGGACCTATTACATGGTGAAGGTGACAGCAGGGAACAACACCCAGGGGCCTCTTTTCTACTAGGTGCGAGTGACAGCAGGGAACTAACACCCCGACCACTTTCTGCTAGGTAAGAGTGAATTTTGTAACCCAACATGCAAATACTTCCTTACAGTATTTTAAAAATGATGTAAGGGGACCTACTCTATAGGAAAAAGTGACAGCAGTTAACTAACACTCCGGACTTACTTCCTGCTACGTGAAAAGTAACAGCAGGGAATTAACCAAAGGACCTATTTGTAGGTTTAAATGAGAAAGCAGATAACTAACACTGAGGTACCACTTATGATGGTGAAAGTGACAGCGGGAACTAACACCCCGGTACTACTTACTTAAGGTGAAAAGTAACAGAGGGGAATAACACCCAGGTACCTACTTTTGCTTTGAGAAGATTGCAGCAGGTAAATAACACCAGGGACCTACTTCCCGTTTCGAGTTAAGCAGGGAAATAACCCCAGGATCTCTTACTGCTAGATGAAGATTTAAGCAGGGAACTAACACCCCGGACCTACTTACTTCCAGGTAAGTTACACAGTAACTAACACCCAGACCACTTCTTAAGGGGCAAATAACAGCAGTAACTAACACCCAGGGCCTACTTTTTAGGTGCAGAGTAACATAGTAACTAACACCCATACCTACTTACTACAGGTAACGAGGACGCGCTAACTAACTCTCGGTATCTTCCTTTCCAAAAAAGAGGGAACAGCAGGTAAATAAAACAAAGGACCTACTTTGCAGATTAAGTGGAAAAAAGGGAACTAACAAAGAGTTCCCCCCTTGCTGTAGGTGACGAGTGCAGCAGGAAAAAAACACCCCGGTACCCACTTACGCTAATAAATTGACACAGGGAACTAACACCCGGCCTACTTACTTCCAGGTGCAGAGTTTACAAGCAGGAACTGACACCGCCGGTACCTACTTACTAGCAGATGAATATTGACAGCAAACACCCAGACCTACTTTACTGCTAGATGAATATTGACAGCAGGAAACACCCAGGTACCTACTTACTGCAGATGAAGATTGACAGCAGGTAACTAAACACCCAGGTGCCTACTTACTTCCTAGGTGCAGAGTAACAGAAGGTAACTAACACCCAGGTACCTACTTACGCTAGATGAATATTGACAGCAGGTAACTAACACCCAGGTGTCGTAAGGGTTCTTAAGAGATAACGAGGGTTTGAAGGTAAACCTCCATGTAGAATGGAACACTAATATTGTCAGACTGGGATGAAAGTGGGAGTCCATCCCGCCGTGTTCTTTCTGTTCCTATTCTCACAAGCCGATGAGAGGGGAGGGCAGCTCGTACTCACTCGCTCGCTTGCAGTTCGTGACGTCATACAGTCCACAGGCCTAAGGCAGTGGCAGCGGCAGCGGTAACAGGAACCTTGTCCTCTTGTTTTACTTCTACCTGAAGGTTCCCAGCAGCCCAGTGATGACCTAATCAAGACCCACATACACTAACTTGTGTGGATTACCCAGAATGACATAAATCAAGTGTACAGAAATCACCCTAAGTTCCACAATACCAACTAATAGGACTCGTACACCACCTCCTACCCCCGCTGCCGACTGAAGTGATACTCACCAACCATTCATCCATCACCCATCGCCTACTATTCACAACCGAAGCCACAGCCAATGGACAAGGGTCAGAGCAATAAAATAAGATCCAGTAACCAGCTAAGGACTCCTACATCAAACGTGAGAGCAGTAATAACACGAGGAAACTTGTTGTACTGCCAGCCAGGACACAACCCTCATCACCCCACCGGCACCACCACAACACACGACAGACAACAACAAAACATGGCTGCCGCCACAGACCGAAGATTACTCCTTTCCCAGTATTTGATGTCAAAGAATAATTCACCACCCAGAAATAGCTAAACTCTTTACGATTCAGAACCATACGATCACCAAACTAACTCAAGAAATGCAGGAACTAAAAGCTAGCAATGCAGATTACCTCAACCAGATCACTGCCTTGAACATAACTAGACACTCTGGAACAACAAAGCAACACCCACATACCAGCTACAAAACTTTGGAGTCCAGTCCCCTGGACCAATTATTACCTCTGTAAGAGGGGACGTCCGTCCCAAGGATGGGTATGGGTTGCATAATAAACATATTAAAGTACTAACTACACCCAGTCCCTAACACCATCAACACTCTAAAAGACACAAGTCACCCTACTTACTACAAACATTATAGAGGAAAGATCAAGAGTGGACCAACCAACTTGCCAATGTCATAACCAACTTCAAACCATAATACCAACAGAAGCTATCTGACACTGTGTAGTTAACAGCAAACATCTCCCACCCACAGTCCCCAAGAGACCTGCATGGAGACCACCCTACACTTATCAAGGAACCACCTTCGCCTTAACATACGTAGTGATGACCTAAAGGATTGCAACCTGATATGGCTACCAAAGCAAGGTAAAAAACATTGCTGTTTAAAATTCCAAACTAACCTACAAAGAAAACAACCTACTAAAACATCTATTTCTATAAAACTGATGTTTACGTCAATGAGTGCCTTACAAAACAAGACAAAACCTTGAGGGTGATAGTAGAAAATAAACGCTAGCCCAAAAAAAATCCACCAGTGCCTTTGTGAGGGAATGAAAAATCGCATTAGGAAACAGCCCACTGGGAAGAGATAACTTCATCTCTACAGAACATACCTTAAAACATTCCTAAGTGATGCTGGACTAACAGAATCAGAGTAAAGGGCAGATAATACCACAGTCCACAGTTAGTGTTATTTGTCCATAAAATTTGGGCCCACCCTTAAAATTTTAAATACCCCAACTACTTTTGTTGGCACTGTTGTATTCAACGACCATTCAAACCTCATAGTCTTAATTGTGTTTCATTATCTACAGATCTATCTACTTTTCTACAACTTGGACACCGCATCACTGTTTCCATCTTATTTTTATCATAAACTAGCCTAACTTGTCCTCAATATTCTACCTCACTTTAAGAAATACTCAATTGCCCAATTTTGCTTTAAACTAATTGATCCAAACTTATTGTAAACTTCTTTTATTGACCATTTTGATTCTATACTTTTTTAAACTAGTATTTTCAACTACAACTTTTATTATTATCCCTGTCTACCATCTTTACAAAGCATATTTAACCAAGTCATTGCCATTTTTTATTTTTATAAATTTTTTTTATTATTCTTTTGCTACCTAACTTGTGTATTTTATCCTGTCAATTAAATCTATTATACTCTACTCTTGTAAACAACTATTTATTATTATTATTATAATCAAGGGGGAAGCGCCTAAACCCGGAGATTATAAGCGCCTGGGGTGGGGGAAAGTGGAAGGCATTCAGGCTTAATTCGGGGAACTGGAGCACAGATCCATTTCCCCTAAATCAAGAGCCCCTCACCAACATCAAGGAACCTTCCTTGAGGGTTTGTGAAACAACCTTATATAAAACCTTAGTGCAATTACAATTGAGATCTTGTGCCTATTTTATATTATAGATTAAAACTCAGTTGTAACAAAGCTCATTGTATCTCTATACATAGTCAATACCAATTCATTTATTAGACATAGTGGCACTTACTAGTGAGAGACTGGTGCTATTTTTTAATTTTATTTTTTATATTATTAGATTAACCTATTGTACTATTGCTCATTCTAGCTCAACATAGACTCCACAAAAGTCATTATATTAGACCTTAGTGCAATTACAAGTAAGAGTTTTGTTCGATTGTCATTTTGTATTTTTATATAACGATTAATACTAGTTTGTACTTTAGTTTCATTCCAGCACACCACATAGACAACATCAACTTCATTATGTGTAGTAGTGACTCTATACTCTAAATGACCAAAAATACTCTAGGCTATATACAACAAATAACCCGCACATAAAAGACAGAAGCTTACGACGCGTTTTCGTCCGTCTTGGACCATTGTCAAAGTCACACTAACAGAGGAGGAGCAGGAACGGCTATATATAGGCAGGAAGAGGGTGGAGGTAGTAGTAAGTGGTAGTAGTAGTGGGTGGTAGTAGTACAAGAATTGTATATAATACCCGGCCAACAGGATGAAATGACCACATGCCACAACACCCGGGCATCCCCACCATAGACGTTTCGCCATCCAGCCAGCCACTGAATGGCGAAACGGCCACAACAAAGACAACCAGACGCCGCAACATGGTGTCTAATTTCATCAGTAGATGTAGTAGAAAAGATGAGGTAGTAGTAGTGTATGGTAAAGTGGGAAATAAGGAAGACAGCCATCAATACAAAGGAAGGGGACACTGCAAGAGAGCTAGATTCCCACAGAGGAGAGCAAGCGCACCGAGGTGCGTGAAAGGGGAAGTGGTGAAATAAAATAAAGAAGGAACAGAAAACAACGAGACAGGAGAGAGAAAGACAACCCAGAGAGAAAGGAAGAGGAAAGGGGAAGAGGAAGAAGAAACCAAAGAAGAAGAAGAAGAAAAAATAGGATCAGTTAAGTCAACAAACTGGTGTTCTGAAGTTTGGTTCCTGACTTTAACCTGAATCCTCATTTTTCTCTTCTTCTTCTTTTTCTTCTCCTCTTCGCCCTTTCCCTCTCCTTTTCTCCACTGGTTATGTCGCCGTTTGCACTCGAGCGGATGGCGACGGAGTTGTTCCTGTGGTGCCTGATCGAATACAGAGTGGATGGCATTTCGACGCTCCCTATGGCCCCTTTAGGCGAGCGGCAGCATGCGGTCGTCGTGTGTGCGTGCGGAGAGCCGGCGAGAGACGCGTCGCGGGAGGTGGCTGTGTCTCTGGAGATGCTTGTTGCAGGACGAGACGGGGGGAGGGGGGGGGGGGGGGATCCTTCCTTTGTATTGACTGGCTCGTCTTCCTTATTTCCACTTTTCTACCACTACACACTACTACCTCTTCTTCTCTACTACATCTACTGAATGAAATTAGACACATGTGTCGGCGTCGGTTGTCTTTGTTTGTGGACGTTTCGCTCCAGTGGCTGGCTGGATGGCGAAACGTCTACGGAGGGGATGCCCGGGTGATGTGCATGTGTCATTTCATCCTGTTCGGGTATTATATACAATTCTTGTACTACTACACCACTACTACTACACTACTACTACCTCCACCCTCTTCCTGCCTATAATAGCCGTCCTGCTCCTCCTCTGTTAGGTGACTTTGTCAATGTCCAAGTCGGACCGAAACGCTCGTAAGCTTCTGTCTTTATGTGCGTTATTTGTGTATCGTCCCAGTCACAGGTATTGTGCTTTTTGTTACTCAGCTATATACTTGTCCCAAACTTCCCACCACTACAGATATCAGTACTAAACTCAACACACAACTCAGGATATAAATAGCCCTAATTAAACCTAGAAGATGTTGATCACGTTGATCCACTGATCCAAATCCTCCATAATCTGACACCCAATCATAACCTATGGAAAGTAAATGCCTTATTACACAGCATCACAAGCCAGCACTATCCTAAACAATGCTAAAATTCTATCAGTACTTAACTACTACATCAGGTCCTAAAGCAAACACTATATGACCCCTGGCACTCCTTGAAATCACTAAAGACACCCTTCTCCTGCATATTCTTACTGGACACCTGTCTTAAGCAGGACACAATAGATACTACCCTCTACCAGGATACACAGCAAATCACAACCTGCAGACCAAACAAGTGGGGGTGGTAATACTCTAACCAATTATTCTTGTATTAGCACCACTTGCTTTAGTGATGAATAATGGGATTACATTTTTGCTAATTTTTACTGTAAAAAACCTTAAGACACTCTTTATAACAATCGTGCCATTACGATACCGCACACAAAAATCCCAATTCCAGTGAGAATTAAAGTCACTACTAACAAAACAGACAAATGAATAAGCACCACTCCTCTTAGCTGGAGACTTCCAACATCAACTTGGCATTACTAGATGATCAGCCTGTAACAGAATTTCATCAACAATATGAACAACACACTTCTCATGCCAACATAACAAACAACCAGGCCTCACTGAGACAAGGTCATCATAATAGACAACATATGGAACCAATATACTAGCCCTCTTAAATCAGGGATAATCACAGATAGCACTACAGATCACTACCCTATCTTCCTCCTGAACAAACATTAGTAAAACACCACTTGAATCAACAAAGTCTCATTTAGACTCTATGACGAGCCTCAATAGGAAGTTTCACAGCTGACCTAGAGACTGTTGACTGCCTACAGAATTCTCCAAGGCAATGGTATTGATGAACTTGACAGACATTTTTCTTAACCAAATACTTTAGACATGCAACAAACATTGTCCTATAAAAACAAAACAGATCACAAACAACGGCTTGGTTGCCCATGGCTAACCAGCACCATTCTGAAATCCATGACAAGAAACTCCAATATGAAAAAGCAATATAGACATGGCTTAATACACAAAGATAATTCTTAAAAACACTATTTCATCAGTCCTCACCAAGTAATAAAGAAAGCCAAAAAACTATACTCCAGTAGATTCACAGACACTAAGGAGAGATAAAAAAGACCTGGCAAACACTAAGATTCCTAGGACCCCAACAAACTGAAAAAAACAAGAATATTGTCCCTAACTAAACCAATGAAACACCACTACATCCCACGACACAGCTAACAAGATAACGACTCTTCTCAACCATAGGCTCTAATCTCGCCAATAAAATCCCACATACCAATGCCCATGCTGGGGACTACCTAGATGGGAAATTTCCCAAATTCCTTCTATCTTGGACCAACGTGGGCCCACGACGTCACCGAGATTATAAAGTCACTTAAAAATAACTCAGGAATCTGTCTCATGCCCACCATTACTGTACAAGCGAGCAGCCCATGTCCTTTCGCATGCTATTTCATTACATTTTTAACAAGTCACAGAGACTAGCCACCTTCCCGAAACTACTCAAGATGGCAAGGGTTACACCAATCATAAGGTGTGACCCTACAGACTTAAACATCTTATAGGCCAATATCAAACTTACCATTGCTCTCCAAAAATCTTAGAGAAACTCGGCACAGGCGACTTATTCATTTATAGCAGCACAAAACATACTCAACCCCTGCCAATTTGGATTCAGGAAATTAAAAGCACTAATGATGCAATCAAAAAATGCTAGATCTGCTTTATACAGCATTGGAAAAATAAGATAACCACTAGGAAATTTTATTGACCTAAGAAAAAGCTTATGGACACATAGACCATGACATCCTACTCCACAAACCTTGACCATACAGTATAAGAGGCCATGTGCTTGCTTATTTCAAATCTACCTTGCAAATAGGTATCAGTATGTCACCATTAAAAGACACAGCATCAACAACTCAGCCACTTGATACTGGAGCTCCGCAGAGAAGTGTCCTGGTCCACTTAGCTCTTCCTCATATTCATCAATGATTCTTCCAATTTATCCCAACACCTGAAACCCATTCTCTATATGCTGACGACACGACTTATTCATCTCCACCCTAATCTTGCCAACCTCAAACCATTGTTAACGAGAGCTGATCAAAATAACGACTTGGATGACAGCCATAAACTTACGCTTAACACTGACAAACCTACTATATTATGTTTGGTAGCAGAAGCAGAGATGCACAAATTAACAATTAAGATCACAACACTCTACATACCAGACATTCCAGGGCTATTCCTAGGCCTATACCTTGACAACAAACCTGAATTTCAGCACCATCTCCACACATAACTAAAAAAAGTACCAAACGGGGGGGTGGGAATCCTCTCCAAGATACGATACTACGTGCCCAAAATGCCCTTCTCACACTTTACATCACTTATTATCCTACCTCACCTATGCTATTTGTGCTTGGGGATCAACTGCAGCAACACACTTCAGAATAATCAATAAATCCCATCCCTGGCAACACACCCTGCACTCTTCATAGATCAAACTTACTCCCCTGTTCATTACATCACACTTACTACTGGCAAAATCTATATCTACAGGTAACGCTAAACTCCAATATCTACTTTGACTAAAATGCTTTCTTGATAGTTTGTGACAGAACCCACAGCCATAACACGACACAAACATCTCTACTGACATTCTCCGTGTCCCGACTAAACCCTTTACAAAAATTCAATGTATTCAAAGGCCCTAAAATTCTGAACAAACCCTACCTGAGAACTCTAGAACCTGCAGACACAATCATTACCTTCAAAACTACCATTAGAAAACATCTTATCTCCCTGATCCCCCATCAACTAACTACATGAATACCACCTGTGGTTCACACTCTTACACTCACTCACCCATTTTGACCATAAACAGAAATATCAATCATATCAATCTTAAAATAATGAAATCCTATGAAACATCCAATACTGAAAACTATTACTGTGCCAAACCAAAAGCATTCACATTGCTAAACTCACAAAACTAGTATTTAGTCACCTTAGTCATAATACCAACATACCTCATAATTTGTAATATTTTAAAATACAGAATTAAACTAAGTCGCCCGAAATGCCTAGCCATGCTAGGTGTACTAGTGGTAACCACCTCTGTAATCATTAATTTAACTACATGTATCCCCACACAATAAACCAAATTCTGTAAATTCAGCATTGTAATCCTTATAGGGAAAAACTTTGATTGAAAAAGCACATATTTAACACATATAAGGGGATCAGCAACTATGCTGACAGCTCGGTCATGTTTCGTATGTCGTCTCGACAACACTACTATACGTACTATACATAGGCTGAACGAGGCAGATGGCTCTGGGCTGATTCTATACAATAACAAATTCATATATAACTTTAGAACTAATGGATGGTATCATACCTTGATGTTTTAACAAAATGAGTTTTACGTATGGGTGTTAACGTAATCACTTTAACATAATGAGTTTCATTGTAATACATTACGACTTATAAGACAAATCATGGTACAATATGGGATGGAATTGATCGATCGATCGTAATCATGCCTCTACAGATTTCTGAGAAGAATAAATATTAATATATACAAGTGAAATAACAGCAAAGTGCACCTGGTGTGCACTCAGACATTACTAACAAATTCTCAGAATACGGAGGGATTCGTGAATCTCGAAAAATCTGACAAACTTACAGTTAATAACTAAAACACACAGTTACATTTTTCATTCATCTCGGACATCTAATTATACAGGCTGTTTACATTTAAACCCAATTCTGTAGAGGGTAGGTTCACATATGCAGAATGGTTTCATCACTGGGAGGATCGAATTCCTCTGCCAATGGCTAACAAATGCCTGACTGAGGGAGAACTGAATGAGTATCTACAAAAGAATACAGCCTACATGGACGATCTGAACGAGTACTACAAAATATACACTACATTCACAGTTGAATGTGGAATTACTAACTCTCTGCTAAGGATTACTCAACTCGACTGTTCGATACAGTATTCTTGGCTCATAAAGAGTCACTAATGGTGCTGGAGGCTACACAGTCCAGAATAAGATCTTCCCTGAGCAGGAATCGAAATCACCAAGCAAAAGGGATCGTTTCTTTCTTAACTGGGAGAATGAACAAACTCGGTGAGTGGACGACTCTCCCGTTGAAAAAAATAACGCTAATAACACGCATATGAGCAAAGGTAGAACGCATCTACTATCTCTCACTACAAGCACGGAAAAGAAATGAACACGGTCAACCAAACTGATATTAAATCTGAGTCACAACACAGTGACACGGAGGAAGCAGTTATAAAAGAAACTTCACTTACAAACGTTAACAACAATGTGAAAGTTACTCGAGAATAACTTCTTATCATTGCACGAATTACTGTCAACGAGAAGGGATCACCATCTGGAAACACAAGGGACAACAACAACACTCAAGTGAGTACACTAACCCAGAAACGTCTTTCTAGCAACGGCTGTGGCTCGCAAGAGATTGGCATAACTCGTTGCAAGAAAGTTCTTCTCAAAGCGTCCTTGGGAAGGAACGATTTACTGAACAAGTCACCTTCGCAGGGACAGTATCTAAGCACCCAGGGTTGTCTGAGGGTCCTCTGAAACCCAAGGTAACAGTACACTATCCTGCGGCACTATATTGTGGCTTGAGTTGAGACAGGAGTGACAGTCTTTCTAGTGCCTGGCGCTCGCTACGTTACTAAGTAATGAACGAATCTATTGCAGCTTAATCTGAACTCTCACATTTTGCAGCACTTGAACAAATCTCACATACAATCTGTGAGAACAAACACATTTGCTCAAGGGCTAGGTAATTGACCTTTCAGTCATAAGGGATATTGGTACAGTGGACTGATTCATATTGACTTTGACTGGCAAGATACACTAAGTGAACATTCAAAAGTAACTGGACATGTTCTCAGGGAACTTACTCAAGGACATAAAAGGTACAAAAAAATAGAGAGAATGACACAATACGCTTAAACGGGAAGATAAATGCTTAACTATTCTGCATAAGTAATTAAAAATTGACAGGTCACACTGTAAGCAAGGAAAATCACACAAAAAATACTCAACTGAATAAACAACACTTTTCAATTCAATTCAATTCATTCAAAGTTTATTCACTTATAAGGATTACAATGCTGAGTTTACAGAATTTGGTTGTTGTGTGTTGACATGTAGATATAATAATGATTACAGAGTGTACCCCAAGAACACCTAGCAGTGGCTAGCATTTCGGGCAGACTTAGTTTTTAATCTTAATTTTAAAAATTACAAATTATGAGTAAGTTGGAATTTATGGCTAAGTACTAATACTAGTTGTGAGTTTTTAGCAATGTGAATGCTTTTGTTTTTGGCACAGTAACATAGTTTCAGTATTGGAGTATCACAGGATTCATTATTTTAAGATTGAGATTAATATTTCTGTTTTATGGTCAAATGGGTGAGTGAGTGTAAGTTGAACCACCAGTGGTATTCGTGTAGTAGTTGACGGGGTGAATCAGGAGATAAGATGTTTTCTAATGGTAGTTTTGAAGGTGATGAATGTGACTGCATTTCTAGAGTTCTCAGGTAGGGTGTTTCCAGATTTTAGGGCCTTTGAACATACATTGAATTTTTTGTAAAAGGTTTAGTCGGACACAGGGAAATGTCCGTAGAGATGTTTGTAGAGTACTTGGTTGTTAGTTACCTTCTGTCAATATTCATCTAGCAGTAAGTATGTACCTGGGTGGTTAGACTACCTGCTGTTACTCTGCACCTAGAAGTAGTACCTGGGTGTTAGTTTACCTGCTGCCATATTCATATAGCAGTAAGTAGTACCTGTGTCAGCATAAGTTACTGATCCCCTAAATGTGGTTATATAATTAGTTGAGTAATCATAGTACCATCATGTGCTTTATATAGAAGATACCTTAGACTGTGACTAAGAACGTCACCGGGATTCAGCGAGCGAGTGAGACGAGCTGCCTCCCTCTCATTTGGCTTTTAAGACATAGGTACAGACAAAACACGCAGGCTGTACTCCACCTCTCATCACAGTCTGACAACTTCACTGTGCCATCATTCAATTTAAAAAGTAAAGTTGAGCAAATTAGATTGGTAAAGTACAAGTCTCTTGTGCCCCCCAAAATTTTTAATACCCAACTACTTTTGATTGTCATTGTTGATTCAACGACCATTCCACCTCATAGTGTTTTAATTTGTTAAAATCTACAGAATCTATCACCTTTTTTTACAACTTACCACATCCACTGATCCAACTTATTTTTTATTATAAACCTACATAAATTGTCCTCCAATAATTCCTACCTCACTTAAGAAATACTCAATTGCCCAATTTTGCTTTAAACTATATGACAAACTTATTTGTAAACTTCTTTTATTGACCATTTTATTCTATACTTTTTTTAAACTAGTATTTTCCAACTCAACTTTCTATTATCCGTCTACCATCTTACTAGCATATTATAATCAAGTCATTTGCCATTTTTATTTTTATCATTTATTTTTATTATTCTTTTGCTACCTTCTGTATTTTATCCTTCAATTTAAATCTAGTTATACTCTAATTCTTGTAAACAACTTTATATTATAAAAAAAAAAAAAAAAACCCTTAGTGCAATTAAAATCGAGATCAGCCACACACTGGTGTCATCCTTTCAGATACACCCAAATCTGACATGACAGTGTCTTCCATTGCAGACACTGCAAAGCTCCAGCAAAAGGAAAAAGGGAGGATGGATAGGGAACGGGGGATTGGGGGGTACATTAAGGTTTCGGTCTGAGAAGGAGACCGACAGGTCCTAATTTCCTCAGACCAGAGCCCTCTTCACCACGCCAAGGAGCCCCCCTTGAAGAGGGAGTCACGTATAGCTACTGAATTCCCCTATATGCAAACTTGTGTAGTATATTGTAGATTGTATCATCCATGAATATTTAGGCTCCCTTTCAGTACCTCAGGACTAGCATGTGTGACGTCACGTGATGCCGCACGAGTGCGTGGATGCGCTGTCCCGCTCACAGTTCTCGTGCCTTAGGTCTATGACCAACACAGGCAGTCCCTGGGCTCCCCCCTTTTCACACTCTGCAATATATTGTTACCATCCAACAAGTGTGCTTAACTCCAACCATCCATCTCCCCGAACCCTCCCAACAAGGAGAAAGGGAGGTGAATGAGAACGGAGTGGGGAAGAAGAGGAGTGCAGGGGGCAATTAAGTTCGGTGGCGCTAACAGTAAAGAGATCAACGGTTTGACAGTTAAAGGTTAAAGATAAGATAAGATAAAGATTTCGTTCGATTTTTAACCCGGAGGGTTGCCACCCAGGATAACCCCAAGAAAGACAGTGCGTCATCGAGGACTGGTCCTAACTTATTTTCCATTGGGGTCCTTAATCTTGTCCCCCAGGATGCACCCCACACCATGGGGTCGACTAACACCCAGGTACCTATTTTTGCTGCAGGTGAACAGACAACAGGTGTAAGGAAAACGGTCGAAATGTTTCATCCAGCCGCGGGAATCGAACCCGGGCCCTCCGTGGTGAAGCGGAAGCTTAGCCACCAGGCCACCGGGCACATTCAATATGGAGCAACTGGCTTACCTCAAACGATATTATTTTTATTCATGAAGTGCTAAATCCCCATGAGGGTCTTACAGCACTTCAGGATTGAAGTTAATCAGGTATAACATAAGATAAACAAGACCCTTACTTCCTTGGGTCCCAGGAAATTATGCATCTTTGGTCAAGGGTCAAGGAGAGGAGTAAGAAAAATGGCATTAATCCTAATAGAAGTCATTTTAATTAAAAAAAAAAAAAGTAAACCTGCACATAAACCCAGTGGCTGACTTTCCTTTCCTGCAATAAGTACAGCAGTGGGAAAATACTACAATTCAAAATATATTAAATGGCAACAGTCCTCACATCACTGGCATAGCTCTGGTTTCTTTAATTTTAAAATTTACTACCAGAAGGTTATTAATTGTTTCCATGGTAACCGTAAATTACCAGTCAAGGATAATTTAATCCTAAAAATAAATTCTCGCGTGTATGTAGTACTATACAGAGATATACATCTCCTTGGTACATTTAACCTTACTGGCATAAAACCAAATTTTTTCACCTTTCTCCAATGAATATAAAATTTTCCTTTAAAGTAATACATACACATATTTGAAGTACAATGTATAAAAATCTAATTTACCCCATAACTGTCAACTGAAAGTCTGATTATTACATGAAGATATGTCAAGTAAAAAATAAAACAATTTTCAACCATTTAAGTAAACTGCATTGTAACTAGAATAACTAAGTAGAATTAAGCTAAGCCTCTTGAGTATTTTAGGGTTTAAACTTTTTCTTGAGTTGCATTCTATGTAAAGGAGTAGCAATTGCATTTTTCTTAATTTCCATAGATGCATCATCATTCTGTAAAATGGTGAACTTTGCAAATTTTCTCTTCTTACACACTGCTCACCAGAGCTTGACATTTGGGAGTCTGCACAATTTTTCCACTTTCCTTGTTTTGGGTGTCTGCCTCATATAAACTGGAGCTGTGGTTATTTTTGATGAGGTTATTCTTAGGAGTTATGCCCTTCTTAGGAGTTTGGCTTTCTTCAGCTCATTGTCGTAAGTGTTTTACTCAACCAGTGCACTTAGCTCCTCAGGTTACCTGGTCTACTTACCTCTTCTTAGGGGTTTTGGATTTCTTCAGTTCTGAGTGTAACTGGTTACCCTCAGTTGTGTACTTTGCACTTCTGAGCTTGCATAGGATTGCAACCGGTATACTTGTTTTACCTCTGAAGGCAATGTTTTTCTTTGTGATTTTTATTTCTTGCGAGTTGAGAGATGGCTCTCGTCTCTCCCAGTGAGTGTGCAACTTGTATAATCTTTGTCTGTCTGAACAGGCTCTGAAATACCTTGTCCTTCTGAAAATATTCTCTTTAATATGAGTTTTAGACTTTTTTGGAGTTTTTTTAATTTCTTGACATTTGTGGTCAATTGTACTTCCTTGCAGAATGCAAAACGTTCAAGTATTTTTTGGACAATACTTACCACAGACTCTGTTTCTTCTGTTAAGTTTCCTTTACAATGTTTCTCTTTTGAAGTTTAGCTTTAGGTTTTTTGCTTGTTGAAGAAATTTTTAGATTTCTTAACAGGTGTCGATAACTGTTCCTCTTGTGTAATTCATAATAATATTCCTTGTCCGATATTCTGATTCAGATCCAAATCATCTGTCGTCAGATTGTGCACTTTGGATTTTAATTTTCATAAGATTTTTTCGTTGGCTTCTGAGTTTACAGACTGGAATGGGTTTCCTAATGATGGAGACACACTGTAAGATCATTTAATACCACTCATGCTATTGGAAATGATCTGGTCTCATAACTATTCTTCAAAAATTCTTTTAGCAGATATTGTCCTTACTCACAGATTCTGATGATACTATGGTACACCACTAGCGCCTTTTTGAGCAGCTTATTTGCCGTCCTTGATTCTTGTTTAGCTTCCACTTCATTGGAGATTTTTCCTTAATCTTCTGACTCCTCATGTTGAGCTCAATGTATCATAGAGAAAACTTTATTCTTAGGAACAATTTAAACTGCAACAGCCTGAAGCTGAACTGTTTTCTCTGAGAAAGTGTTTTTTAACAGCAATTTTGTTTCAAGAGAGTATTTTTTCTTTGTAAACACATCTTCACTGAGTGGGTATTGTATCTTATCTACTGGCTTGAAGGAAGATTCTCATCAACACATTCTTCATGGGTCACATCCTTAACTAACTTGTCCACCTTGATTCTTACCCTTTTCTTTTTGTATTTTTTTGCCACAATCTTCCCTTTATCTGAAAAGAAAAGCAAAATGTAATAATACCAGCCACAAGAGTGCCAAGACTTACCTTGATAAACAAACTAACTGATATAGCGCTAACTGAACCATTAGTTGGAATTCCTGACAATATCAGTATACAGTAGGGCCCATTTACATTGGCAGGTTGTTCCAGGCTATCCACCATAAGCAAAAATCACCTGAGAGCAAATGCCATTTTTTCACTTATAAAATGCATGACAACAAGTTTACACTAACTATATTAAGCTAGTAATAAACTAGGCATAAATACACAATAAAAAGTAAAATACATACAGAGTACTCATTACTTACCTTAAAATATTTGTAGTCCTTAATGAAGCAGAGGTGAATGTACTTACTTGTAGAAGTCAGGTGTAGGTAGCCTGCTCCCCATCCCAAACTTAATATACAAGATTTAGCCCTTTGACTGTTTTGGTAGTACAGTGGACCCCCGCATACCGCACGCATCGAATACCATACAATCCGCATACCGCTCGCTTTTTTCGCAAAATTTTGCCTGCATACCGCCCAAAAACCGCTTCACCGCCCCTTTCCCGTCCGCGACGCGTCCAAAGTGCGGCCTGAGCCACGCTCACAAGTTCCGCCGGGTGGCATTGTTTTACCAGCCAGTCCTCCGCAGTATCATCCAAGCATACAATCGGAACATTTCGTATTATTACAGTGTTTTTGGAGATTATTTTTCTGGAAAAAATGACCATGGCCCCAAGAAAGCTTCTAGTGCCAACCTACAGCAATAAGGGTGAGAAATTCCTATGAGATGAAGAAAAAGATCATTGATAAGTATGAAAGTGGAGTGCGGTCTCCGAGCTGGGCCAGGATTGTATATCAACCCCAATCATCCATCAGCTATTTTTTTTTTTTTATTTTTTTTTTTCTATAGGTGGAACAGCTTGCTTGCTGTACCACCGTCAGCTTGCTGCTGCACTGTCAGCTGCTGCTGCTGTTGTACCACCGTCAGCTGCTGCAGCTGTTGTAGCATCGTCTGCTGCTGCTGTAGCATCGTCTGCTGCTGCTGTAGCATCGTCAGCTGCTGCTGGTAGCATCTCTGCTGCTGCTGTAGCATCGTCTGCTGCTGCGTAGCATCTGTCTGCTGCTGCAGTAGCATCGTCTGCTCGCTGTAGCATCGTCTGCTGCTGCTGTAGCTCGTCTGCTGCAGCGTAGCATCGTCTGTTGCTGCTGTAGCATCGTCTGTTGCTGCTGTACCACCGTCAGCTGCTGCTGCTGCTGTAGCACTGGTTGTTGGTTTGTGGCTTATTGAGAATACCAAGAACAATTAACCCCATGAGGATTTGCCACCCAGGATAACCCAAAAAGTCAGTGTCCACGAAGACCTGTCTAACTTATTTCCATTGGGGTCCTTAATCTTGTCTCCCAGGATGCAACCCAACACCAGTCGATAACACCCAGGTGAACAGGGAAAAATGCCTGGAACTAGTGCTCATATTGGGAATTTAAGGCCACAAAGGTTGTTTGAGAGATTTAAGAATCGTAGTGATACACAGTGTGGATTAAGGCTGTTTCTGGAAGAAAATGCCAACAGGACCTACAAGTACTCAGAAGGAACAGGCACTCCCAGGACAACAGTGTCTCAGCAGTCATTGCTGCATCTTCATAAAGGTCAGTGTCCATTTATTCTTCATTAGTAGAGCAGTATCATACTGGATTTTTAACAAAATGAGTTTTACGTAATGGGTGTTAACGTAATCACTTTAACAAAAATGAGTTTCATTGTAATACTTTAAACGACTTATAAGAACAAATCATGGTACAATATGGGATGGAATTGATCGATCGATCTGTATTCATGCACTCTACAGATTCTGAAGAAGAATAAATATATATATATACAAGGTGAAATTAACAGCAAAGGCACCTGGTGTGCACTCAGATCATTACTATCAAATTCTCAGAATACGGAGGGATCGTGAGCACGAAAATCTGACAAACTGATCAGTTAATAACAAAACACACAGTTGACAGTTTCATTCATCTCGGACATCTAATTATACAGGCTGTTTACATTTAAACCCAATTCTGTAAGGGTAAGGTTTACATATGCAGAATGGTTATCATCTCTGGGAGGATCGAATTCCTCTGCAATGGCTAACACATGCCTTGACTGAGGGAGATCTGAATGAGTATCTACAAAAGATACAGCTACATGGACGATCTGAACGAGTATCTACAAAAGATACAGCTACATTCACTAGTGATTGTGGAATTACTAACTCTTCTGCTAGGAGTACTCAACTCGACTGTTCGATACAGTAATTCTTGGCTCATTAAAGAGTCACTAATGGGTGCTGGTGGCTACACAGTCAGAATAAGATCTTCCTGGAGCAGGAATCGAATCACCAGAGCAAAAGGGATCGGTTCTTTCTTACTGGAGGAATGAACAAACTCGGTGGAGTGGACGACTCTCCCGGTTGAAAAAAATAACGCTATAACACGCAATATGAGCAAGGTAGAACGCATCTACTATCTCTCACTACAAGCACGGGAAAAGAAATGAACACGGTCAACAAGACTGATATTAAATCTGAGTCACACACAGTGACACGAGGAAGCAGTTATAAAGAAACTTCACTTACAAACGTTAACAACATGTGAAAGTTACTCGAGAAATAACTTCTTACATTGCACGAATTACTGTCAACGAGGAAGGGATCACCATCTGGAACACAAGGGACAACAACAACACTCAAGTGAGTACACTAGCCACAGAAACGTCTTTCTGCAACGGCTTGTGGCATCAGCAAGAGATGGCATAACTCGTTGCAAGTAAAGTTCTTCTCAAAGCGTCCCTTGGGAAGGAATGATTACTTGAACAAGTCGCCATCGCAGCGACAGTAGTCTAAGCACCCAGGGTTGTCTGAGGGTCCTCTGAAACCCAAGGTAACTGTACACTATCCTGCGTGCACGATATTGTGGCTTGAGTTGAGACAGGAGTGACAGTATTACTAGTGCCTGGCCGCTCGGCTACGTTAATAAGTAATGAACGAATCTATTGCAGCTTAATCTGAACTTCACATTTTGCAGCACTTGAACAAATCTCACATACAATCTGTGAGAACAAACACATTGCTCAAGGGCTAGGTATTGTCTTTCAGTCAGTAAGGGAATATTGGTACTGTGGACTGATTCATATTGACTTTGACTGGCATGATACACTAAGTGAACATTCAAAAGTAACTGGGACATGTTCTCAGGGAACTTACTCAAGGACATAAAAGGCAAGAAAAATAGAGAGAATGACACAATAAGCTTAAACGGGAAGAAAATGCTTAACTATTCTGCATAAGTAATTAAAAATTGACAGGTCACACTGTAAGCAAGGAAACTCACACAAGAAAATACTCAACTGAATAAACAACACTTTCAATTCAATTCAATTCAATTCAAAGTTTATTCACTATAAGGATTACAATGCTGAGTTTACAGAATTTGGTTGTTGTGTGGTTTACATGTAGTAAAAATAATGATTACAGAGTGTACCACTAGAACACCTAGCATGGCTAGGCATTTCGGGCAGACTTAGTTTAATTCTTAATTTTAAAATATTACAAATTATGAGGTAAGTTGGAATTATGGCTAAGTGACTAAATACTAGTTTGTGAGTTTAGCAATGTGAATGCTTTTGTTTTGGCACAGTACATAGTTTCAGTATTGGAGTATCACGGGATTCATTATTTTAAGATTGAGATTAATATTTCTGTTTTATGGTCAAATGGGTGAGTGAGTGTAAGTGTGAACCACCAGGTGGTATTCGTGTAGTTAGTTGACGGGGTGTATCAGGGAGATAAGATGTTTTCTAATGGTAGTTTTGAAGGTGATGAATGTGTCTGCAGTTCTAGAGTTCTCAGGTAGGGTGTTCCAGATTTTAGGGCCTTTGACATACATTGAATTTTTGTAAAGGTTTAGTCGGACACAGGGAATGTCGTAGAGATGTTTGTAGGTACTTGGGTGTTAGTTACCTGCTGTCAATATTCATCTAGCAGTAAGTAGGTACCTGGGTGTTAGCTACCTGCTGTTACTCTGCACCTAGAAGTAGGTACCTGGGTGTTAGTTACCTGCTGCCAATATTCATTTAGCAGTAAGTAGGTACCTGTGTCAGCATAGTTACTGATCCCCTTAAATGTGTTATATAGATTAGTTGAGTATCATAGTACCATCCATGTGCTTTATATAGAAGATACCTTAGACCTGTGACTATGACGTCACGGGATGCAGCGAGCGAGTGAGACGAGCTGCCTCCCTCTCACTTGGCTTTTAGACATAGGAACAGACAGAACACGGCAGGCTGGACTCCCACCTCTCATCACAGTCTGACAACTCACTGTGCCATTCATTCAATTTTAAAGTAAAGTTGAGCAAATTAGATTTGAGTAAAGTACAAGTTCTCTTGTGCCCCCCTAAAATTTTAATACCCCAACTACTTTTGATTGTCATTGTTGTATTCAACGACCATTCCACCTCATAGTGTTAATTTGTTTAAAATCTACAGAATCTATCTCCTTTTTTTACAACTTACCACATCACTGATCCATCTTATTTTATTATAAACTAGCCATAACTTGTCCTCAATAATTCTACTTCACTTTAAGAAATACTCAATTGCCCAATTTTGCTTTAAACTATATTGATCAAACTTATTGTAAACTTCTTTTATTGACCATTTTATTCTATACTTTTTTTAAACTAGTATTTTCAACTACAACTTTTATATTATCCTGTCTACCATCTTACTAGCATATTATAATCAAGTCATTGCCATTTTTATTTTTATCATTTTTTTTTATTATTCTTTTGCTACCTTCTGTATTTTATCCTGTCAATTTAAATCTAGTTATACTCTAATTCTTGTAAACAACTTATATAAAACCTTAGTGCAATTACAATTGAGTCAGCCACAGCACTGTGTCTTCCTTTGCAGATGACACCCAAATCTGCATGACAGTGTCTTCCATTGCAGACACTGCAAAGCTCCAGGCAAAAGGAAAAAGGGGAGGATGGGATAGGGAACGGGGGATTGGGGGGTAATTAGGTTCGGTCTGAGGAAGGAGACCGACAGGTCTAATTCCTCAGACCAAGAGCCTCTTCACCACGCCAAGGAGCCCCCCTTGAAGAGGGGATGTCAGTATAGCTACTGAATTCCCCTATATGTAAACTTGTGTAGTATATTGTAGATTGTATCATCCATGTATATATTTAGGCTCCCTTTCAGTAGCCTCAGTGACTAGCATGTGTGACGTCACGTGATGCCGCACGAGTGCGTGGGATGCGCTGTCCCGCTCTCAGTTCTCTGTGCTTAGGTCTATGACCAACACAGGCAGTCTGGGCTCCCCCCTTTTCACACTCTGCAATATAGTGTTACCATCCAACAAGTGTGTTTAACTCCAACCATCACATCTCCACGAACCCTCCCAACAAGGAGAAGGGTGGTGAAATGAGATGGAGTGGGGAAGAGAGGAGTGCAGGGGGGCAATTAAGTTCGGTGAGCGCTAACAGTAAAAGAGATCAACGGTTTGACAGTTAAAGGGTTAAAGATAAGATAAGATAAGATTTCGTTCGGATTTTTAACCCCGGAGGGTTAGCCACCCAGGATAACCCAAGAAAGTCAGTGCGTCATCGAGGACTGTCTAACTTATTTCCATTGGGGTCCTTAATCTTGTCCCCCAGGATGCGACCCACACCAGTCGACTAACACCCAGGTACCTATTTGCTGCTAGGTGAACAGGACAACAGGTGTAAGGAAACGTGTCGAAATGTTTCCAGCCGCCGGGAATCGAACCCGGGCCCTCCGTGTGTGAAGCGGGAGCTTTAGCCACCAGGCCACCGGGCCACCATTCAATATGGAGCAACTGGCTTACCTCAAACGATATTATTTTTATTCATGAAGTGCTAAACCCATGAGGGTCATACAGCACTTCAGGATTGGAAGTTAATCAGGTATAACATAAGATAAACTAGAGACTCTTACTTCCTTGGGTCCAGGAAATTATGGCATCTTGGGTCAAGGGTCAAGGAGAGGTAGTATAGACAAAATGGCATTATATCCTATATAGAAGTCATTTAATTAAAAAAAAAAAAGTAACCTGCACAATAACCCAGTGGCTGACTTTCCTTTCCTGCAATAAGTTACAGCAGTGGGAAAATACTACAATACATGAAATATATTAAATGGCAACAGTCTCACATCACTGGCATAGCTTGGTTTCTTTTATTTAAAATTTACTACCAGAAGGTTATTAATGTTTCATGTAACCTGTAAATTACCAGTCAAGGATAATTTAATCCTAAAATAAATTCTCGCGTGTATGTAGTACTATACAGAGATATACATCTCTTGCTACATTTAACCTTACTGGCATAAAACCAAATTTTTCACCTTTCTCCAATGAATATAAAATTTTCTTTAAAGTAATACATACAAATATTTGAAAGTACAATGTATAAAAATCTAATTTACCCATAACTGTCAACTGAAAGTCTGATTAGTAAATGAAGATATGTCCTGAAGTAAAAAATAAAACAATTTTCAACCATTTAAGTAAACTGCATTGTAACTAGAATAACTAAGTAGAATTAAGCTAAGCACTCTTGAGTATTTTAGGTTTAAACTTTTGCTTGAGTTGCATTCTATGTACAGGAGTAGCAATTGCATTTTTCTTTATTTTCATAGATGCATCATCATTCTGTAAAATGGTGAATTTTGCAAATTTTCTCTTCTTACACACTGGCTCACCAGAGCTTGACATTTTGGGAGTCTGCACAATTTTTCCACTTCTTGTTTTGGGTGTCTGCTCAGTATAAACTGAGCTGTGTGTTATTTTTGATGAGGTATTCTTAGGAGTTATGCCCTTCTTAGGAGTTTTGGCTTTCTTCAGCTCATTGTCTAAGTGTTTTACTTCAACCAGTGCACTTAGCTCCTCAGGTACCTGGTCTACTTTCCTCTTCTTAGGGGTTTTGGATTTCTTCAGTTCTGAGTGTAACTGTGTTACCTCAGTTGGTGTACTTTGCTCTTCAAGAGCTTGCATAGGATGTGCAACCTGGTATACTGTTACCTCTGAAGGCAATGTTTTCTTTGTGATTTTTAGTTTCTTGCGAGTTGAGAATTGCTCTCTCTCTCCCAGTGAGTGTGCAACTTGTATAATCTTGTCTGTCTGAACAGGCTCTGAAATACTTGTCACTTCTGAAAATATTCTCTTTATATGAGTTTTAGACTTTTTTGGAGTTTTAATTTCCTTGACATTTGTGGTCAATTGTACTTCCTGTGCAGACTGCAAAACGTTCAGTATTTTTGGACAAGACTTATCCACAGACTCTGTTTCTTCTGTAGTTTCCTTTACAATTTTACTCTTTTGAAGTTTAGCTTTAGGTTTTTTGCTTGTTGAAGAAATTTTAGATTTCTTAAAAGGTGTCGATAACTGTTCCTCTTGTGTTAATCTAATAATATTCCTTGTCTCGATATTCTGATTCTGAGCCAAATCATCTGTCGTCAGGATTGTGCTCTTTGGAGTTTTAATTTTCATAAGATTTTTTCTTGGCTTCTGAGTTACTGTCTGTAATGGTGTTCCTAATGATGGAGACACACTGTAAGTATCATTTATACCACTCATGCTATTGGACTGATCTGTCTCAGAACTATTTTCAAAAATTCTTTTAGCAGATATTGTCTTACTCACAGATTCTGATGTTACTATGGGTGACACCACTAGCGCCTTTTTGAGCAGCTTATTTGCCTGGCCTTGATTCTTGTTTAGCTTCCACTTCATTGGAGATTTTTCCTTAATCGTCTGCTCCTCATTTTGCTCAGATGTATCAGTAGAGAAAACTTTATTCTTAGGAACAATTTCAACTGCAACAGCTGAATCTGAACTGTTTCTCTGAGAAAGTGTTTTTTTTAACAGCAATTTTTGTTTTCAAGAGAGTATTTTTCTTTGTAGAAACACATCTTCATCTGAGTGGGTATTGTATCTTTATCTACTGGGCTTGAAGGAAGATTCTCATCAACACATTCTTCATGGGTCACATCCTTACTAACTTGTCCAACTGATTTCTTACCCTTTTTCTTTTTTGCTTTTTTTGCCACAAGTCTTCCCTTTATCTGGAAAAGAAGCAAATGTAATAATACCAGCCAACAAGAGTGCCAAGAACTTATCCTGTGATAAACCAAACTAACTGAAATAGCGCTACTGAACCATTAGTGGAATTCCTGACAATATCAGTATACAGTAGGGCCCCATTTACATGGCAGGTTAGGTTCCAGGCTACCACCTTAAAGCAAAAATCACCTGAGAGCAGAATGCCATTTTTTCACTTATAAATGCATGACAACAAGTTTACACTAACTTATATTAAGCTAGTAATAGAACTAGGCATTAAAATACACAATAAAAAGTAAAATACATACAGAGTACATTCATTACTTACCTTAAAATATTTGTAGTCTTAATGTAAGGCGAGAGGTGAATAGTACTTACTTGTAGGAAGTCAGGTGTAGGTAGCCCTGGCTCCCCATCCCAAACTTAATATACAAGATTTAGCCCTTTGACTGTTTTGGTAGTACAGTGGACCCCCGCATACCGCACGCATCGCATACCATACAATCCGCATACCGCTCGCTTTTTTCGCAAAAATTTTGCCTCGCATACCGCCCAAAAACCCGCTCACCGCCCTTCGTCCGAGACGCGTCCAATGTGCGGCCTGAGCCACGCTCACAAGTTCCGCCGGTGGCATTGTTTACCAGCCAGCCTCCGCAGTAACATCCAAGCATACAATCGGAACATTTCGTATTATTACAGTGTTTTTGGTGATTTTTTCTGGAAAATAAGTGACCATGGGCCCCAAGAAAGCTTCTAGTGCCAACCCTACAGCAATAAGGGTGAGAATTACTATAGAGATGAAGAAAAAGATCATTGATAAGTATGAAAGTGGAGTGCGTGTCTCCGAGCTGGCCAGGTTGTATAATAAACCCCAATCATCCATCGCTACTATTGGTGGTACAGCTGCTGCTGTACCACCGTCAGCTGCTGCTGCACTGTCAGCTGCTGCTGCTGTTGTACCACCGTCAGCTGCTGCTGCTGTTGTAGCATCGTCTGCTGCTGCTGTAGCATCGTCTGCTGCTGCTGTAGCATCGTCTGCTGCTGCTGTAGCATCGTCTGCTGCTGCTGTAGCATCGTCTGCTGCTGCTGTAGCATCGTCTGCTGCTGCTGTAGCATCGTCTGCTGCTGCTGTAGCATCGTCTGCTGCTGCTGTAGCATCGTCTGCTGCTGCTGTAGCATCGTCTGTTGCTGCTGTAGCATCGTCTGTTGCTGCTGTACCACCGTCAGCTGCTGCTGCTGCTGTAGCACTGTTGTTGGTGTGGCTTATTGAGAATACCAAGAAACAATTAACCCCAGAGGATTTGCCACCCAGGATAACCCAAAAAAGTCAGTGTCATCGAAGACTGTCTAACTTATTTCCATTGGGGTCCTTAATCTTGTCTCCCAGGATGCAACCCACACCAGTCGACTAACACCCAGGTGAACGGGGAAAAATGCCTGGAAACTAGTGCTCATATTGGTAAATTTTAAAAGCCAGCAAAGGTTGGTTTGAGAGATTTAAGAATCGTAGTGGCATACACATGTGATAAGGCCTGTTCTGGAAGAAAATGCCAAACAGGACCTACAGTACTCAGGAGGAAAAGGCACTCCCAGGACACAGTGTCTCATCAGTCAAATTTCTGCATCTTCAATAAAGGTAAGTGTCATTTATTCTTCATTTAGTAGAGCAGTACATGCACAATATATACTGTGCATGTACTACTCTACTATTGTGCATGTATCCTTCTCTTTGTGTGTAGGAAAATGTATATTTCATGTGGTAAAATTTTTTTTTTCATACTTTTGGGTGTCTTGCACGGATTAATTTGATTTCCATTATTTCTTATGGGGAAAATTCATTCGCATACCGAACATTTCGCATAACAATCAGCCCTCTTGCACGGATTAAGGTCGCTATGCGGGGGTCCACTGTATATATACGTCTTATGAGCCAGTGTTTCGGACATATATATACTCAATAATTCGGTACATTCCATATTATCCATATTATCACTGTTTTTGGTGCCCCAAGAAAGCTTCTAGTGCCAACCCTTCGAGACCAAGAGTGGTAATGATTATTGAAATGAAGAAAGAGATAATTGCAAAGTACAAAAGTGGAGTGCATGTGTCGGAGCTGGCCAAGTTGTATAGTAAACCCCAATCAACCATCTCTACTATAGTGACCAGGAAAACGGCAATCAAGGAAGATGTTCTTGCAAAAGTGCAGCGAAACAGCGACCGCAAGTGTTAGAAAATGTTGAGAGACCGTTATTGGTGTGGATAAATAAAAAACAGATAGCAGGAGATAGCATCTCTCAAGCGATCATTAGTGAAAAGGCAAGGCAGTTGCATGATGATTTGGTAAAGAAATTGCCTGCAACTAGTGGTGATGTGAGTGAATTTAAGGCCAGCAAAGGTTGGTTTGAAAGATTTAAGAATCATAGTGACATACATAGTGTGATTGGCATGGTGAGGCTGCCAGTTCAGACCAAAAAGCAGCTGAAAAATATGTGAAAGAATTCAAGGATTACATAGACAGTGAAGACTTGAAACCTGAACAAGTGTTTTTAAATTTCAACGAAACAGGCCTGTTTTGGAAGAAATTTGGGCCCAAGCAGGGCCTACATTACTCAGGAGGAAAAGGCAC
>NC_069442.1:34392671-34411217 GCF_026875155.1 Cherax quadricarinatus
ATTAATTAGGTTCGGTCTGAGGAAGGGAAGACCGACAGGGATTCATCTAATAAGTACTGTAGTTATTTGCTCTAGGATTAGAACCTTGTACGCGTCTGCATTGAACATCTGCCACTTCGCCCACAACATCAACTTATCTTTTTTGATTTGTTTTAAACCTTAAATGCTGGTGGAAATTACTTAGAGATATGTTCTTATTGCTTTGGGGCTGTGTAAGTGTTACTTTGACGTTTTTACTTAAGAAATTTGGAAAAATTGAAGGATAGGTATGCATGTTATAATTTATGAATGCCTCATTCTGTCGGCTTCAAACCTTCAACGCCAATAATTTAAGAATACAGTTTCTGAGCGGCTTCAGACTAAGTGCTGGTGAATTTTGGGATATTTGTCTGGAAGATAACTAGAACTGCTGCTTCTGTTTGGCTTCAAAATTTGATACTGAATTGCATCATAAACCATGCCGCACTCTGTACTATTCTGTTTGCATTCAGAGAGGTATAAGGGGGCTGGGCTTATGTAATACATGGATGCCTTTCTCGGATTGCGTGTATTCGTGTTTCCATCTTACTATAGTCCATAGTGACAAGCTTATAAGTTGCAAGTTTTTAAATATTTGTGTAATATTTCCCACCAACTCAGAGGAGAATTACATTCATCATCACACACCCAAGTTCTCTTTCTAAAAGTACATGCATATTACAATTCAAAACCTTAATATTCACAACTTCAAAACTCAAATCTAGCTCACCTGTTTTCCCGAATCCCTTTATATACATTATATTCACATTCCAAACCGTCATTATATATATATATATATATATATAGTGTATATAAAAAAAAGGTCTCCTTTTTTCTTAACAAGGAAGGTAGGTTTTACAATATAAACAATTCAGGTAAAAAAAAAAAGGGGGGGGGGGGGTGATACCGAAGATCTCTTGAACTAATTTTTCGAAGCACAGTAAACATCGGTCCCAGCTATAACATGTTCAAACTGAGGCAAGTCAGTTTTCAGTGTACATTTTATACATAATATTAAATTTAGTGTGTATTTTATAGTATATAAACATGCTTGAGCTATCAACATATGACCGGTGGCAAAATTAGGTAAAAATACCTTAATTTTAATCACTAACAGTTTTAGGAAGTAAAGTGAATCTTAATATGTGTAGAGAAGCACAAATTTCTAATGTATTATCTCTAGTTTTAGCGATAACTTGCACAAAACTAATTCCCATGCCGGGAATCGAACCCGGACCTCCTGGGTGAAAGCCAGGTATCCTAGCCAGGTATCCTAGCCAGGCATCCTAGCCAGGTATCCTAGCCAGGTATCCTAGCCAGGTATCCTAGCCACTAGACCACATGGGAGCTGACATAAAACCTTAAAAATATTATCATAAAAAGATGGAAGAACTAAGTCGTTGAAATTTCATAAGAAATGTGAATTAATTTTTTTTAATGGAGACAGGCGTCAGTAAGCTGATTATTACCATGGTACTGTGAAAGTAGTTACTTGTGCTTATTAAAGACCTCAACAGAAATAAAGCATATAGCTGAATTTATTCGGATTATAATTAACCCGGTTAGTAACCCAGGATGTCCCAGTAAGTCTTGGGGTTCTTTTACCCAGGTAACTACTAATGTGAACTGGGGCAAAAAGTGTTTGCCTGGAGTTTACCTGGAGAGAGTTCCGGGGGTCAACGCCCCCGCGGCCTGGTCTGTGACCAGGCCTCCTAACGTTTCCACTAGTGCCGGGATCATACTTTCAGGCTCGCCAAAAATGGACAGTAGAAAATTGGAAAAACGTCGCCTTATCTGACGAATCGCGATTTCTGCTGCGACATGCGAATGGTAGGGTCAAAATTTGACTTAAACCTTTGGAATGTGGTGGAACGGGAGATTCGGAGCATGAATATGCAGCCGATAAATGTACAGCAACTGCGTGATACTATCATGCCAACATGGACCAGAATCTCTTCTAAGAGATTGTTTCCAGCACCTTGTTAAACCCAAGTAATGAATTCAAACAGTGGTTTATACGAGTAGCAGGCCCAGCGCTGTATCAATCAGCCATGAGACTTGTTATAGAATTATTTTACAACCATCAAGTCTGTGACATGTCCATACCAGTGGCCACAAACTGTGACCCTGCTGTTTCAGCTCGAGCCATTGTTAGTGACCTGGCCCTAGGTGAACATTGATACCAGTTAAACACTGGTACATACTTACCACTAGGTGAAGAGTGACAGCAGGTAACTAACACCCAGGTACCTACTTAATGTTAGATGAAGATTGACAGCAGATAACTAACACATAGGGAGCGACTTACTGCTATGTGAAGATTGAAACATTGGCACCTACTTACTGATAGGTGAAGAGTGACAGCAGGTAACTAACACCCAGGTGCCTACTTACTACTAGGCGAAGAGTGACAGCAGGTAACTAACACCCAGGTACCTACTTAATGTTAGATGAAGATTGACAGCAGATAACTAACACATAGGGAGCGACTTACTGCTATGTGAAGATTGAAACATTGGCACCTACTTACTGATAGGTGACGAGTGACAGCAGGTAACTAACACCCAGGTACCTACTTACTGCTAGGTGAAGAGTGATATTATGTAACTAACATGCAAATACTTCCTTACAGATATTTGAAAAGTGATGTAGAGGTACCTACTTACTACTAGGTAAAGAGTTACAGCAGTTAACTAACACTCAGGTACTTACTTCCTGCTACGTGAAGAGTAACAGCAGGTAACTAACACAAAGGTACCTACTTACTGCTAGGTTAAGTGAGAAAGCAGATAACTAACACTGAGGTACCTACTTACTGATAGGTGAAGAGTGACAGCAGGTAACTAACACCCAGGTACCTACTTACTTATAGGTGCAGAGTAACAGCAGGTAACTAACACCCAGGTACCTACTTACTGCTAGATGAAGATTGACAGCAGGTAACTAACACCCAGGTACCTACTTACTTCCAGGTGCAGAGTTACAGCAGGTAACTAACACCCAGGTACCTACTTACTTACAGGTGCAGAGTAACAGCAGGTAACTAACACCCAGGTACCTACTTCTAGGTGCAGAGTAACAGTAGGTAACTAACACCCAGGTACCTACTTACTACTAGGTAACGAGTGACAGCAGCTAACTCTCAGGTACCTACTTCCTGCTACGTGAAGAGTAACAGCAGGTAACTAACACAAAGGTACCTACTTACTGCTAGATTAAGTGAGAAAGCAGGTAACTAACAAAGAGGTTCCTACTTGCTGATAGGTGACGAGTGACAGCAGGTAACTAACACCCAGGTACCTACTTACTGCTAGATGAATATTGACAGCAGGTAACTAACACCCAGGTACCTACTTACTTCCAGGTGCAGAGTTACAGCAGGTAACTGACACCCAGGTACCTACTTACTGCTAGATGAATATTGACAGCAGGAAACACCCAGGTACCTACTTACTGCTAGATGAATATTGACAGCAGGAAACACCCAGGTACCTACTTACTGCTAGATGAAGATTGACAGCAGGTAACTAACACCCAGGTGCCTACTTACTTCTAGGTGCAGAGTAACAGAAGGTAACTAACACCCAGGTACCTACTTACTGCTAGATGAATATTGACAGCAGGTAACTAACACCCAGGTGTCGTAGGGGTTCTTAAGGAGATACGAGGGTTGAAGGTAAACACCTTGTTGAATGGTAACACTATATATTGTCAGACTGTGATGAAAGGTGGGAGTCCAGCCCGCCGTGTTCTGTCTGTTCCTATGTCTAAAAGCCGAGTGAGAGGGAGGCAGCTCGTCTCACTCGCTCGCTGCATTCCGTGACGTCATACAGTCACAGGCCTAAGGCAGTGGCAGCGGCAGCGGTAACAGGAACCTTGTCCTCTGTTTTTACTTCTACCTGAGGTTCCCAGCAGCCCAGTGATGACCTAATCAAGACCCACATAACACTAACATGTGTGGATACCCAGAATGACATAAATCAAGTGCAGAAATCACCCAAAAGTTCACAAATTACCAACTAATAGGACTCGTACTACCACCTCCTACCCCGCTGCCACTGAAGTGATACTCCACAACATTCATCCATCACCCATCGCCTACTATTCACCCGAAGCCACAGCCAATGGACAAGGGTCAGAGCAATAAAAGAAGATCCAGTAACCAGCTAAGGACTCCTAACATCAAACGTGAGAGCAGTAATAACACGAGGAAAACTTGTTGTACTGCCAGCCAGGACACAACCCTCATCACCCACCGGCACCACCACAACACACGACAGACAACAACAAACATGGCTGCCGCCACAGTCCAAGATAACTCCTTCCCAGTATTTGATGTCAAGAAGATCACCGACCCAGAAATAGCTAAACTCTTTACGATTCAGAACCATACGATCACCAAACTAACTCAAGAAATGCAGGAACTAAAAGCTAGCAATGCAGATTACCTCAACAAGATCACTGCTCTTGAACATAAACTAGACACTCTGGAACAACAAAGCAACACCCACACCCAGCTATCAAAACTTTGGAGTCCAGTCCCTGGACCAATTATGTACCTCTGTAATCTTTTGACTACCGCCCACAGGATGGGTATGGGGTGCATAATAAACATATTAAAGTAACTAACTAACACCCAGTCCCTAGACACCATCAACACTCTAAAAGACCAAGTCACCCTACTTACTACAAACATTATAGAGGAAAGATCAAGAGTGGACCAACAACTTGCCAATGTCATAACCAACTTCCAAGACCATAATGACCAACAGAAGCTATCTGACACTGTTGTAGTTAACAGCAAACATCTCCCACCCACAGTCTCCCAAGAGACCTGCATGGAGACCACCCTACAGCTTATCAAGGACCACCTTCGCCTTAACATACGTAGTGATGACCTAAAGGATTGCAAACTAAATGGGTAACCAAGCAGGTAAAAAACCAGTGCTGTTTAAAATTCCAAACTAACCTACAAAGAAACAACCTACAAAAAACATCTAATTTCTATGAAAACTGATGTTTACGTCAATGAGTGCCTTACCAAAACAAGACAAAAACCTTCTTATATCAGCTAAGAAAAACGCTATGGGCCCAAAAATCCACCATGCTTTGTGAGGGATGGAAAAACGCAGTTAGGAAACCGCCCACTGGGAAGAGATACTTCATCTCTACAGAACATGACCTTAAAAACATTCCTAAGGAGGGCTGGACTAACAGAATCAGAGTAAAGTGCAGATAATACCCACAGTCCACAGTTAGTGGTTATATTGTCATAAATTTGTGCCCCCCTAAAATTTTAATACCCCAACTACTTTTGATTGTCACTGTTGTATCAACGACCATTCTACCTCATAGTCTTAATTGTGTTTTTTATCTACAAATCTATCTACTTTTCTACAACTTACCGCAATCACTGTTCCATCTTATTTTATCATAAACTAGCCATAACTTGTCCTCAATAATTCTACCTCACTTTAAGAAATACTCAATTGCCCAATTTTGCTTTAAACTATATTGACCAAACTTATTGTAAACTTCTTTTATTGACCAAATTTTTATTCTATACTTTTTTTAAACTAGTATTTTCAACTACAACTTTTAATATTTCCTGTCTTTCCAATCTTACTTTGCATATTATAACCAAGTCATTGCCATTTTTATTTTTATAATTTTTTTTTATTATTCTTTTGCTACCTTAACTTGTGTATTTTATCCTGTCAATTTAAATCTAGTTATACTCTAACTCTTGTAAACAACTTATATTATTATTATTATTATAATCAAGGGGGAAGCGCTAAACCCGGAGGATTATACAGCGCCTGGGGGGGGGGATGTGGAAGGCATTCAGGCTTAATTCGGGGAACTGGAGCACAGATCCAATTCCCTAAATCAAGAGCCCCTCACCAACATCAAGGAACCTTCCTTGAGGGGTTGTAAACAACTTATATAAAACCTTAGTGCAATTACAATTGAGAGTCTTGTGCCTATTTTATATTATTAGATTAAACTCAGTTGTACATAGCTCATTGAGCTCAATACATAGTCAATAACCAAATTCATTATATTAGACCATAGTGCAATTACTAGTGAGAGACTGGTGCTATTTTTAATTTGTATTTTTATATTATTAGATTAAACCTAGTTGTACTATAGCTCATTCTAGCTCAAAACATAGACTCCACAAAAGTCATTATATTAGACCTTAGTGCAATTACAAGTGAGAGTTTTGTTCGATTTTCAATTTGTATTTTTATATAACTAGTTTATACCTAGTTGTACTTTAGTTCATTCCAGCACAACACATAGACAACATCAACTTCATTATGTGTAGTAGTGACTATACTCTATATGACCAAAATACTCTAGCTATATACACAAATAACCCGCACATAAAAGACAGAAGCTTACGACGACGTTTCGGTCCGACTTGGACCATTGACAAAGTCACACTAACAGAGGAGGAGCAGGACGGCTATATATGGGCGGGAAGGGGGAGGTAGTAGTAGTGGTATAGTAGTGGTGGTAGTAGTACAAGAATTGTATATAATACCGACAGGATGAAATACACATGCACAACCCGGGCATCCCCACCATAGACGTTTCGCCATCCAGCCCAGCCACTGGATGGCGAAACCCTCCACAACAAAACAACCAACGCCGCACATGTGTCTAATTTCATCAGTAGATGTAAGTAGAAGAAGAAGAGGTGTAGTAGTGGTGTGGTAGAAGTGGGAAAAAGGAAGACGAGCCAGTCAAATAAAGGAAGGGGAGCACTGCAAGAGAGCTAGATGCCCACAGAGGGAAGAAGCGCACCGAGGTGCGTGAAAGGGAAGTGGTGAAATAAAATAAAGAAGGAACAGAAACACGAGACAGGAGAGAAAGACAACCCAGAGGAGAAAAGGAGAGAGGAAAGGGGAAGAGAAGAAGAAAAAGAAGAAGAAGAAGAAAAAATGAGGATTCAGGTAAGTCACGGGTGTTCTGAAGTTTGGTTCGTGACTAACCTAATCCTCATTTTTTCTTCTTCTTCTTCTTTTTCTTCTTCCTCTTCCCCTTTCCTCTCTCCTTTTCTCCTCTGGGTTGTCTTTCTCTCTCCTTCTCGTGTTTCTGTTCCTTTTTTATTTTATTCACCACTTCCCCTTTCACGCACCTCGGTGCGCTTGCTCTCCCTCTGTGGGCATCTAGCTCTCTTGCAGTGCTCCCCTTCCTTTGTATTTGACTGGCTCGTCTTCCTTATTTCCCACTTCTACCACTACCATACTACTACCTCTTCTTCTTCTACTACATCTACTGATGAAATTAGACACATGTGCGGCGTCTGGTTTCTTTTGTTGTGGACGTTTCGCCATCCAGTGGCTGGCTGGGTGCGAAACGTCTACGGTGGGGATCCCGGGTGTTGTGCATGTGTCATTTCATCCTGTCGGTATTATATACAATTCTTGTACTACTACCACCACTACTACTACCACTACTACTACCTCCACCTCTTCCTGCCTATATATAGCCGTCCTGCTCCTCCTCTGTTAGTGTGACTTTGTCAATGGTCCAAGTCGGACCGAAACGTCGTCGTAAGCTTCTGTCTTTTATGTGCGGGTTATTTGTGTATCGTTCCAGTCACGGTATTGTGCCTTTTTGTTACTCTAGCTATATACTTGTCCAAACTTCCCACCACTACAGATATCAGTACTAGAACTCAACACACAACTCAGGATATAAATAGCCATAATTTAAACCTAGAAGATGATTGATCACGTTGACCCTGATCTAAACCTCCATAATCTGACACCCAATCATAACCTATTGGAAAGTATATGCCTTTATTACACAGCATCACAAGCCAGCACTATCCTAAACAATGCTAAAAGTCTATCAGTACTTAACTACAACATCAGGTCCTAAAGCAAACACTATGATGACCTCCTGGCACTCCTTGAATCACTAAAGACACCCTTCTCCTGCATTATTCTTACTGACACCTGGCTTAAGCAGGACACAATAGATATCTACCCTCTACCAGGATACACAGCAATTCACAACTGCAGACCAAACCAAGTTGGGGGTGGTATTACTCTAACCAATTATCTTGTATTAGCACCACTTGCTTTAGTGATGAATATGGGGAATACATTTTTGCTAATTTTACTGTAAAAAACCTTAAGACACCTATAACAATCGGTGCCATTTACCGGATACCTCACACAAAAATCCCAAATTCCAGTGAGAAATTAAAGTCACTAATAACAAACAGACAAATGAATAAGCACCACCTTCTCTTAGCTGGAGACTTCAACATCAACCTTGGCTTACTAGATGATCAGCCTGTAACTGATTTCATCAACAATATGAACAACACACTTCTCATGCCAACAATAACTAAACCAACCAGGCTCACTGAGACAAGTGCAACCATAATAGACCACATATGGACCAATATACTAGCCCCGCTTAAATCAGGGATAATCACAGATAGCACTACAGATCACTACCCTATCTTCCTCCTGACAAACATTAGTAAACCACCACTTGAATACAACAAAGTCTCATTTAGACTCTATGACGAGGCCTCAATAAGGAAGTTCACAGCTGACCTAGAGACTGTTGACTGGCCTACAGAATTCTCCAAGGCCAATGGTATTGATGACTTGACAGACATTTTTCTTAACAAATTACTTAGACTATGCAACAAACATTGTCCTATAAAAACAAAACAGATCACAAACAAACGGCTTGGTTGCCCATGGCTAACCAGCACCATTCTGAAATCCATTGACAAGAAACACCAATATGAAAAGCAATATAGACAGGGCTTAATACACAAAGATATTCTTAAACACTATTCATCAGTCCTCACCAAAGTAATAAAGAAAGCCAAAAAACTATACTCCAGTAGATTCACAGACACTAGAGGAGATATAAAAAAGACCTGGAAAACACTAAGATTCTAGGGACCCACAAACTGAAAAAAACAAGAATATTGTCCTAACTAAACCTAATGAAACACCACTACATCCCACTGACACAGCTAACAAGATAAACGACTTCTTCTCAACCATAGGATCTAATCTCGCCAATAAAATCCCACATACCAATGCCCATGCTGGGGACTACCTAGATGGGAATTTCCCAAATTCCTTCTATCTTGGACCAACTGGGCCCACGGAAGTCACCGAGATTATAAAGTCACTTAAAAATAACTCAGGGAATCTGTCTCATGTCCCACCATTACTGTACAAGCGAGCAGCCCATGTCCTTTCGCATGCTATTTCATTACTTTTTAACAAGTCACTAGAGACTAGCACCTTCCCGAAACTACTCAAGATGGCAAGGGTTACACCAATACATAAAGGTGGTGACCCTACAGACTTAAACAACTATAGGCCAATATCAAACTTACCATTGCTCTCCAAAATCTTAGAGAAACTCGTGCACAGGAGACTATATTCATTTATAGCAGCACAAAACATACTCAACCCCTGCCAATTTGGATTCAGGAAAAATAAAAGCACAAAATGATGCAATTCATAAAAAGCTAGATCTGCTTTATACAGCATTGGAAAATAAGGAATATCCACTAGGAATTTTTATTGACCTAAGAAAAGTTTTTTGACACAGAAAGACCATGACATCCTACTCCACAAACTTGACCATTACAGTATAAGAGGCCATGTGCTTGCTTATTTCAAATTTTCCCCCTTGCAAATGGGTATCAGAAATGTCACCATTAAAACACAGCATCAACAACTCAGCCACTTAAATACTGGAGCCCCCGCAGAGAAGTGTCCTTGGTCCCCCTGCTCTTCCTCATATACATCAATGATCTTCCAAATGTATCCCAACACCTGAAACCCTTTCTCTTTGCTGACGACACGACTTTTTGCCCATCTCTCACCCTAATTTTTGCCACCCCTAAACACCATTGTTAACGAGGAGCTGATCAAAATATCGACTTGGATGACAGCCAATAAACTTACCTTAACACTGACAAAACCTACTATATTATTTTTGGTAGCAGAGCAGAGATGCACAAAAATAACATTAAGATCAACAACACTCTAATTACCAGACATAATCAGGGCAAATTCCTAGGCCTATACCTTGACAACAACCTGAATTTCAGCACCCATATCCAACACATAACTAAAAAAGTATCCAAAACGGTTGGGATCCTCTCCAAGATACGATACTACGTGCCACAAAATGCCCTTCTCACACTATACCACTCACTTATTTATCCATACCTCACCTATGCTATTTGTGCTTGGGGATCAACTGCAGCAACACACTTAAGAATAATCACTAAATCCCATCCCTGGCAACACACCCCTGCACTCTTCATAGATCTAAACTTACTCCCTGTTCAGTACATCCACACTTACTACTGTGCAATCTATATCTACAGGACCTTAAACTCCAATATCAACCTTGACCTAAAATGCTTTCTTGATAGTTGTGACAGAACCCACAGGCATAACACCAGACACAAACATCTCTACGACATTCTCCGTGTCCGACTAAACCTTTACAAAAATTCAATGTATGTCAAAGGCCCTAAAATCTGGAACACCCTACCTGAGAACTCTAGAACTGCAGACACATTCATTACCTTCAAAACTACCATTAGAAAACATCTTATCTCCCTGATACTCCCCATCAACTAACTACATGAATACCACCTGGTGGTTCACACTTACACTCACTCACCCATTTGACCATAAACAGAAATATCAATCTCAATCTTAAAATAATGAATCCTATGATACTCCAATACTGAAACTATGTACTGTGCCAAAACAAAAGCATTCACATTGCTAAACTCACAAACTAGTATTTAGTCACTTAGTCATAATACCAACTTACCTCATAATTTGTAATATTTTAAAATAAAGAATTAAACTAAGTCTGCCCGAAATGCCTAGCCATGCTAGGTGTTCTAGTGGTACACTCTGTAATCATTATTTAACTACATGTAAACCACACAATAACCAAATTCTGTAAATTCAGCATTGTAATCCTTATAGAGAATAAACTTTGAAATTTGAAAAAAAGCACATATGTAACACATATAAGGGGATCAGCAACTATGCTGACAGCTCGGTCATGTTACGTATGTCGTCTCGACATACACTACTATACGTACTATACTATAGGCTGAACAGGCAGATGGCTCTGGGCTGATTCTATACAATAACAAATTCATATATAACTTAGAACTAATGGATGGTATCATACTGGATGTTAACAAAATGAGTTTTACGTAATGGGTGTTAACGTAATCACTTTTAACATAATGAGTTTCATTGTAATACATTACGACTTATAAGAACAAATCATGGTACAATATGGGATGGAATTGATCGATCGATCTGTATTCATGCACTCTACAGATTCTGAAGAAGAATAAATATATATATATACAAGGTGAAATTAACAGCAAAGGCACCTGGTGTGCACTCAGATCATTACTATCAAATTCTCAGAATACGGAGGGATCGTGAGCACGAAAATCTGACAAACTGATCAGTTAATAACAAAACACACAGTTGACAGTTTCATTCATCTCGGACATCTAATTATACAGGCTGTTTACATTTAAACCCAATTCTGTAAGGGTAAGGTTTACATATGCAGAATGGTTATCATCTCTGGGAGGATCGAATTCCTCTGCAATGGCTAACACATGCCTTGACTGAGGGAGATCTGAATGAGTATCTACAAAAGATACAGCTACATGGACGATCTGAACGAGTATCTACAAAAGATACAGCTACATTCACTAGTGATTGTGGAATTACTAACTCTTCTGCTAGGAGTACTCAACTCGACTGTTCGATACAGTAATTCTTGGCTCATTAAAGAGTCACTAATGGGTGCTGGTGGCTACACAGTCAGAATAAGATCTTCCTGGAGCAGGAATCGAATCACCAGAGCAAAAGGGATCGGTTCTTTCTTACTGGAGGAATGAACAAACTCGGTGGAGTGGACGACTCTCCCCGGTTGAAAAAAATAACGCTATAACACGCAATATGAGCAAGGTAGAACGCATCTACTATCTCTCACTACAAGCACGGGAAAAGAAATGAACACGGTCAACAAGACTGATATTAAATCTGAGTCACACACAGTGACACGAGGAAGCAGTTATAAAGAAACTTCACTTACAAACGTTAACAACATGTGAAAGTTACTCGAGAAATAACTTCTTACATTGCACGAATTACTGTCAACGAGGAAGGGATCACCATCTGGAACACAAGGGACAACAACAACACTCAAGTGAGTACACTAGCCACAGAAACGTCTTTCTGCAACGGCTTGTGGCATCAGCAAGAGATGGCATAACTCGTTGCAAGTAAAGTTCTTCTCAAAGCGTCCCTTGGGAAGGAACGATTACTTGAACAAGTCACCATCGCAGGGACAGTAGTCTAAGCACCCAGGGTTGTCTGAGGGTCCTCTGAAACCCAAGGTAACTGTACACTATCCTGCGTGCACGATATTGTGGCTTGAGTTGAGACAGGAGTGACAGTATTACTAGTGCCTGGCCGCTCGGCTACGTTAATAAGTAATGAACGAATCTATTGCAGCTTAATCTGAACTTCACATTTTGCAGCACTTGAACAAATCTCACATACAATCTGTGAGAACAAACACATTGCTCAAGGGCTAGGTATGTCTTTCAGTCAGTAAGGGAATATTGGTACTGTGGACTGATTCATATTGACTTTGACTGGCATGATACACTAAGTGAACATTCAAAAGTAACTGGGACATGTTCTCAGGGAACTTACTCAAGGACATAAAAGGCAAGAAAAATAGAGAGAATGACACAATAAGCTTAAACGGGAAGAAAATGCTTAACTATTCTGCATAAGTAATTAAAAATTGACAGGTCACACTGTAAGCAAGGAAACTCACACAAGAAAATACTCAACTGAATAAACAACACTTTCAATTCAATTCAATTCAATTCAAAGTTTATTCACTATAAGGATTACAATGCTGAGTTTACAGAATTTGGTTGTTGTGTGGTTTACATGTAGTAAAAATAATGATTACAGAGTGTACCACTAGAACACCTAGCATGGCTAGGCATTTCGGGCAGACTTAGTTTAATTCTTAATTTTAAAATATTACAAATTATGAGGTAAGTTGGAATTATGGCTAAGTGACTAAATACTAGTTTGTGAGTTTAGCAATGTGAATGCTTTTGTTTTGGCACAGTACATAGTTTCAGTATTGGAGTATCACAGGATTCATTATTTTAAGATTGAGATTAATATTTCTGTTTATGGTCAAATGGGTGAGTGAGTGTAAGTGTGAACCACCAGGTGGTATTCGTGTAGTTAGTTGACGGGGTGTATCAGGGAGATAAGATGTTTTCTAATGGTAGTTTTGAAGGTGATGAATGTGTCTGCAGTTCTAGAGTTCTCAGGTAGGGTGTTCCAGATTTTAGGGCCTTTGACATACATTGAATTTTTGTAAAGGTTTAGTCGGACACAGGGAATGTCGTAGAGATGTTTGTAGGTACTTGGGTGTTAGTTACCTGCTGTCAATATTCATCTAGCAGTAAGTAGGTACCTGGGTGTTAGCTACCTGCTGTTACTCTGCACCTAGAAGTAGGTACCTGGGTGTTAGTTACCTGCTGCCAATATTCATTTAGCAGTAAGTAGGTACCTGTGTCAGCATAGTTACTGATCCCCTTAAATGTGTTATATAAATTAGTTGAGTATCATAGTACCATCCATGTGCTTTATATAGAAGATACCTTAGACCTGTGACTATGACGTCACGGGATGCAGCGAGCGAGTGAGACGAGCTGCCTCCCTCTCACTTGGCTTTTAGACATAGGAACAGACAGAACACGGCAGGCTGGACTCCCACCTCTCATCACAGTCTGACAACTCACTGTGCCATTCATTCAATTTTAAAGTAAAGTTGAGCAAATTAGATTTGAGTAAAGTACAAGTTTCTTGTGCCCCCCTAAAATTTTAATACCCCAACTACTTTTGATTGTCATTGTTGTATTCAACGACCATTCCACCTCATAGGTTAATTTGTTTAAAATCTACAGAATCTATTCCTTTTTTTACAACTTACCACATAAACTGATCCAATCTTTTTTTAAATTATAAACTAGCCAAAACTTGTCCTCAATAATTCTACTTCATTTTAAAAGAAATATCAATTGCCCAATTTTGCTTTAAACTATATTGATCAAACTTATTGTAAACTTCTTTTATTGACCATTTTATTCTATACTTTTTTTAAACTAGTATTTCAACTACAACTTTTATATTATCCTGTCTACCATCTTACTAGCATATTAAAATCAAGCCCATTGCCATTTTTTTTTTTTAATCATTTTTTTTTATTATTCTTTGCTACCTTTCTTGTATTTTATCCTGTCAATTTAAATCTAGTTATACTCTAATTCTTGTAAACAACTTATATAAAACCTTAGGCAATTACAATTGAGCAGCCACAGCACTGTTCTTCCTTTGCAGATGACACCCAAACTGCATGACAGTGTCTTCCATTGAAAGACACTGCAAAGCTCCAGGCAAAAGGAAAAAGGGGAGGTTTGGGATAGGGAAACGGGGGATTGGGGGGTAATTAGGTTCGGTCTGAGGAAGGAGACCGACAGGTCTAATTCCTCAGACCAAAGAGCCTTTTCACCACGCCAAGGAGCCCCCCTTGAAGAGGGATGTCAGTATAGCTATGAATTCCCCTATATGTAAACTTGTGTAGTATAATTGTAGATTGTATAAACCATGTATATATTTAGGCTCCCTTTCAGTAGCCTCAGTGACTAGCAGGGTTGACGTCACGTGATGCCGCACGAGTGCGTGGGATGCCTGCCCCGCTCTCATTTTCCTGTGCTTGGGTCTATGACCAACACAGGCAGTCGGGGGCTCCCCCCTTTTCACACTCTGCAATATAGTGTTACCATCCAACAAGTGTGTTTAACTCCAACCATCACATCTCCACGAACCCTCCCAACAAGGAGAAGGGTGGTGAAATGAGATGGAGTGGGGAAGAGAGGAGTGCAGGGGGGAAAATTTAAGTTCGGTGAGCGCTAACAGTAAAAAGATCAACGGTTTGACAGTTAAAGGGTTAAAAGATAGATAAGATAAGATTTCGTTGGGATTTTTAACCCCGGAGGGTTAGCCACCCAGGATAACCCAAGAAAGTCAGTGCGTCATCGAGGACTGTCTAACTTATTTCCATTGGGGTCCTTAATCTTGTCCCCCAGGATGCGACCCACACCAGTCGACTAACCACCCAGGTACCTATTTGCTGCTAGGTGAACAGGACAACAGGTGTAAAAGAAACGTGTCGAAATGTTTCCAGCCGCCGGGAATCGAACCCGGGCCCTCCGTGTGTGAAGCGGGAGCTTTAGCCACCAGGGCCACCGGGCCACCATTCAATATGGAGCAACTGGCTTACCTCAAACGATATTATTTTTTTTCATGAAGTGCTAAACCCATGAGGGTCATACAGCACTTCAGGATTGGAAGTTAATCAGGTATACAAAAATAAACTAGAGACTCTTACTTCCCTTGGGGCCAGGAAATTATGGCATCTTGGTCAAGGGTCAAGGAGAGGTAGTATAGACAAAATGGCATTATATCCTATATAGAAGTCATTTAATTAAAAAAAAAAAAAGTAACCTGCACAATAACCCGTGGCGACTTTCCTTTCCTGCAATAAGTTACAGCAGTGGGAAAAATACTACAATACATGAAATATATTAAATGGCAACAGTCTCATCATCACTGGGATAGCTTGGTTTCTTTTATTAAAATTTACTACCAGAAGGTTATTAATGTTTCATGTAACCTTAAAAATTACCAGTCAAGGATAATTTAATCCCAAAATAAATTCTCGCGTGTATGTATACTTACAGAGATATACATTTTCTTGCTACATTTAACCTTACGGCATAAAACCAAATTTTTCACCTTTCCCCCAATGAATATAAAATTTTCTTTAAAGTAATACATACAAATATTTGAAAAATTTCAAAAGTATAAAAATCTAATTTACCCATAACTGTCAACTGAAAATCTGATTAGTAAATGAAAAATATGTCCTGAAGTAAAAAATAAAAACAATTTTCAACCATTTTAAGTAAACTGCATTGTAACTAGAATAACTAAGAAAAATTAAGCTAAGCACTCTTGAGTATTTTAGGTTTAAACTTTTGCTTGAGTTGCATTCTATGTACAGAGTAGCAAATTGCATTTTTTTTTATTTTCATAGAGCATCATCATTCTGTAAATGGTTTAAATTTTTTCAAATTTTCTCTTCTTACACACTGGCTCACCAGAGCTTGACATTTTGGGAGTCTGCACAATTTTTCCACTTCTTGTTTTGGGTGTCTGCTCAGTATAAACTGAGCTGTGTTATTTTTGATGAGGTATTCTTAGGAGTTATGCCCTTCTTAGGAGTTTTGGCTTTCTTCAGCCCCATTGTCTAAGTGTTTTACTTCAACCAGTGCACTTAGCTCCTCAGGTACCTGGTCTACTTTCCTCTTCTTAGGGGTTTTGGATTTCTTCAGTTCTGAGTGTAACTGTGTTCCTCAGTTGGTGTACTTTGCTCTTCAAGAGCTTGCATAGGATTGGCAACCTGGTATACTGTTACCTCTGAAGGCAATGTTTTCTTTGTGATTTTTAGTTTCTTGCGATTGAGAATTGCTCTCTCTCTCCCAGTGAAATGTGCAACTTGTATAATCTTGTCTGTCTGAACAGGCTCTGAAATACTTGTCACTTCTGAAAATATTCTCTTTATATGAGTTTTAGACTTTTTTGGGGTTTTAATTTCCTTGACATTTGTGGTCAATTGTACTTCCTGTGCAGACTGCAAAACGTTCAGTATTTTTGGACAAGACTTATCCACAGACTCTGTTTCTTCTGTAGTTTCCTTTACAATTTTACTCTTTTGAAGTTTAGCTTTAGGTTTTTTGCTTGTTGAAGAAATTTTAGATTTCTTAAAAGGTGTCGATAACTGTTCCTCTTGTGTTAATCTAATAATATTCCTTGTCTCGATATTCTGATTCTGAGCCAAATCATCTGTCGTCAGGATTGTGCTCTTTGGAGTTTTAATTTTCATAAGATTTTTTCTTGGCTTCTGAGTTACTGTCTGTAATGGTGTTCCTAATGATGGAGACACACTGTAAGTATCATTTATACCACTCATGCTATTGGACTGATCTGTCTCAGAACTATTTTCAAAAATTCTTTTAGCAGATATTGTCTTACTCACAGATTCTGATGTTACTATGGGTGACACCACTAGCGCCTTTTTGAGCAGCTTATTTGCCTGGCCTTGATTCTTGTTTAGCTTCCACTTCATTGGAGATTTTTCCTTAATCGTCTGCTCCTCATTTTGCTCAGATGTATCAGTAGAGAAAACTTTATTCTTAGGAACAATTTCAACTGCAACAGCTGAATCTGAACTGTTTCTCTGAGAAAGTGTTTTTTTAACAGCAATTTTTGTTTTCAAGAGAGTATTTTTCTTTGTAGAACACATCTTCATCTGAGTGGGTATTGTATCTTTATCTACTGGGCTTGAAGGAAGATTCTCATCAACACATTCTTCATGGGTCACATCCTTAAATAACTTGTCCAACTGATTTCTTACCCTTTTTCTTTTTTGCTTTTTTTGCCACAAGTCTTCCCTTTATCTGGAAAAGAAGCAAATGTAATAATACCAGCCAACAAGAGTGCCAAGAACTTATCCTGTGATAAACCAAACTAACTGAAATAGCGCTACTGAACCATTAGTGGAATTCCTGACAATATCAGTATACAGTAGGGCCCCATTTACATGGCAGGTTAGGTTCCAGGCTACCACCTTAAAGCAAAAATCACCTGAGAGCAAATGCCATTTTTTCACTTATAAATGCATGACAACAAGTTTACACTAACTTATATTTTAAACTAGTAATAGAACTAGGCATTAAATACACAATAAAAAGTAAAATACATACAGAGTACATTCATTACTTACCTTAAAATATTTGTAGTCTTAATGTAAGGCGAGAGGTGAATAGTACTTACTTGTAGGAAGTCAGGTGTAGGTAGCCCTGGCTCCCCATCCCAAACTTAATATACAAGATTTAGCCCTTTGACTGTTTTGGTAGTACAGTGGACCCCCGCATACCGCACGCATCGCTACCATACAATCCGCATACCGCTCGCTTTTTTCGCAAAAATTTTGCCTCGCATACCGCCCAAAAACCCGCTCACCGCCCTTCGTCCGAGACGCGTCCAATGTGCGGCCTGAGCCACGCTCACAAGTTCCGCCGGTGGCATTGTTTACCAGCCAGCCTCCGCAGTAACATCCAAGCATACAATCGGAACATTTCGTATTATTACAGTGTTTTTGGTGATTTTTTTCTGGAAAATAAGTGACCATGGGCCCCAAAGAAAGCTTCTAGTGCCAACCCTACAGCAATAAGGGTGAGAATTACTATAGAGATGAAGAAAAAGATCATTGATAAGTATGAAGTGGAGTGCGGTCTCCCAGCTG
>NC_069442.1:34411717-34434217 GCF_026875155.1 Cherax quadricarinatus
AGTAGGGCGTTTCCTACTGCGATTTTTCCATCCCTCACAAAGCACTTGGTGGATTTTTTGGGCACATAGCTTTAATTTCTTAGCTGATAAAAGATGGTTTTGTCTTGTTTTGGTAAGGCATCTTTGACGTAAACATCATTTTCATAGAAATAGATGTTTTTAGTAGTGTTGATTTCTTTGTTGGTTAGTTGGGAATTTTAACAGCACCTGTTTTTTACCTGCTTAGGTAGCCATCAGTTTGCAATCCTTTAGGTCATTTCTTACGTATGTTAAGGCAGAGGTGTCCTAGCATAAGCGGTAGGGTGAGTCTACATGCAGGATCTCTTGGCGAGGACTGTGGGTGGGGGAGGAGGGAGATGTTTGCTAGTTAATTCAACAGGGATGTATAGATAGCTTCTGTTGGTGCATTATGTCTTGGAAGTGGTTATGACATTGGCAAGTTAGTTGGTCCACTCTGCATCTTTCCTCTATCATGTTTGTAGTAAGTATGGGGTGACTTGGTCTTTAGAGTGTTGTATGGTGCTCTAGGGACTGGGTGTAGTTTGTTACTTTAATATGTTTATTATGCACCCCATACCCATCCTCGTGGAGCGGTAAGTCAAAAGATCTACAGAGGTACATAATTGGTCCAGTGGACTGGACTCCAAAGTTTTGATAGCTGGGGTAGTGGGTTTGCTTTGTTGTTTCCAGAGTGTCTTGGGGTTTTTTTTTATGTTCAAGAGCGTGATCTTGTTGAGACGGCGCAGATCCAAGTATTCTGCTATTGCTAGCTTTTGTTACATGCATTTCTTGAGTTAGTTTGGTGATCGTATGGTTCTGATGAAATCGTTATAGAGTTTTAGCTATTCTGGGTCGGTGGCTTTCTTGACATCAAATACTGGAACAATAGGCAGTTATCTTGGACTGTGGCAGGCCAGCCATGTTTGTTGTTGTCTGTCGTGGTGTTGTGGTGGTGCCGCGTGGAGTGTATGAGGGTTTGTGTCCTGGCGGCAGTACAACAGTTTTCCTCGTGCTTCATTATCTGCTCTCACGTTGATGTTGGAAGTCCTTAGCTGGTGTACTGATCTTATTTTATTCTCTGACCCTTGTCCATTGAATGTGGCTTCGGGTGTTTAGTAGACGTTGGGTGCATTGGAGCATGAATGTTGTAGGTGTATCACTTCAGTGGGCGAGGGGTAGGAGGTGGTAGTACGAGATCTTATTAGTTGGTAATTTGTGAACTTTGGGTGATTTCTGCACTTGATGTTATGTCATTATGTGGTATCACACATGTTTTAGTGTTATGTGGGTCTTGATAGTGTCATCACGGGGCTGCTGGGAACCTCAGGTAGAAGTAAAATACAGAGGAAAGGCTTCCTGTTACCGCCTGCCGCTGCATCTGACTTAGGCCTGTGAATGTATGACGTCACGGAATGACTTGCGAGCGAGTGAGACGAAGCAGGCCTCCCTCTCATCGGCTTTTAGACATAGGAACAGACAGGAACACGGCGGGCTGGATCCCACCTTTTCATCACAGTCTGACAACTATATTGTGTATCCATTCATACATCAGGTGTTTCCTTCAACTCCTCGTTTCTCTCTTAAGAACCCCTACGGACACCTGGGAGTATAGTTACATGCTGTCAATATTCATCTAGCAGTAAGTAGGTACCTTGGGTGTTAGTTACCTTCTGTTTCTCTGCTCCTAGAAGTAAGTAGGCACCTGGTGTTAGTTACCTGCTGTCAATCTTCATCTAGCAGTAAGTAGTGTACTGGGTGTTCCTAGCTGTCAATTTTCTTTCTATGCAGTAAGTAGGTACCTGGGTGTTTCCTGCTGTCAATATTCATTCTAGCAGATAAGTAGTACCTGGGTTGGTCAGTTACCTGCTGTAACTCTGCACTCCTGGAAAAGTAAGTAGGTTACCTGGGTGTTTGTTACTGCTGTCAATATTCATCTAGCAGTAGTAAGTAGTACCTGGGGGTTAGTTACCTGCTGTCACTCCGTCAACTTTCAGCAAGTAGGACCTCTTTGTTAGTTTCCTGATTTCCACTTTAATCTCGCAGTAAGAGGTACCATTTGTGTTGTACATGCTGTTACTCTTCACGTTGCAGGAAGTAGGTACCTGAGAGTTAGCTAGCTGTTCACTCGTTACCTAGTAGTATGTAGGTACCTGGGTGTTAGTTACCTACTGTTACTCTGCACTTAGAAGTAGGTACCTGAGGTGTATTAGTTACATGCTCCGGTACTCTGCCACCTGTGAAGTAAGTAGGTACCTGGGTGTTTGTTACCTGCCTGTAAACTCTGCACTGGAGTAAGTAGGTTCCTGGGTGTTAGTTACCTGCTCCGTCAAACTCTTCATATTCTAGCAGTATGTAGGTACTGGGTGTTAGTTACCCTGTGTACTATAGCTCCTATAAGTAAGTAGGTACTGGGTGGTTGTTACCTGCTGTCCTCTTCACTCTATCAGTAAGTAGGTACACTCAGCTGTTAGTTATCTGCTTCTCACTTAAACCTAGCAGTAAAGTAGGTACCTTTGTGTTAGTTATCCTGCTTTACTCTTCACGTAGCGGAAGTAGTACCTGAGTGTTAGTTAACTGCTGTAAATCTTTACTTAAGTAGTATGTAGGTACCTCTACATCACTTTTCAAAATCTGTAAGGAAGTATTTGCCATGTTAGAATTACATAAATCCTTTCACCTAGAGTAAGTAGGTACCTGGGTGTGTTAGTACTGTGGTCCCTCGTTCACCTTATCAGTAAGTAGGTGCTATGTTTCAATCTTCACATAGCATGTAAGTCGTCCATTGTGTTCAGTTATCTGCGGGAGTGTCAAATCTTCATCTAACATAAGGTAGGTACTGTTGTGTTAGATTGACTGAATGTCACTCTTCGCCTTGTAGATATCGTAGGCACCCTGACGTGTGTTAGTTACCTGCTGTCATATTCACCTCCATCAGTATGTAAGTGCCATGTTTACAATCTTCACATAGCGTAAAGTCCGCTCCCTATGTGTTCAGTTATCTGCTGTCAATCTTCATCTACATTAAGTAGGTACCTGGTGTTAGTTACTGCTGTCACTCTTCTCCTAGTCGGTAAGTATGTACCAGTGGTTTAACTGCCCGATATCTATGATTCTCATAGGGCCAAGGTCACTAACATGTGCCTCGAGCTGAAATCAGCAGGTCAACAGTTTGTGGCCACTGGTATGGACATGTCACAGACGTTGTGGTTGTAAAATTAATTCTATAACAAGTCTCATGGCTCTTGATTAGATACAGCGTGCGTGGCCTGCTACGCGTATAAACCACTGTTTGAAGTCATTACTTGGGTTTACACAGGTGCTGGAAAAAATCTCTTAGAAGAGATTCGTTGACTCCATGTTGGATGATAGTATCACGCATGTTGCTTGTACAATTTATCGGCTGCATTTATGACTCAGAATTCTCCCGTTCCACCACATTCCAAAGGTTTAAGTTCAAATTTTGGTACCCTACCATTCGCATGTCGCAGCAGATAATCGCGACTTCGTCTGATTACCATAAGGCGACGTTTTCCAATTTTCTACTGTCCATTTTTGGCGAAGCCTGAAAGTATGATTCCGGCACTAGTGGAACGTTAGATGGACAAGGACTGCGTCACAGACCAGGCCGCGGGGGCGTTGACCCCGGAAACTCTCTCAGGTAAACTCAGGCAAACACTTTTTGCCCCAGTTCAATTAGTAGTTTCCTGATGCGATAATGCAACCCATAGAACTTACTCGGCGACGTACGGGAAAGAGAGTTACTAAAACCTGGTTAATTATAATCCGAATAAATTCGCTATATGCTTTTATTCTGTTGAGGTCTTTAATAAGCACATGTAACTACCTTTCACTAGTACATGTGTAATAAACCAGCTTACTGACGCCTGTCTCCAATTAAAAAAATTAATTCACATTTCTTATGAAATTTCATCGACTTAGTTCTTCCATCTTTTTATGATAATATTTTTAGTTTTATGTCAGCTCCCATGTGGTTCTAGTGGCTTCGGATACTGGTAGGATACTGGCTAGGGAAGTTCACATGGTAGGAATGCCTTGGTAGGATACAGGCTAGGATACCTGGCATTTCAATCAGGAGGTAACGGGTTTCGATCCCGCAATGGTGGAATTAGTTTAGTGCAATTTGTTATCGCCTAAAAACTAGAAGATAATACATTAGAATTTTGTGCTTCTCTACACATATTAAGATTCACTTTACTTCACTAAACACTGTAGTGAATAAATTTAAGGTATTTTTTAACTAATTTTGCCACGGGCATATGTTGATAGCTCAGCATGTTTATAATAATATAAAATACACACTAAATTCTTATTATGTATAAAATGTACACTGAAACTGACTGGCCTCAGTTTGAATCATGTTATAAGCTGGGGACCCGTTGTTTATATGTGCTTCGAAAATTAGTTCAAGAGATCTTTCTGTTTCAACCCCCTCCCTCTTGTTTTTTTTATCCTGCATTGTTCTCATATTGTAAACCTACTTCCTTGTAGCGAAAAAAGGAGACTTTTGTTTTTTATATACACTATATATATAGTATCATAATATATATTAATGACGGTTTGGAATGTGATTTAATGTTAATATAAAGGATTCGGCCTGATAACAGGTGAGCTAGATTTGAGTTTTGAAGTTTTGCTGATATTAGGTTTTGAATTGTAATATGCATGTACTTTTAGAAAAGACAACTGGTATATTGTGTGATGAATGAAATGTATTTCTCCTCTGGAGTTGGTGGGAATATTACACAAATATTTAAAAACTTGACAAACTTATATGTATTGTCACTATGACTATAGTAAGATGGATAAACGAATACACGAATCCGAGAAAGGCATCCATGTATTACCTAAGCCCAGCCCCCTTATTACTCTCTGAGTGCAACAGATAGTACATGATGTGCGGCAACCATGCGTTATGAGCAATTAGTTATCAAATTTTGAGCCAACAGAAATCAGCAGTTCTAGTTATCTTCCAGACAATATCCAAATCTTCACAGCACTTAGTCTGAGCGCTCAAATAACTGTTATTCTTAAAATTATTGGCGTGAGTTTGAAGCCGACAGAATGAGGCTTTCATAAATTATAACATGCATTCCTTATCCTTCAATTTTCCAAATAAAATTTCTTAAGTAAATAACGTCAACAGTAACACTCTACACTAGCCCCAAAGCAATAAGAACATATCTCTAGTAATTTCCACCACAATTTTAGGTTTTAAAACAAATCAAAAAAGTTAAGTGATGTTAGTGGGCGATAGTGCAGAGTTCAAAGCAGACGCGTAAAGGTTATTATTCCTTAGAGCAAATAACTACAGTACATTATGAGATGTATCCCTGTCGGTCTTCTTCCTCAGACCGACCTAATTACCCCTTTCTCCCCTCCCCTATTCCCATCACTCACCCATCCTCCCCTTTTTCCAATTCCTCCTCTCATCCTCAACCCCTCCTTTTGCCCTTCCTCTTTTTAGCCTTCGTGATTTCTCTCATCAGGCGCGCTAGTTCCTAGGTAGGGGAAGCGACACGGGGGGGTCCATCCCACTCCGTGCAAGGGTTTCTGGCCTGGGTGGCGTTAGATTTGCCGTGGAATCTGTGTGCCTAGGGATTCTGTCCCTATCCCTCTCGGTATTCCCGGAGTGCTTGGGTGTCTTTTGGGCGACGGGTGTATCTCTCGGAAGCACCTTTCGGATTCCGGGGCGGTAGGTGGCTGAAGGAGGTATAGGCTTTGTGGCCGGATTCTGCGCCGCCTCTCTTTTGCTCCACCGAGGTTAGTCGGCAGATGTGAGGTTGCTATCCCGCGATTGCTGGTTTACTCGCATTGAAGAGATCATAGGTATGGCCGGCGTTCAATGCTAGCATATTGCTGCTACTGACTGGTGTCGAGTCTCTGGCGCGGGGAGGATTTCCACGCGCCATTAGCATTCCTCACTGAAGGAAATATTCTCCGCCTGTTCTCCCCCCTTTTTTTTAGCTTTTTTTTATTTTTTTATTTTCTTTTTCTTCTTTATTTTTTTTTCTTTAAACAAAAATGCAAAGAGTCACCTAACCTTGGCTGCCTACGTCCATGAAAACCTCTACCCCAGGGCCCCTTTATTACCGCACCCCATTCTGACTGCCTTGTGTTTTAGGACCATTCTTCGGACAACTCCTGTTGCCCTGTACCTTCTTGCTGGTGCTGATTTCCTCACCGCTTCAGAGTTACGGGGCTTCGACTGACTCCTTCGATTTGTTCTGTACTCGCTCTCACTTTGACTTATTGCTTCTGGCTTCTCCCTCACGGTACGCAATTTTCGAATCGACCCCCACCAATTCATGCCGACACCAACTCCAGGTCCGACTCTCTAAAACGCCAACGTCAATACTCTGATGATGCTCACGTCTGTTACCTTACCATTCTCTCAGAATACAGACCGTCGCGCAAGCACTCCCTCTCCCGCTCAGTTTCGCGACACACAATGACTACCTCCCAAATTCTTTACTTTAAGACCAATTCTTTCTTCTGCCTACCACTTCTGACCATAGTATTGCCAAAGCGCTCCTGCGTCATTTGGCAGAATATTTCATTTCACGCTCTCATGAGCGTACTGCGCATCTGGTCACTGTCAGATGTACCAAGCTCATGATCGTTTCTCTCCTTTCGATTTCGGATACTACTTGTCCTATCTCATATGAAAAACATCTTCTTCATTCTTGTAGAGGTACTGTATTCATGACCCCCATACATAGTCACAAGAATTTCAGTCATGTGGCCAATGGACATTTTGAACAGCTGGAACTCCTGGGATCTCCCAATCTCAAAGTAGACACTTAATGTCCATCCTGCACGGGGCGGAGAAGTTACCCTTGCAATGTGGCTGTTTTACTTTTGACAGCCGAGAACTCCCGTCCTTGTAATATGTCGCGGGACATCGGTTACAAGTCCTGAAAAGGTGATACCTACACCGAACAATGTAGAAATTGCTGGCGTTTTGTTCACCAGCGAAATATTGCAGATCTATGCTCGAACTGCCAGTCTGTGTTGCCGAAGATCCATTCTAATACATTTTTTCTTTGCAGTCATCCCGCCCATCTTGCTTAATTGTACATGAAGCTCACCCTTCGTACTCCCGGCCGTTGCCAGGTCTACTGTTAAATGGACGTGAAATCGTTTGCCTCAAAGAGGCTAGAAGGTTCCTTATGCTATGGGAGTTACTTCTCCGCCTCCAAGAGAGGACTACACCGTGTTCTTATTCTCGTGTCTTCCAAACCTCCCCCACTTCTGGGATCCATCTTCTGCCAGCCTCCTCTGCGTGTTACCCCTCCCATAGCCACTACGGATCTAATCCTTTTGCCTTGTCCTGGATCTGACGTCCCGACATACACTCTGTCTGTTCTCACATCTTCGCGTCCTTCCTCACCAGCCCCAGTATCGACAAGGACTCGTAAAGACAACCTAATACAATCGCCCCTCTACTCAGTAAGTCGAAAAAATCCACATTGCCTCCAATTTCTTTTGCCGCTTCCTTCCCTTCTTCCGCCTCCACACTTTACCTTTCCAGTCTCTGTACCTAAGTTCTTCCCTCTCCTTCTGGCTTCTATGTACCAAGTGTGAGATTCACCTCTCCTCCGTACTATGCCTTCCACCCCCGCCCCTCCCAAGTTTCTCCCTCTTCTGAACCCTACCCCATGTTATCTGCCTCTTCTGTCCCCCCCGCACACTTCAGCTTCCAGTCCTTACTCTTTTCCCTCCCCCCTCTACTTTTGGTACAGTACATTTACTGTCCCCAATCTTTACTCACCCTCTCCTCTATTCCAATGGGTCTCCATATACTTTGAATTCAGAAACACTTGAAGCCTATTCAGAATATATTGCATGAGAACTAAACCGTCAAATGGACACTGATTCACTTCTCTGAAAAACAATTCTCCATCTTCACAACCCCTTTCAGAGCGCAACGCTCCGTTCCTTCCGCTACTTGAACATCTTCCAATGCCACCTACAACAGTTGACTTTATAACCCATTTGTCCGTAGGTGCCCTTTACATACCGATCCTGATATTTCTCATCGCCTAATCATGGGCCTATTTACAGTGGAAATATCGCGCTCGGGGTATAATTCGGGTTTCTGTGATCCGGTCAGTTTGAGTGTGTGTTGATGTCTGGATGATTGAGCTTCTGCGTGAGTTGATGTCTGGCTCTTGCTTGATTGTGTTGTGATTGTGCCTAGTTTGCTGAGTTTGTTTTTGAGCTTCAGATCGTTGCTTTCCGTCGTTTTCCTGTTTGATGCTTTGTCCCTTACAAGAACCAAAATTACATCGGACTGTTTCCACTCTCGCCTATCTTCAGGCTATAATTTATTTTATCTTCGGATCCTTTTCTCAGAGGGGACCTTTAATCGAAAGTGCCTTCTATCTTACGCATGATATTCCGTTACTGTCAACTATTTGACAAATACTCTCGCTGACATTACAATGCAAGTCCCGTATCCACTTGAATAGTGGTTTATCAATATGTTCTTACGCTATAATCTCTTTCCTTCTCGAGCATTTTCTATCCCAGATCTTGCCTTTCTTGTTTCATCCTTTACCTTACTCAACACACCTTCCTGTTACTGTGCATTTTATTGCCCACCATTTTCCTCTGGAGGGTGGTTCATTGTGACTCACGTGCATTAGTTGGAGGCTTTTCTTGCTCTCACCCCCTCCTAGTTTTAATTACGCGGTAATCTCCCACCATTTTGATCTCTCGTACTGCCTGTTAGTCCTTGTAGGACTTAGCCGACGTCTTTTTTTGATTTTAATAATAATGCTTCCTCGACTACTCATACTATCTCTTCGCATTGAATCTATCAGTCTGCTCTTCCTCCACTGCAAATAGACTTCACCTGGTCTGGTTCTACCAGACTTACATGACAGCGGATCATTTTCGAATATTCTTTACTTCTCCTCTATTCACACCTTTCCGTACGCCTCGTGGCTATTTGATCGAGGCAACATTGGATTCCTTTACTCACACCTCATGCTTTTAGTGAGGTTCCTTATTCACTCTCCTTTGATGAGCTCCTTACACATCTTCTCGACATCAGTTTATACGCAGCTTCCTCATTTCTATACCCACAACCTCAGGCAGGGCAATTCTCAGAAGTTGCGTTTTGCTTGGTGTAGTCTCCTGTTGTGCTCGTGACAGTACGTTTGAAACGTGCTGCAAATACTGGTCGGCAGGTACGGTACAATAGAACCGTGAGGAGACTTGTTGATTTTAAGCAGAAGCGTTCTTGCGACTCGCTAGCCGTGTCATCCGTGAAGCGTAAACGCACTTCGGTGGTCGAGTGACTACTGTTTCCACCATCACCTCTGCATTCTTATATGGAGTGCAGGTCTGGAAGAAAAAAGTGAGGGATTGAGTGTAAATAACTCTCCTGACCCGGCTACCTGTTTTACGGTTGTCACTGGTGTTGTATAAGCAAAACCTCTCGACGTTGCCTCTTAGGTACTTGGCAACATTGGCGCCGTATTTCCGAGGGCTCATCTATGCCTCGTTTCTTTCCTCAAGTCTGACAGTGACGCTCTCTAGCTACCTTGGACTTTTCTTCTCTCGGAGAAAGTATCAGTATAATGCATGCCTTTTAACTCAAGAATGGAGGCAACGCTACTCAGCTTGCAGATGTAATCGGCAGCTGGGCCTGATGACATTCATATTGTTTTGTTACAACATTACATCGGTCAAGACCTTGTAGTCCTCTTACAACCTCTTCAATCTTAATTTGGGCCACAGGAGTTCTTCCCCAGCCTGTGGAACATATGCCATTGTTCTCCCTTTCCGCACCCCGCGGTACTACAGGACATGATGCTCCCTACTATCGAACCCCATCGCTCAATTACATAGTGCAGTGCACAAGTGATGGAACGCCTCTGTAAATCAGACGTTTAATGTTGGTATTTAGAGACTCCACAACAGTCGTCCTCCGTAGTCAATATTGGCTTTCAGTAAGGGTCGTTCTACCATAGACCCCTTAACTACGCTTGGATACGATATGTTAGTAATGCCTTGAGAATAATCACTCATGTTATTGCCATATTTTTTGACTGTTGAGAAAAGGCATATGACAAACCTTGGAGGTAATAATATTTTTGCGCCCAGGCCATTACTTAGAGCCTCCGAGGCATCTTACATCCTTCCTTAAAGAACTTTTTAACTGACAGACGTTTTCCGTGTTCAGAGTCAATAATGTTCTTTACCCGCGGACTTCGTCCAAGCTGAAGAGTGTCCTCAGGGATGTTGGTCTAAGCACAACGCTTTTTTCTTCCTTGCTACATAAATGATTGAGGCCTCTGTTCTTCTCCATATTTGGTCATCACTCTATGTTGATGACTTCGCTATTGCTTTTGCAGGCGCTGACTGTCACCTTATTGCAGTTTCTCTCCAGCTAGCGGTCGACCGGTGTTTCCACTGGGACACACACCTGGTTTAAATTTCAGAGTACCCCCCCCCAAACTCACAAACTCTACTATTTCACTAGCACGACTCTGTTTTTTTCGATCATTCCTCTTGTATCTCTATGCGCGTCCCGTATCCCCGAACAGTGATACAGTCAGGTTTGAGGCCTTCTTTTGACCGCTCGGTTACCCCCCAACAACCTACATTATCTGCTTGAAGGCAACTTGTACAGCCGGCTAAAACCTTCTTAAAACCATTGCTCATCTTCTGGGAGCTGATCGTATTCGAACTCTGTCTCTCGCATCTAATTCAGCCCTCGTTTATCGAAACTCGTCATATATGAGTGACGCTAGATGTTTTCCGCGGGGCCTTTCTCTGCCCTAATCTCTCGAGCCTTAACTCCTATCATCACCAAGACGCTATACCGTTTGTGCTTGGTGCTTTTTTCCGCTCTTCCCCCTGTGAGTAGCCTCTAGTACAGAGACAAATGTCTCCATTCTTGTCTAGATAGCCTGATGTTGCCATTGCCTTCGTTACTTGTACGCCTCTCACGATTCTCACAATTTCCTTCCATTATAGACCATGGTCACACGATATCTTATCAGAAATTCTGTATTCTGTTCGCCCCGCCCCTGTTTGCTCCTGTCCCTTTGTCTCTATTGGCCTACTTTCACTCTTGCTCCTTCCCTTCAGTTACAATCTTTATATGTTACTGTAGCCATCTCATCTTTTCCTACCCCCCTGGGAAGTTCCAGCGGTTCGGGGTCTGTTTCTTCTCACTCACTTGCTCGAATGCTCAGCTTTGGCCTTTACGGTGCCTTCCCGACTCTCTTTTTCTTGATTCACTTCACTCTTCATTCCTCATGCAACCGTCTGTGTACACAGAAGGCTTAAGTCTTCAGACGGGTCGGAATTAGCAGCAGTGTTTCTCCGTGACAGCGTTCGTACGAAAGAGGCATTTCACTATCTTCAGATAGCATATTTTTATCACTGGACCTGAACTGTATGCTCCATTCTTGCTGCACTTATTAGTATATCGCTCTATGCCTGGGGCAATCATTTGTAGTAGTCTCAGAGCTCCTTTTGTGCTCTAAAGGCTTTACGAAATTTTGAGACATAACTCATCCCCTAGTATCTTCCCTTGTATTCCAAACTTTTGGCTAGCGTTCTTCTACCAAAACATAAAGATATTGTTTTTTGTTGAGGTCCCTGTAAGTTTGTCGAAGTAAGGCAATGAAAAGGCAGACACTGTCTGCTTCAGGAGGTCTAGCAAAGTATAATGACCTTCAATTACCTATCGATGTGGTCCATTTCTAGGACAATTTGCTGCATTAGTACCACCTTCGCACCCGTTCGGCATCATCGTTGGTCAACTCTGTCTGGTAACACTTCATTTATAATCCGAGTTAGGTTACTGCGAGTTCTTCTTGTCTCAGTTCCGAGTGTTGGTGAGACCACTCTCTCCCGCTTCGCATGGCCAACACTCGTCTTACTCATGAGCCTATAAAAAATAACCACATGGAGAGGCACCCTGTCCTCTCTACAAGTGAGCCCGTGTCAAGTTCCAGTATCGATAGCCACATTCTGTTAGACCTGCCCTCTCTTTAAAACGAGCCACAGCAGAATTTACTCCAAACGTCAGTCTTCGTTCTCCTACTTCTCTCTTCCCCCTTACCTTCCCCTTCTTGCTGATGGACCCTCTTTAATCCTGTACTCTCTATTGACTTCTTGACATCGACTGATTTACTCCACAAACTCTGATGATACTTTTTTTTTTCACACTCCTCAGCCCTTTATGGTTCAGTCTTTGCTGCCCTTTACCCTTTCCCATTCATGACCCGCTGTTATCGTAACCTGTTGCTCATCCATCTCCCTTTGCCCCTGATGCCGCGCTTTCCTTCCTGCCTTGACCAGGATGTATAGTCCTTGTGGTCTTAGATAACGCGCTTCTTTTGGATTATAATAATAATATCTTAGCCTTTAATCTATCATCACAAGGCTTACGTTTGTGCCCTTGGATGAACAGTGTTAATACGCTCTTCCCTGTGTTTTGAGAGCCCTCTCAACAGAAGCAATATGTTCCATCCTTGTCTGTATCGCGTGATGCCATTCGCCTTCGTTACTATGTAACGCTCTCACGATCTACACAATACTTCTCATTTAGAGATATTGGTCACCGTTATTAGTAGACATTCTTTATTCGTTCGCCGCCCTGTTCTGTGCCGTACCTTTCTCTTCGCTCTACATTAACTTCTCTCGTCTTCCCTTCAAGTTACCACCTATATATGTTCATGTTGCATCTCTCTTTTCCTACCCATGGGAAGTTCCAGCTGTTCGGGTCTGTTTTCTCACTCCCTTGCTTCTGATAAGCTCAACCTGCACTACGTGGCTATTCCGCTCTCTTTTCTTGTCACTTCCACTCACCAATTCCTCATGCCACCGCCCTGTGTACACAGACTGCGCTCTAAAGTTCTTCAGACGGCGTCGGATTGCAGCAGTGTTTCCGCGACAGTCGTCAGTACGAGGGCATTTACTATCTTCAGTAGCATTTTTACTGCTGAATGTATGCCTAATTCTAGCAGCAATATTCGATCGATTATGCCTGTGTTCATCATTTGTAGTTGTCTAGACTCCCTTAGTGCTCTACAGGCTATACAAAAATTTGATACATCTCATCCCTAGTTCTCCGTATCAACTTTTGGCCTACGCGTATCTCTACCAAACATAAAGATATTGTTTTTTGTTGGGTCCTGCGTATGTCGACGTACGGGCAATGACAGGCAGACACTGCTGCGCGGTTCAGCCAGTACAATGAACTACAATTCCTATCGAGGTGTTCCATTTCTGGCTATTTTGCTGAAATAGCTACACCACCTTCGCACCCGTTGGCCAACAACGATTGGTCAACTACTGCTCTGGTAACATTAACTGTCCATTCTATTAAACGAAGCATCAGGTTATTGGCCGTCTTACTTTCATCAGTGCCGACGTTGGGAGACCACTCTCTCCGCCTTCGCATTGGCCCACGAAATCGTCAGTACTATGGGCGCTCTCTTGAGAGGCTCCCCTGTTCCTCTCTGTGTGCAGTGTCAGTTCCAGTATCGATTAGCCACATTCTGTTAGACTGACCTCTCTATCAACGGAGCACAGACAGAAATTTACTCCAACGTCGTTCTTCGTTCTACTACTCTTCTTTACCTTCCTTCTTGACTGATGACCTCCTTTATCTGACTTCTCTATTGAATTCTTGACAACGGACTGATTTATCCACAAACTCTGATTTACTTTTCGCACTCCCTACAGCCCTTCTGGTTCAGTCTCTTGTGCTCCTTTACCCTTTCCCATCCCTGCTCCGCTGTTTTCTCCCGTACCTGTTTGCTCCATCCATATCCTTTTGCCACCTGATGATTGCCCTCACTTCCTTCCTGCCAAGCAGGCTGTATAGTCCTGTGCCTTATAGCGCTTCTTTTTGATTATATAATTAATTATTAGATAGATAATGTAGATCTTAGTTCATGTGAATGCGAAAAAGATATTGGAGTTTGGTTAGCAGAAATTAAAAGAAAAGTCAACCGGAGTATGTGCTCACAAAAGAAGCTAATATTCTTGGCTTCATTTGCAGGCTGAATAGCCTGTTAGGCTTAGGCTTCTTTTTGGATTATAATAATAATTGACTTCATTTGAAGAAGTATAATAAGCCTTTAAGGTTATGAATGACACGTTACTATTTCTTTCCTAGTGACTTCATATGATTATGCAGCTCAGTTTGGTCTTCATATTAGAGGAATGGTCATTATTCACTCGAAAATTGATGCATGAGAATAACGAAAACTGATTTTATGTATAGGAATACGGAAATGGGCTGAAAGCTCTATATTACGCTCTTTTGGAAAGTGTTGAATTAGGGAATATGATATAAATGGAAAACAGAATAAATAAAGAAATACAAATAGACATGTTGAAAATATCCAAACCAAGAAGGATTGCAGCAATGGATTCAAAAGTTGAGAGAAAATTTAGGTCTCAGACCAAGAGGATGGGTCTCAGCCGGCCGGCGGGGGGCGTTGACCCCGAAACCCTCTCCAGGTTAAACTCCAGTATAACAGAAAGTAATGGTTTGCAACAGAGTCTGTAGATAAGTGGAACAAAACTCGGGGCTTTAGAGCAATGAAGCAAAAATATGGGTAACTATGAATATAGTTGTCCTGGTATATATGGAAAGTAGACTTCTGCAGTGTTCCTCGGTTCTTATGTATTTAATACTCAAGTATTGACTGTAGTCTGACAAAATAATAATTATTTATTCATATTAAACTGTTTTCATAAAGTTTATTGAAAATGTCTAACTTTCAGCACCCCAGAAAAACACTGATTTTTTAATGCATATAGTTAAAGTTAGTAAACGAAGTTATGACAAATTTTGGCAAGGTTAGTTATGGTGGAACAAAATGCATTACTAGTTACGTTTTCCTTGTGAGACAAGGGAAATGAGGAATAATCTTTAGGAGATATGGTGGTGGTGGTTTATTTGTTAGGAGATAGGCCTAGTGTCTACTAACACGACTCTTAGTTAAATGATGACCCAAAAACTAGTAAAGCATCTGCTGGCTGACGCCATCCAAAATACAAGGAACACGCCTAATAGCATATCCTAAATACCCTTGGCGAATATCCAGCACTTTGATGATCCGATTAGGATAAATGAATGCTCACAAAACTATATCCTTCGAACCGGATTCGAACCAGTGACCTATGGATTTCTGTTATATTGTTTCAACTACAGTCCACCGCTCTACCAACTGAGCTATCGAAGGAACTGAGAAAGTAGGCTGTTCCAAAAATACTGCTCCAGCAAGAATATTTTTAGAGTAAGAGGGCTAATGCAACTTCTTTGCAATATTGAAATTTTCCAACTCAGTATGACAGGTAAATCATCAGGCTTTGATAGATGTGTTAAGCAAACTTAGCTTAACAAAGTAGTCAGCCACCTGCGACAAAATAAGCAGACTCTTGGATGTCACTACTGCCCGGCTCCGGCTGGGTTACAAGTTTATTGAAAATGTCTAACTTTCAGCACCCCAGAAAAACACTGATTTTTTAATGCATATAGGTAAAGTTAGTAATTGCTTAGTTAATTTTAAGCCAGCCCGAAATGCTATGCATAGTATAAGTGGCTTTGGCATGCTGCTCTTATCTGTATTTTTTTGTACCTCTGTATGTATGCTAAAATTGTAAATAAATAAAAATAAATAAATAAATCTTTGGCAGGTTAAATCACCACCACCAGATGTAGACCAAACGAAATGTAAACTTTGCCAGATGGATTATTGTCACACCTTGCGTCATTATGTACTGGAGTGCGATAAAATTAATGAATTTAGAAACAACTCACTCAGAAGTGTTCAAGAAATGGCTAAGTATTTTATCCACAGTGGTATATTACAGACCATTCTGGAGAAATACCCTGACTTTGCTAGCTGTAAATAAAGCATTACCACATGTGTGCATGTGTACTCACCTATTTGTACTCACCTATTTGTGGTTGCAGGGGTCGAGTCCTAGCTCCTGGCCCCGCCTCTTCACCGGTTGCTACTAGGCCCTCTCTCTCCCCGCTCCATGAGCTTTATCAAACCTCGTCTTAAAACTGTGTATGGTTCCTGCCTCCACTACGTCATTTTCTAGGCTATTCCACTGCTTTACAACTCTATGACTGAAGAAATACTTCCTACTATCTCTCTGACTCATTTGTGTCTTCAACTTCCAATTGTGGCCTCTTGTTTCTGTGTCCCCTCCCTGGAACATCCTGTCCTTGTCCACCTTGTCTATTCCACGCAGTATTTTATATGTCGTTATCATGCCTCCCCTGACCCTCCTGTCCTCCAGTGTCGTCAGGCCGTTTTCCCCTTAATCTTTCTTCATAGGACATTCCCCTTAGCTCTGGAACTAACCTTGTTGCAACTTTGTACTTTCTCTAGTTTCTTGACGTGCTTTATCAAGTGCGGGTTCCAAACAGGTGCTGCATACTCCAGTATGGGCCTGACATACACGGTGTACAGTGTCTTGAATGATTCCTTACTAAGTATCGGAATGCTGTTCTCAGGTTGCCAGGCGCCCATATGCTGCAGCAGTTATTGATTGATGTGTGCTTCCGGAGACATGCTCGGTGTTATACTCACCCCAAGATCTTTCTCCTTGAGTGAGGTTTTGCAGTCTTTGGCTACCTAGCCTATACTCTGTCTGTGGTCTTCTGTGCCCTTCCCCTATCTTCAGGGACTTTGCATTTGGCAGGATTAAATTCGAGAAGCCATTTGCTGGACCAGGTGTCCAGTCTGTCCAGGTCTCTTTGAAGTCCTGCCTGGTCCTCATCAGATTTAATTCTCCTCATTAACTTCACTCTGCAAACAGGGACACTTCTGAGTCTAACCCTTCCGTCATGTCGTTCACATATACCAAAAATAGCACTGGTCCTAGGACCGACCCCTGTGGGACCCCGCTCGTCACAGGTGCCCACTGTGATACATCATTACGTACCATGACTCGTTGTTGCCTCCCTGTCAGGTATTCTCTGACCCATTGCAGTGCCCTTCCTGTTAATATGCGCCTGATGCTCTAGCTTCTGCACTAATCTCTTGTGAGGAACTGTGTCAAAGGCCTTCTTGCAGTCCAAGAAGATGCAATCAAACCCACCCCTCTCTCTCTTGTCTTACTTCTGTTATTTTATCATAAAACTCCAGAAGGTTTGTGACACAAGATTTGCTTCCGTGAATCCGTGCTGGTTGGCATTTATACTCCTGTTCCGTTCCAGGTGCTCCACCACTCTCCTCCTGATAATCTTCTCCATAATTTTGCATACTAAAACACGTCAATGACACAGGTCTATAGTTTAGTGCCTCTTTTCTGTCTCCTTTTTTGAAAATGGGAACTACATTTGCCGTCTTCCATACCTCAGGTAGTTGCCCAGTTTCCAGGGATGTGTTGAAGATTGTGGTAAGTGGTACGCACAACATATCTGCTCCCTCTCTAAGGACCCACGGAGAGATGTTGTCCGGTCCCATTGCCTTTGAGGTATCGATGTCCCTTAGCAGTTTTCTTCACCTCCTCCTCATCTGTATGTATGTCGTCCAACACTTGTTGGTGTATTCCTTGTTGGTGTCCCCATCTGGTCTGTCCCCCCAGAGTCCTTCCTGTCTCTACTGTAAATACTTCCTTAAATCTCGTGTTGAGCTCCTCACATACCTCTTGATCGTTTCTTGTGAGTTCTCCACCTTCTTTCCTCAGCCTTATCACCTGGTCCTTGACTGTTGTCTTCCTCCTAATGTGGCTATACAGCAGTTTCGGGTCAGATTTGACTTTTCGATCATATGTCGTGTGTGTGTGTGTGTTGGGGTGTGTGTGTGTGTGTGTGTGTGGTGTGTGTGTATGTGTGTGCACTCACCTAGTTGAGATTGCAGGGGTCGAGTCCAAGCTCCTGTGTGTGTGTGTGTTTGTTTGTGTGTTTGTTTGTGTGTTTGTGTGTGTGTTTTGTGTGTGTGTGTGTGTGTGTGTGTGGGGTGTGTGTGTGTGGTGTGTGTGTGTGTGTGTGTGTGTATGAGTGTGTGTGTGTGTGTATGAGTGTGTGTGCGTGTGTGTGTATGAGTTTGTGTGTGTGTTTTTGTGTTGTGTGTGGTGTGTGTGTGTGTGTGTGTTGGGTGTGTTTTGTGTGTGTGTGTGTGTGTATGAATTTGTATATGTGTGTGTGTGTGTGTGTGACTCAACAATCAATATTTGCACCAATAACTCACTACAGTTGTGACCGGGTGTGGAAGTGTGAATTGCTCATTACTCTAAAATTTGTTCATGATTGCAGCCATGTATAAACGTAAGTAACCATTCTTACAGTATTCATTACCTTTGTAACTTGTGAGTTCATTACCTTGTACCTAGTTCAGCCATCAAAACTTTGGAGCCCGGTCCCTGGACCCATTGTGTACCTCTGTAATCTGTAAATACCTTTGTAACTTGTCATGATTGTGACTAGACCTACCTGGAGTTCATTACCTTTGTAAATTGTGAGTTCATTACCTTTGTAAATTGTGAATTCATTTATTTATTTTATTTATTTATTTATTTATTTCCAATTTGTGCACACATACAGAGGTACAAAAAAAATACAGATAAGAGCAGTATGCCAAAGCCACTTATACTATGCATAGCATTACGGGCTGGCTTAAAATTAACTTAAGATTAACTAAGCAATGATTATTATTATTATTATAATCAAAAAGAAGCGCTAAGCCACAAGGACTATACAGCGCTGCTACTAAGCAATGATGAAATCAGTGATAAAACATTAATGTAACAGATAACTATAAAGCACAAGTGAGTATTACAAAGACAGGTCATATGGTTGCATTCAGTTAGGTAGTGATTCTGTTAGGTAGTGTATTTAAAAAACAATAAAGTTAGATTGGGTTTTAGGTTTAACATTTATGTGATATAATTGTGAGAAATATTTAAGATATACAATTTATAATGTTCAGTTTATTCAGTATTTATTTGGTTTTGGGTGAGTAAGTAATCTTTGAGAAGAGACTTGAATTTATAAAACAGGTTGTGTTTCTTTTATATTTACAGGTAATGAATTCCAGATTTTTAGGGCCTTTTATGTGCATTGAGTTTTTGCATAGTGTGAGATGGACACGAGGAACATCAAAGAGTGATCTGTGCCTTGTGTTATGGTCATGTGTTCTGTTGAGGTTGGCAAGGAGATGTTTGAGGGGAGGGTTTAATATCAGAGTTAAGTGTTCTATGTATGTAATAGGTGCAGTAATAAGTATGGATGTTTTGTATGGTGAGTGGGTTTTAGTGTATTGAATATTGGGGGAGTGTGCTGCCTGTAGTGAGAATTTGTTATTCTAACTGCAGCCTTTTGTTGGGTAATTAGTGGTCTGAGATGGTTAATTGTTGTTGAGCCCCATGCACAAATTCCATAGGTGAGATAGGGGTAAATAGAGAGTGATATAGGGCCAGGAGGGCTGACTGTGGAACATAGTACCGTATCTTCGATAGTATGCCTACAGTCTTGGAAATTTTCTTAGAAATTTGATGTATATGTGATGAAATTTGAGTCTATTATCAAGGTGGATTCCTAAGAATTTTCCCTCTGTTAGTTTTGTGATAGGTGATCCATTTATCATTATGTTAAGAGGGACATCTGTAGCTCTGTTACCAAACTGAATGAAGTAGGTTTTGTCAATGTTTAGTGTAAGTTTGTTAGTCCTCATCCAGGTAAGATATTTTCTGTAATTCGGTATTTACAGTATTGGCTAGCGTGACTGGGCTCGGGTGAGAGAAGACGTATGTATGTCATCTGCAAATAGTGTGGGTTTGAGTAATTGCGAAGCATTTGGAAGGTCATTTAGTATAGGAGAAAGAGAAGAGGGCCAAGGACACTTCCCTGTGGGACACCAACTGTAATTGGTTGTGCAGAAGAGTTTGCCCCATTTGCGTACACATATTGGCTTCTGTTGCTGAGGTAAGACTTGAGGTAGTTGAGGGAGTGCCCTCTTATACCATAGTGTGACAATTTTACGTGGAGCAAGTCATGGTCAACTGTATCAAAAGCTTTACGTAAGTCAATGAAGATCCCAGTGGGACTTCTTTTTTCTCTATTGCAGTGTATATATGTTCTAGCATGTGTATAATAGCATCATTAGTATTTTATTAGGCCCGAATCCAAATTGGCAGGGTTGAGTATGTTTTGGGAGATAAGGTAGGAGTAGATTCGTTTATGAATTAATTTTTCGAAGATTTTTGAGAGAGGGTGTAAGTTGGATATTGGCCTATAGTTTATTCAACTCTGTTTGGTCTCCTCCTTTGTGGATCGGGTGACCCTTGCTATTTTGAGTACTGTAGGGAAGGTGGAGGATTCAATGGATTTGTTAAAAAGTGTTGCAATGATTGGTGATAGCACTTGTGACACTTTTTTGTATATAAGGGTGGTAAGGTATTTAAATCTCCTGCCTGTTTTTTAGTGCGTTGATAATAAGGGAGACTTCGTATGGGTTAGTCGGAGCTAGGAAAAGTGTGTTCGGGTAGTTGCCGGTGAGGTAGTCATTTGGTGGGGTATCTGAGCTTGGGATTTTATTGGCAAGGTTTTGTCCTATAGTGGAGAAGAAATCATTGAGTCTGTTTGCTGTTTCTGTTGGTGGGAGTTGGGGTTCATCTGTTTTTGCTAATTTTATTTCGCTATTTTCGTGATATCTTTTTGTTCCCAGAATTTTCTGATAGGGTTTTCCAGGTCTTTTTTATATCACCTCGTAAGTTGGATAATCTGTTCTCATAATACAATTTTTTTGCCCTTATCAGGCTGGTTAGGATTGACGAGTAACGTTTTGTTTGGTCTCTGGTTATGTGACCCATTCTGTACTGTTTTTCATATTGGTGTTTTGTATTTATGGATTTGAGAATGCTGGGTGTTAGCCAGGGACTGTTCAGTCTCTTTGCTGTCATCTGTTTAGTTTTTTTAGGGCAGTGCTTGTTATAGAGGTATTGGTTTTTTTTTTAGAAAATTATTAATACATTCGTCAATATCTGTATAGGTTTCTAGCTCAGTGTGCCAATCAATGTTTGCTATTGCTGTTGTGAAGTTGTTAATGGCTGCCTCATTGTGAAGTCTGAAGGTGACTTTAGTAGTGTCTTGGGGTAGTTTACCAAGAGTTGTTATGAGGAAAGTAGGGTAGTGGTCTGTGGTATTATCTGTAATTATGCCTGATTTTAAAGGGGATATGGTGTTGGTCCAGATGTGGTCAAGTAGGGAAACACTAGTCTCTGTAACTCTTGTAGGTTTTGTTACTGTTGGTAGTAACATACAGTTACTCATTGTGTTTGTGAATTCAGTAACGTGTGGGTCCTGGTCTTGCAGGAGATTTATATTGAAGTCACCTGAGAGTAGTAAGTGATCTTTGTTCATGCTCAGCTATCAAAACTTTGAGGCCCAGTCCCTGGACCCATTATGTACCTCTGTAATCTTTTGACTACCGCCCACAAGATGGGTATGGGGTGCATAATAAACATATTAAACTAACTAACACCTGCGACAAGTGTTAAGAAAGCGTTTAAATTTATTTATGTTCACTATACATATGGCTCAAGATTATGATGTTTATATAGTGGTTGCAACAAGGATAAAATGTTATCAGATTCTACAAGGCAAAAATAACTTCAAATATATTATTTGCAGGCCCCTCCGAATACCCTACAGGAAAAAATAAACCTATATCCAAACTGAATATTTAGTAGCGTACAGATCATCCTGGGCCTGGGAGACGTATGGACGTGTCCCCTCAGACCTGAAGCTCATTTTCACCAACCAGTAAATATATAGAAAGTTAGGAGTTAGTGCACGGTTGTGGTTGTGGACTGCATCCTTGGGAAGGACCTGTAGTGCTCCAATAAATTAGTAAGCAATATCAAGTGACCCTGGCTTCAGTAGGCCATCTTAGGTTAAATCATCATAAAACATATATGAGTGCCAATACCATGTGTGTGCCTTTAAAATGATTGCCCCGGTTCGCATCTGAGACACCTGGTTTGGATTGTTTCCTTACATTTGTTGTTTGTCCAGCAAGCAGTATGCAGGTACCTGGGTGTTAGTCGCCTTCTGTGGGTCGCATTTTGGGGTAAAAAGAATCAAAGGACCCCAAATGGAAATAAACTACAGAGTTTTCACCGCATTATCCTAGGTCAGGGGCCCGAGACTGTTCAACTGCCTCCCAGCATACATAAGGGGGATTACCAACAGACCCCTGGCAGTCTTCAAGCTGGCACTGGACAATCACCTAAAGTCAGTTCCTGATCAGCCGGGCTGTGGCTCGTACGTTGGTTTGCGTGCAGCCAGCAGCAACAGCCTGGTTGATCAGGGGCTGATCCACCAGGAGGTCTGGTCACAGACCGGGCCGCGGGGGCGTTGACCCCCGAAACTCTCTCCAGGTAAACTCCAGGTTACTAACCCGCCGGGTATAATCTACTTTATTTAAATTGTAAAAAATTAAGGTATGCCGAGTATTGATTGCCAAAATAAAAAGACTC
>NC_069442.1:34439217-34440580 GCF_026875155.1 Cherax quadricarinatus
GCGAGTAAGTCTTCATCTAGAGTTTGACTTGGGTAGTTCAATCTATGAAGTTGTTCTGGCATCACTTGATCTTCCAAGCTCTGATGCCGCCGACTCACCAAATTAACATTAGATTGGTGTAACTGCTGTACAAGGGCACTTCTTCCACTGTCAGAGTTTTCAACTGGAGTGACAACCTGTTCGTCATCATGATGCTGGAAATTAGGAAGACTGGTGTGTGGTAAGCAAGAGGATGTAACTTGGGGATAATTTAGTGTCTGGTACTCTTGTGGTATTGAACCATAGCTGCGAAAGGGTATTGGTTCTTGATGTTTCTCTTGAAAACTTGCTTGCTCAGGTTTTGAGCTTTCATTGCTAAATATATACGAAGCCGTTTGGTTCTGATTATTTGCTAGACGTGGATAATGATTTTGAGAGGTAACTCCATGAGAGTCCAGAGGCTGTGGTAATCTTTGATTTCTTATGCTCTGCACAACAGATGTCTGCTGCGGCTTCTGATAAGTATATGGTGATGACATCCTCAGGGGCGTTTTTATTTGGCTGGTTTGAGGGAATGGCGGCATAGTCCCTGCGAAATCATTAGTTGGTTCAAATGGCAGTCGCACTGGTCTTTGGCCTTGATTGGCTTGTTGCCCTAAAGGTCTTATTGGGGTTTGGATGTGCCCGGCTTGGTTTTCTTGACTTACTGTTGGTCGACTAATCTGCCTTGTCTGTAGAGCTAGAGACTCTTGGTGTGTATTTGCCTGTGCTCTTGACAAATGTGTTGAACTCTGAGGCTGCTTTGTTCTCCGAAAGTCCTCACACATCTTTCGTCGTAGTTACTTTCTGTTTCTGTTGATCGTATAAATCTTTGAGGCTGCATAGCTTTCACAGCTGAAGGGCTTGAGGGCTGATGGTACCGAAATGTTTGTATTCCTAAAGGTCGTAATGACTGGGTATCTTGCTTGATTTGTGTTCCGAGGGAACTCACAGTTAGCTTATTCTGACTGTCCTCTTTTAATATAGGACTCAATAATCGGTTGTTATTATTTACAGAGGATTGTGAATGTCTTTGTGTTGCCTTGTGGTTCTGTCCTTTTGCCTGACACAAAAGCCTTTGTACTTCTCTACTTTGCATCCGTGATATGTTCTGTGTTCTTTGTTCAGACTCGGGTACTGTTGAAGCTTGTTGTATTTGCTGCATTTGTTTAATTTCAGGTCGCTGGTCAGTGGACCGCTGGCTAGATGGTTTATTTAGCTGGATTTTTGGCGGCAACTTGGTGTACGGTGGAGGCAGTTGATTATTTGGCTCTTGGTTCTGACTTTTTGTGTGCTTCTGTCGAAACTTAACCTATTACAAGAAGTTGACAAAATCTCCGAAATC
>NC_069442.1:34441080-34465246 GCF_026875155.1 Cherax quadricarinatus
AAAAAATATTGCCAACAAACCTAAGAAACCCACTGAACCCCAGACACAGCTAACAAATAACCGACTTCTTCTCAACATAGGTTCAATCTCCCCAAAAAAATCCCAGTACCAATGCCCAGCCGGGCACCTAGAGGGAAATTTCCCAAATTCCTTCTACTTGCTCCAACTGAGCCACAAAGTCACTAGATTTATAAATCACTTAAAAATAACTCAGGGAATCGTCCATGTCCCACCATTATTGTACAAGAGAGCGGCCCATGTCCTCTCGCATGCTATCTCATTACTTTTTAACAAGTCACTAGAAACTAGCACCTTCCCGAAACTATTCAAAACGGCAAGGGTTACACCAATACATAAAGGTGGTGACCCTACAGATTTAAACAACTATAGGCCAATATCAAACTTACCATTGCTACCCAAAAATCTTTGAGAAACTCATGCACAGGAGACTATATTCATTTATAACGGCACAAAACATACTCAACCCCTCCCAAAATTGGATTCAGGAAAAATAAAAGCACTAACGATGCAATCATAAAAATGCTAGATCTGCTTTACACAGCCACGGGGAAAATAAGGAATATCCACTGGGAATTTTATTGACCTAAGAAAAGCTTTTGACACAGTAGACCACGGCACCCTCTCCACAAATTGCCCATTATGGAAGAGGATGCCTTGCATATTTCAAATCTTCCCTTTACTAAATAGGTATCATTATGTCACCATTAAAGACACAGCATAACAACACAGCCACTTGATACTGGATTCCGCAGTGGAAGTGCCCTTGGTCCCCTGCTCTTTCTCATATAATCAATGATTTCCAAACGTATCTCAACACCTGAACCCCATTACTTTGCTGACGACACGACTTATGTCATCTCTCACCCTAATCTTGCCACCCTCAACACCATTGTTAATGAGGAGCTGATCAAAATATCGACTTGGTGACAGCCAATAAACTTACACTAACACTGACAAAAAACCCACTACATTAAGTTGGTAGCGAGCAGGAAAATGCGCAAATTAACATTAAGACGACAACACTCTAATTGCCAGGGATAATGATGGTAAATTCCCCGGCCTATACCTCAAAAACAACCGAACTTCAGCACCCATATCCAACACATACCAAAAAAGTATCCAAAACGGTGAGATCCTCTCCAAGATACGTACTACGTGCCGCAAACTGCCCTTCTCACACTTATCATTTACTTATATATATCCATACCTCACCTATGCTATCGTTTCTTGGGGTTCAACTGCAGCAACACACCCAAAAACCAATAATAACCCAACAAAAGCCGCAGTAAGATTTAATCACAAACCCCATCCCTGGCAACACCCCCCACCCAATTCATAGATCTAAACTTACTCCCTGTTCAGTACATCCACACTTACTACTGTGCAATCTACATCTACAGGACCTTAAATTCCAATATTAACCTTGACCTAAAATGCCTTTCTTGATAGTTGTGACAGAACCCACAGGCACAACACCAGACACAAACATCTCTATGACATTCCCGTGTCCGACAAACCCTTTACAAAAATTAAATTTATGTAAAAGGCCCCTTTAAAATCAAACCCCCTACCTAAAAATGCAAAAAACCCGAAGACGCATTCTACTTTAAAAAACTACCATCGGGAAAACACCTTTTTCCCCCTGATACCCCTGTCAATATTTACACGAATACCACCGGGGGGGGTTAACACTTCACTCACTCCCCCCCTTTTTGACCATAAACAGAAAAATCAACCCAAAATCTCAAAATAATAAATTTTAACTATCATAATTTGGGCCGGATACCCCAATCCTAAAAATAAGTATAGTGCCAAAACAAAAGAAATTCCCCTTTGCTAAATCAAAAACTTTTTTTAAGTCACTTGGGCCAAATCTAATTTCCCCATAATTTTTTTAATTTTTAAAAAACTTAATTTAATTTTAAAGTCTCCCCAAAAAATGCTACCCATGTAGGTGTTCTAGTGGTCACTCGGGAAAATTTTATTTTTACAAACTTGAAAACCCACATTAAAAACCAAAATTCTGAAAAAACTCGCATTGAAACCCTTATAGAGAATAAATTTTGAATTTGGAAAATGAAGGAAAACCCAAGGTTAAGTTGGGGGAAGGGGACCGGGGGCAGCCCTGTTTGGGGGGAAAGGGGGAAGGTCGGGAAGGGACAGGGGGGAGCTTTTCCCTTTCGGGGTGGGGCGGGGAACCAATGGGCCCAAATCAGGGGGTGCGTGATCGCAGACGGGGGCCTTTTAACCCAGGGTCCTTCACATTTTGGGGGATGGGGGGAAAACCGAAGGAGACCTTTCAAAGGTACCGTAGTTTGACCTCCTCCGCCCGGGGGCCCATGCAGTATGCCCAGACCTCCCCCCCTTTTCCTTGGGATTTCGGGCCCCATTTTGGGGGAAAAAAATTGTGATTAAGTTGATCTGGGGGGCCTGTATGCCTGGCATGCGGGCCCCGGTCGTACCCGTGGCCCTTTTGGTCTATTAAAAAGCTAGTGCCGTGTCTGCGTAGTTTTTTTTTTTTATGGGGGATACACACCCCCGGATATGGGAATTTTCTGGGGTCCAGGCAGGTCACTAATATCGTTTGTTATTGCGGGAAATTTAAAGGGCCCCCAGTTGCACATGGTTTTTGGGGGAAGCCAAAAGGGGGCTAAGGCTAACAAAGGGGAAAAGTTAAAAGTTTCAGAATAATGTATATGCTGAAACCCCAAAGTAAGTTAGTTTTTTTACGTGCAAAAGGCGATTTTTCTTTTTAACTAAAAGTTTGTGAAAATCTGCCCTTATAACCATTGTGGGGCGAGGTACGGAAAACAAGCTCGGGTCAAAAAGATTTTTCCCAGGGTGGCGACTCATTTGGGGGCAGTCCAAAAATTTTTTAACCCCATATCCCCAATTTTTAAAATGAAACCCGTGGTGATGGGGTGGCATTTTTTTACTGCCAATGACAAAAGGGGATTCCGGGGGGCATGCCCAAGATGTCACTTTTTTTTGACAACCATTCACCGTAACGAAATGCAAACAGTGGAAAAGTTAACAGATGACAAATGAACATTTTCCCGAAAACCAGTGACAGTGATTGATTATCCAAAAAGGTTTGGGTTTTAAACCCAAATCTGATATGCAGATTTCCCTTTGTTTGTGTTTTTAAAGCATTAAAAGGGAAAATAAAACTTTTTTTCCATTCAGGGAAATTTTTAAAATGCTAAAAGCATTTTAATATGTAAATGAAGATGGCAAAAACCACTGATGGAAATTTTTTGTTTGTCTGTTTTTAAAAATCATAATGAAAAAACAGGGGAAACCTCAAAATCGAACTTAACCCATTGGAAGATTTTAAAAATTTGAAAAGTTTTTGGAACTTTCCCAAAAGCAATATTCCCCATATAAAAGAATGGAAAAAACAATTAATCCGTTCCAGAACCCAAAAATTTTTCCCCAAAAAAAAATACTTTTTATAGAGTTTAAATTTTCATTTTTGACTAAAACCAAAACTAAATTTTCTAATTATGTATAGAAAATACATAAAAAAAAAACCCATTTTTACTTCCCTTTATTGAAGTTGGTAAAGGATCGGGAAGAAAAGGAAAGGAGTAAGGGGGATTTGGGGGTTTTTTTTTTAAAAGGGAAAAACCCCCCTCCATGGGGGTTTATAAAGCCCCCCTCGGGGGTTATTCCCCTTCCTCGTCTTTTAATGCCATTTTGGCCCCGTTTTGAGAGTATGAAACCCCGTCCACAAAAAATTTTTCCCGTCCTCTTTTCTTCCCTTTAACCTTTTCCCGGGGGGGGGGGGGGGGGGGGGGGGGGGGGGGGGGGGGGGGGGGGGGGGGGGGGGTATTTAAATTTTGAAAATCCACTTGGCACAAATCTTTAGCCCTTGAAAAAGGGCCCATAGAAAATTTTAAAACCCCCTTTCATAACATCAGCTTCCTTTTTTTTTCTTTTTTTGGGCAAAAAAAGAACCGGGGGCGACTTGTTTTTCCCTTTACACCGGGGCAACTCAACAATTTCCCCCCCACTCTCCATACTTTTTATTATTTCCTTTTAAAAATCTATGGTGTTTCCATTTTCTTTTTTCACAGGGTCCCACTACAAGTTTTTTTTGGGCCCAGGGGCACCCTTTTTTCAGTCCCAAGCACTAAAAAAAACGAAATAATGAAAAGGGGGCGTGAAGGGAGGCGCGGGTTTAAGGGGTTTCACCAAGCATAAACAAAGCTAAAACTGTTCACCCCTGCCCCGGGGGAAGGGACCAGAGGAGGGGGCAGAAAGATCCGTACCCGGGGGGGGCCCAAAAAATTTGGGGGGTTTGTTTAATGGGGACACATTTTGGGTTAAAAAAATGGTTTTATTTTCAAAAAGGTTCGATAATTTGATATTTTCAATTTTTAGGTTTCACTGTACCAGGTAAAAACCTGCTATAAAAAAAACCAAACCTAAAACCCTCGGGATACCCCCAAGCGTTTGAGGGGGGGAAGGGGATCATTCTATTACAGTTTTTCCCTGAAACAAAGAAAAAAATTTGTTCAAAAAGGGAGATGTGTTGTCTGTGCACAAACAAAATGAGGGGCAACAAAGACCAAAAAACATGGGTTTTATTGCGAAGAATTTTAAGGTACCTTTTGTGCATGGTTCCTTTTTTTCAAGGAGTTTCCAAAAGCTGAAAGAAGTTCAAAAAAACAGGGCCCAGTGATTGAAAATTTTAAAATATATGATAAAAACAAAATTATTATAAAAGTTTTAAATTCAAATTAAAAGGGTTTATTCTTTTAAGGATTACAAGGGAGGTTTACAGAATTTGGAAAATTTGGGTTTACATGTAAAAAAATTTAATAATTACAGAGTGAAACCACTAGAACACCTAGCAGGGGCTAGGTTTTCGGGAACCCTTAAAATTAAATTTAAGTTTAAAATATTAAAAAAATTTATGGGGTTTAATTTTGGTTTTAGGTAAGGACTAAATACAATTTTTGATTTTTAGCAATGTGAAATGTTTTGGTTTTTGGAAACAAACATGGGTTCCATTTGGATTTCCACAGGCCAACTTATGGCTAGTTAAGAATATTTTTGAGATTGAGTTTGTTATTTCTTTTTAGGGTTCAAATGGGGGAGGAGTGAAAAGTTTTTAACCCCCAGGTGGTATTCTTTGTAAATAGGGGAAGGGTGTATAAAGGGGAAATAAAAAATTTTTTTCTGTTTGGTTTTTTTTAAAGGGGTAAAGAATGCGTCTGCAGTTTTAGCATTTTCAGGTGGGGTTTGTTCCAATTTTGGGGCCCTTTTTACATAAATTTATTTTAAAAAATTTTTGGGCCCGGAAGGGGAATGTCATAGAAATTTTTGGGTCTGGTGTTGTGTTTTGGGTTGTCATGTTTTTTGTAATAAAAAAAAGGGTTTAAACAATATTATAAAAAAAAATTTTTTTATTTCAGTTATTGGTTAATACAGGGGAGTTTTTTAATATAATTATACATTTGGAACTCAAATATCAAACCCTTTTTTCAGCCCCAAAAGGTGTCCGAATGCCGTTACCAAATGAATTTTTTCCCAATCGGGGTTTAGTGTAAATTAGATTACCCTTTTAAGACCTTAAAAATTACACTTATAAAAGCATTTTCCCAAAAATACATTTCCCCCTTTAATTTGGGTTCGGTTGGGAGGCAGTTCGTTTTTTTGGGGTTCCACTGTATCAGTATTGGTCTTCACCCCCAAATTTTTGTAGGAAAAGAAAAAAATTAGAAAAAAAAAGAAAAAAGTATAAAAAACGTTAAAATAAAAAAATTGCCCCGTTTTTGGAAATCGCCCAATGTTGCCGCCCCCCCCGGTCATTTTGGGTAATTCTCGCCACTGTATTCGGTAAGAACTAAAAGGGAATTTTTTTTTTTTTTTATTCCCTTCACAAAAATAAAATCAAAACGGTAAAAAAAAAAAATTTTTTTTTTTTTTAAAAATTTTCTTGGCTTTGGGGGGCCCCCCTTCCCAAATTTTGGGCCCTTTTGGCCCCGGGAAAGGGGTTTAAAATTTCCCATCATTTTTTCTCACTTTTTTCCCAAAAGGGGAACTTTCCCGGGAGTTTCCCTGGAGGATTTCCCAAGGGTCAATCCCCCTGCAGCCCGGGTTTTACCGGGCGTCATAGTGGATCGGGGCCCATAAACCAGGCTGTTACTGGGGCTGATGCAACCCCAAATATGACCCACATTTGGGTGGTAAATATTAGTTTTCTCTTACTTTTGGGAAAACACCCGACCGTGAGCACGAGTGCCCACCCGAGGTAAAAGGGTCGGGGATCGTCGGGTTTTCTGCACTATTATCGATATCCTGTCATTATTTTGGGGTCACTAACTTATCAAAGCCGTAGAATTCGTCTTCATTTCCACTTCCATCAGTGTCAAACTATCACACAGGAAGAGGAGAGTCCCAATTTTCCGGGGAGTGAGAGCTGACTTGTGACGAGGCATGGTGAACAAGGGTGACTGAGCCGGCGTTCCCACAATGCTATGCAGGCGCCTAGATTTTTTGTTTACGGCGCACACCCACGGCACAGACCCATTCTCTCATATGTAGGCCTATGAGCGCTTTTGCGCTAAATTTGGCGGCGCTAGAATTTTGGCATAGATCTACGGTTTGGACACTCACCGACCAGCCGTAGATCTACGGGACGGATCCTGAAAGGGTTAAATGTTTCTCACAATTATATCACATAAATTTAAACCTAAAACCCAATCTAACTTTATTGTTTTTTAAATACACTACCTAACATAATCACTACCTAACTGAATGCAACCATATGACCTGTCTTTGTAATACTCACTTGTGCTTTATAGTAATCTGTTTACATTAATGTTTTATCACTGATTTCATCATTGCTTAGTTAATCTTAAGTTAATTTTAAGCCAGCCCGTAAGTGGCTTTGGCATACTGCTCTTATCTGTATTTTTTTGTACCTCTGTATGTGTGCTCAAATTGGAAATAAATAAATAAATAAATAAATAAATTGATACTTTCTCTGTCCATATTACTACCTCGTATTTTTTTTTTAAATACTATCAATTGATATTACCTACTAAAATTAATAATTATCATTTTTACTATAATTTCAATTTACTCTTAACATTTTTGACATTTAATAACCATTACTTGTCTAATTACCTTTACCTGTTTTATACCACATTTACTATCTTAGAGTACTCTTAATTACCTTGTACTGCCATATAACCTCTAGTATAACTACCAGTGCAATATTGAATGAAATAAACATTACTTTTTCACTTTTTTTGTAATCATTATTACTTACTAAAATTTTATTACACACCATTTCTACTACCAGTCAATTTTACTTTTTGTACATTAAACATTATTTTATACTTCCCAAAACATTTTGTTGCCAAATTTTCAAGTTTGCATTTTCCCAACCCCAAACCCTTTTATATTATCCTTTGTACCTGTCTACCATTTTACTATCATATTATAACCAAGACTTTAAACCATTATTCATTGTTTTTACCTGTCCATTTAATTTTGTTTACCACTATTTTGTTTTTTTAGTCACTTTTTATTGTGTGTGCAATTAGTGTATATTCCAATTACTTTTTGCAAGTACCAATACTATCTTTTGCAGCTAGTACCAACACCTCATTTTTATTTTTTTTTTTTACTTTTTTTGTGCAACAAACTGCTCAACTTATTTAATATTACAAATCAGATCTTACTCCAAAACCCAAATATTATTTCATAGTGACTATCTGTCCATTTAACTTGTTTACCATTACTCAATTGTATCCCTTATATATTTTTTGTCCTTTATTTTAGCTCTATATAACTACCTTAGATCAATATTCGCAATTGTTAAACTAATCAAGGTGCTATTCTCAGGTGCTAAGTTAATAATTCACTATTTTGCCATTATACTCCAAAGCCATTTATTTGATTACCACTTTTATTGTTCACCACAACTTATATTAGTCCCTTTTTATTATAATTTTATATTATAATTCCCAACTTTAAAGAATTACCTTTAAAGTACTACCTACTATCATATTCCCAAGCTCCATTATTTGATCAAACACTTTATTTGTTCACCACAAATTATTTTAGTCCCTTTTATATTGTCTCCTTTTATTTTAGCTTTAAAAAACTACCTTAGCTCATTATTTTTACATTTGTTAAATAATTCAGGGGCTATTTTTTTTAAACTTTTGAATTATTTACTTTATTTTTTACTTAATTCTAACTATAGATTCACTACAAATCTTATGATTACAAGCATTGATCCTGATACCAACCTCTTATTTAATGACTTAAATGATTCAAACAGTTACTGTAATTAAATACACAGCAGAACAATCAAAGGCACTTCACAAGAGCCAACAACAACATAACTATCTTAACTACAATATCAGATCTTTAAGCAAGCATTATGATGACCTAGCATTACTAAAAATTTCCTTGCATGCCAATATGTCCATTATTCACACTAACTGAAACCTGGCTAAAGCCTGATACTACAGATGTCTATGCCATTCCTGGTTACACAGCCATACACAACTGTAGGCCAGACCAACAAGGGGTGGCACAGCTATATACTACTCAGACCAACTAGAATGTATCACTAATACTTGCACAAGGGATGAACAGGGGAAAAAATAATAGCTAAATTCAAATCCAAATCCTACATAATTTTGTAATATTTAAACTTTAAGATTTAATATAAGATCCTGTGCCCCGAATATGCCTAGCCATGCTAGTGTTCTAGTGGTACACTCTGTAATTATTACTTTACTACATGGAAACCACACAATAACCAAATTCTGTAAACTCAGCATTGTAATCCTTATAAGAATAAACTTTGAATTTGAACTGAATTGAACTGAAGACTTGAATTGAGTAACCCCACAACCAAGGAACCATAACTACCAAAACCTAGGAACCATAATAACCACAACCAAGAACTCATATCCACCGCCAAGGGGTCATAATTACCCACCACCAAGGTGGTCAACAACACCAAGGGGGTCAACACCACCAAGGGGTCAACACCACCAAGGGGTCACAACACCAGGTGGTTCAACACCACCAAGTGTGGTCCAACACCACCAAGGTGGTCAACAACCACCAAGTGGTCAACACCACCAAGGGGCAACACCACCAAGGTGAGGTCAACACAACCAAGGGGGTCCAACACCACCAAGGGGGACAACACCACCAAGGGGTCACACACACCAAGGGTTCAACACCAACAAGGGGGGTCAACACACTCACCAAGGGGTCAACACCGACCAAGGGTCAAGAGCTTCAGCACACCCTGCAAGAACGCAGCAACATAAATTACAGAAGGAAATACAAGACATTAAAGTTAAAATCTATATCAAAGTTAACATTAAATAATAAATACATAACTATTTACACAAATTTGACATTAATAACATCAATACAAGTTTATTAGCGAATACATTGGTCTGTTTATATCAGTGTATGTGGTGTATAACACAGCGCAGCAGCGACTCCGAGATCCGTACGGGGAGACATTAGTCAGAGCTAACCAATACTACTTTTATACTATACTACTATCTACTTACTTTACATTACTTTACGTTTTTACCTGTTACTTACTATACTTCTATGATGACCTAGTTACATGCAAAACTGCACTACCCCAAGTACACCGCAGAATGACCAAAGATTACCAACAGTGAAACCTACAAATCGAACATAATAAGATCGAAGAGGAAGACTGCCCACTAAACCGAAAGAACACCCCCTGCCAGCCGAACAACGTAACCCTAACTTTGTATAACTACAACTTCTTAACTACAACAATTCCTGTAGTATTAATGATGCGCAATCTCAGAGGAAACAGCACCAAGGCCAGCAAGAAAAGGCCGAAAATCGACTAATCAACAAATGTATCCAGGAGGAGACGCCGGCTACAGTCAACCACCCCGACTCACCACCACACAAGGCATCACACAAACAATAACAACAAACATGGCTGCCACCAGCCCATCCTCCCCTCTCTTCCCAGATTCAACTCTACAAGTAGTCTCTCCGGTAATGACCATCAATCCAGATACCCTTAAGTCATGCCATCCCCAACTTAGTATATGAAAATATGAATCTTCGGAGACACACCAAAACAAGACACCAGGATAACACAACTCGAGAACAAAATCCCTCAGTCCTTGAACAAAAGTATCACACACCAGATTGAATATAGTGGGCAGGAGGACCATCCAGACAGTCATAGATATGCCAGTACCCAACAAATAATATGTCTTAATACAAAGGTCGAAGAAGCAGTAAAAGAATGGAAAAACAACTTATATAACCATTCAGCGCGACTACTATTGCTCTCCAAGAAGATAAAACTGAACAAGAATAAACTATCGGACGCAGTAAATAGTTAACAGTCCACTTTTTCCAGTGATATGAACCAAACAAACAGTAAAGAAATTACTCTGCAATCAAGAAAGATCCAAACAAATTATGTACCTGAGTTACTGAAATAAAGAAGCCAGGTTACTATGATCCCTGGTAAAAAAGTTTATTGCCTTAGATTCCACTCACATGACAGGAAAAAAGAGTAATTATTCAATCTATTAAAGTAAAGAAAGGAGTATACATAAACGAGTGTCTAGCCAAAAAACGTCAGAAACTCCGTGTATAGAGTAAGAAAACTTAAGCGGAGAAATAACGACACATACAACCAATGCGTCACTCGGATGGAAAATTCTTGTAGGAAAACAAATGTAGTCAACTGGTACACAATCACGAACGAGAATGATCAACTCACGATTCTCATCAGGATACTAATCATTACAGAGAATAACTAACAAGTGTCCAACTTAAAAGCCTAATACTTAGCGAGTGTAATGATTTGCTCCAATATGTTCAAATTTCATTGTACAATCTCTTAGTATTTAAATAATTCAACAACCTCTTTTTGTGTATTTTACCAGTAATTCATAGACACCTTATTTAATTTCTTATTTACTATTGTTTACTTAAACATTAAACCCGAACACACTGTTCCTAGCTCCGACTAACCCATACGAAGTCTCCCTTATTATCAACGCACTAAAAAACAGGCTGGAGATTTAAATACCTTACCACCCTTTATATACAAAAAAGTGACACAAGTGCTATCACCAATCATTGCAACACTCTTTAACAAATCCATTGAATCCTCCACCTTCCCTACAGTACTCAAAATAGCAAGGGTCAATCGATCCACAAAGGAGGAGACCAAACAGAGTTGAATAACTATAGCCAATATCCAACTTACACCCTCTCTCAAAATTCTTTGAAAAATTAATTCATAATACGAATCTACTCCTAACTTATCTCCCCAAAACATACTTACAATCCCTGCCAATTTGGATCAGGCCTAATAAAAAATACTAATGAGCTATTATACACATGCTTAGAACAAATATAACACTGCAATAGGAGAAAAAAGAAAAGTCCCACCGGGGATTCTTCATTGACTTACGTAAAGCTTTGATACAGTTGACCATGACTTGCCCACGTAAATATTTGCCACACTATGGTATAGAGGGCACTCCTCAACTAACCTCAATTCATACCTCATCAACATACGCCAAATATGTGACCAAAAGGGGCATAACCTTCTGCGCAACCAAATACAGTTTGGTGTCCCACAGGTAATGTCCTTGGCCCTCTTCTCTTTTCTCCAATAACATAAATGACGCTCTCAAAGCCTCGCAATTACACCAGACCCACACTATTTGCAGATGACACTACATACTCTTCTCTCTACTCCGAGCCCAGTCACCTAGCCAATACGTAATACCGAATTACTGAAAAATCTACCTGGATTAGGACTAACAAACTTACACTAAACTTGGAAAAAACCTACTTCATTCAGATTTGATAACAGAGCTACAGATGTCCTCTTAACATAATGATAAAACGGATCACCTATCACGAAAACTAACAGAGGGAAAATCTTAGGAATCCACCTTGATAATACTCAAATTCATACACATATACAACCAAATTTCTAAAGAAAATTTTCCAAGACTGTAGGCATACTATCGAAATACAGTACTATGGTTCCACAGTCAGCCCACCTGGCCCTATATCACACTCTCTTAATTTTACCGCCTATCTCACCTATGGAATATGTGGTTCATGGGGGGCTCAACAACAATTAACCATCACGAGCCTACTAATTACTCAACAAAAGGCTGCAGTAGAATAACAAATTCTCACTACAGTCAGCACACACCACCAATATCAATACACTAAACCTACTCACCATACAAAACATCATACTTATTACTGCAACCTATACATACATAGAAAACTTACCTCTATATAAACCCTCCCCTCAAATCTCTCCTTGCCAACCTCAACAGAACACATGACCATAACACCTAAAAGGCACAGATCACTCTTGATGTTCCTCGTGTCCATCTCACACTATGCAAAAACTCAATGCACATAAAAGCCCTAATATCGGAATTCATTACCTGTAATATAAAATAGACACTACCTGTTTATAATTTCAAGTCTCTTCTCAAAGATTCACTTACTTCACACCAATAACCCAAAATACGAATAACTGAACTTATAAATTGTATATCTTTCACCCTTACAGGGTCCAAGCCAAAATCTAAGTCACGCACCAGGTGTCCAAGAGAATTTTGAAAAAAAAAAAAAAAAATTGATTTTTTTCTTACAAAATTAAAGAGCAAATTTTTTGTGAAGGTAATAAAACAAAAAAAATAGAATCTGATCAAGTACTTCCCAAGGATACAGTGAAGAAGTTTGTAGAAAATGATGTGGTGGCGCAACATCGACGAATTCACTACTCGTATATTTGATAGTATTTTGTTGATTTAGTTGTTTTTTTACTTTTTCTTTTCCAATGTTTTTTCTATTCCTACTAAACATTTGGTGCCTGAGAGGACCATACTGTATATAATTGAATATATATACACACAGTATTGAACACAATTAACCGGCACAAAATATGATCATATTATTGTTTACCTACTGTTGTTTATTGATAATAACATGCCACAAATATTGTATAATACTAATGTTCTATCATATATTTACATAAATACATCAACTGGACAACGGTTTTAGAACTGCTGGAGCTGTGGAAGCTCTTTAAACAAGGCACCATGCACCAGAGGCACCTTGACATTCCTCCCACATAAACCGAGTGTCTTTGCGTCTTTGTTGCCGTTTTTTTGTATTGTGCACAGACAATGGCATCTCTTCTGAGACAAATTTCTTTTATTTGAAGTAAGCTTATTATGAAATGATCACCTTCTCTCCTCAAACGCTTGGGTATATTGTGATGAATTCGAGGACCTTGTTTTTTGCAGGTGTTTGTTACCTGGTACATTTCATTAGTGAAGATTGTCTGACAAGCAGACAAACACAAAATTCACCAATACGGTGGTCTGTTACCAGTCTTTATTTGGTACAATTATATTGCATTCAGGCATTGAAATGTCCCATGAGATGGGAAGAAAAAGTTTCATGTACCACTTGTAACTCTTACGAACACAGTCAACAAAACCAATCTGCTGTCACACTTGTCAACTCAAGCGCATTTTTGTGTATAATCACTCACTGTCACTGGTTTCGATACTTCATTAGTCACTCAGGAACAACTTTGCCACTGGCTTGCATTTCATTACGGTGAATGGTTGACAACAATGTGACATCGTCGTTTGTCATGCCACCGTAATGCCATAAGTCATTGGCAGTAACCACCTGCACGTCATCACCAACGACCACACTTCATTGAGCCTGGCATAAAGGTTTACGATTAGAACGCACTGTGCCAACACACACTGTCTTGTTCACTCGCATGAAATCACTGAGTAATGGGCTTTCTGTACCAGTATCGGTATACTAATGTAAGGCCCTACCAAATAAGGTCCATCATGTGTTTCTCACTAACGTCACCTTACTGATATGGACCCAATAATCATCTTGGTAGCTTTATCTTTCAATGTTTTACTAAATACCCGTTATAGGCGAGACAATATGCCAACGACTCGAGGGGCCGGCCGACTGGTCGCCGAGAGTGGCACAGATAACAAGACAGCTGTATTTAGTAGGCCGCAGGAGGCTTGAGGAGCTCTCTGAACTGTGTTCGAGTCGGAGTGTAAGCAGTGATCATCGTAGTTCTTTGTCGAGTGACGACACACACATGGTTAGATTTATTTCTGGGGACGTGGTTATATTTGCTGTTTGCTCGGGAAACATTGTAGGGGGGGGGGGGATTGTCAAATTCTGAATGAGATATTAGGATACGGAACTTGTTGTTTGAGATACAGATAACATTTCCTAATCCTTTATAAAACCTGTCCTTCTGTCAGGCTGGTTTGTCAGAGAAGGCAACATACGTAACAGTTAAGATAAACTGTTCACTGGATATTATTTCACTGAAGGATGGGGTACAAATTAGCCGATCTGTGGACCAGTATCTTTTATATTATGCTTATAGACGTGAGCATAAGCGATTATTGTTGCAAAAGCAAATACAATTCTGCAACAGTCGTCTTCCTTTCCACCTGTGAAGTCTTGACTGTGGTGATAAGACGTATTTCCCAGTGGTGTACTGAAATACATTATTACTTTTCCTGACAATAATTTCCCATCAATGGCTGGTCTAAAGAATAATTCAAAGAATTCCATTTCATTGGCCGTGGTTCCAAGGAAGTAGGTAGAATCCATTTTTGAGAGTCCTCAAAGTGGGTGGGCTGGGAACAAAATTGGATTTTGTCTGCCAATCCCAATACAGTTTGCTGGTGGATCGGACATCATAGCTGGATGTAGCGTGGTGGTTGATGGCGGGCTGGTGGTGGGGACGCTCCGCATTGTCCTTGAACGACGAGTCAGTCAGCGTGGTGTCCCCGCGTGGCAACGACGAGTCATGCATGGCGGTGCCACTATCCCACCAGCCCCACTAACACCATCCACTGATGTCTGTGCCCATCCATGCCAAGTGTAGCCACATCATCCTCACCATCAATACCTAAAACAGGATGTAGGTCCACGGGATGTACTCCGGGAATTACTCCGTCCCCTTGGGGCACAGCATAGGCGGTAACACTACCCGAGCGCAGCGGTGCGAACATACCGACGCTTCCTGGTGAATTGTTTCCTCATACACTCCTTCGAAAATCGTCGAGCGCAATAAAATCACAATCCACGTCAGAATCCATCGTCCATTACTGAAGTCAGAGCCAGGCCACGGTAAAATATTAGTTTTTCTCTTACGTTTAGGAACACCCGACCGTGAGTCACTAGTGCCCACACCAAGGTGAAGGTCGAGATCGTCGGGGTTTTCTGCACTATAATCGATATCCTGGTCTTATTTTCGGTCACTAAACTTACAAAAGCCCAGAATTCGTCTTCATTTCCACTTCCATATATGTCAGAACTATCACCAGGAAGAGAAGAGTCCCAATTTCCGGGAGTGAGAGCTGACTTGTGACGAGGCATGGAAACAAGGGTGACTGAGCCGGCGTACCCTTACAATGCTATTCAGGCCCTAGATTTTTGTTTACGGCGCACACCCACGCGCATGACCCATGTCCTCTCATATGTAGGCCAATGAGCGCTTTTGCGCTAAAGTTTGGCGGCGCTAGAATTTTGGCGTAGATCTACGGATTGACACTCACCGACCACGTAGATCACGGGAACGGATCCTGAAAGGGTTTAAATGTTTCCTCACAATTATATAACATAAATTTAAACCTAAACCCAATCTAACTTTATTTGTTTTTTAAATACACTAGCCTCTCGTTAATCACTACCTAACTGAATGCAACATAAGACCTGTCTTTGATAATACTCACTTGACTTTAATAGTAATCTGTTTTACATTAATTTTTATCACTGATTTCATCATTGCTAGTTAATCTTAAGTTAAATTTAACAGCCCGTAAGTGGCTCTTGGCATACTGCAGGCTGTAGCTGTATATTTTTTGTACCTACTTACAAATTGTGGCTCAAATGGAAATAAAATAAATAAATAAATAAATAAAAAGATACTTTCTCTGTCCATATTACTAACCACGTATTTTTTTTTTTAAATACTATCCAATTGTATACCTACTAAAATTAATAATTAACATTTTTACTATAAATTTCATTTACTCTTAACATTTTGACATTAATAACCATTACTTTCTAATAACCTTTACCTGTATTTATACCACAATTACTACTAAGAGTACTCTTAAATTACCTTGTACTGCCATATAACCTCTAGTGATAACACCAGTGCAATATTGAATGAAATAAACAATACTTATCACTTTTTGTTTGTAATCATAGTACTTACTAAAATTTTTAATACAACACCATTTCTACTACCAGTCCAATTTTACTTTTGTACATTAACATTATTTTATACTTCCCCATAACATTTTGTTGCCAAATTTTCAAGTTGCATATACAACTCCAACCTTTATATTATCCTTTGAACCTGTCCTACCATCTTACTATCATATTATAACCAAGAACATTACCATTATTTCATTGTTCTAATCCTGTCCCTTATAATTTTGTTTTACCACTACTTGCTTTTTTTAGTCACTTTTTATTGTGTGGTGCAATTAGTGTATATATCCAATTACTTTTTTTGCAAAGTACCATACTTATCTTTTGCTAGCTAGTACCAACTACCTCATTTTTATTTTTTTTTTTTAACTTTTTAATTGGTAGCAACAACTGCTCAACTTATTAATATTACAATCAATCTTACTCCTAAACCAATAATTATTTCATAGTGACTATCTGTCCATTGTAACTTGTTTACCATTACCAATTGTAGTCCCTTATATATTTTTTGTCCTTTTATTTTAGCTCTATATAACTACCTTGATCATATGATTCGCAATTGTTAATACTAATCAAGGTGACTATTCGCAGGTGCTAAAGTTAATATGTTCACTATTTTGCCATTATACTCCAAAGCCATTTATATGATTACCACTTTATTTTTCACCACAACTTATATAGTCCCTTTTGTATTATAATTTTATATTATAAGTCTAACTTTAAAGAAATTACCTTTAAATTACTACCTACTATCATATTCCCAAGCTCCCATTATTTTGATCATCACATTATGTGTTCACCACAAATTATTTAGTCCCTTTTATATTGGACTCCTTAGTATAGCTTTAAAAAACTACCTTAGCTCCATTATTTTTTACATTGTAAATAATTCAGGTGCTATTTTTTTTTAGCTTTAGAAAATTTACTTTATTTTTTACTTAATTCTAACTATAATTCACTACAATCTTATGATTACAACATTGATCCTGATACCAACCTCTTATTTTAATACTTAAATGATTCAAAACAGTTACTGTAATTACTACACAGCAGAACAATCAATAGGCACTTCAAAGAGCACCAACACATAACTATATTTAACTACAATAACAGATCTTTAAGCAAGCATTATGATTGACCAGCATACTAAATTCCTTGCATCCAATATGTCCAGTATTACACTAACTGAAAACCTGGCAAAGCTATACTACAAATTCTATGCCATTTCCCTGGTTACACAGCCATACACAACTGTAGGCCAGACAACAAGGGGGTGGCACAGACTATATACGTACTCAGACCCAACTAGAATGTATCACTAATACTTCACAAGGATGAACATGGGGAATATATAATAGCTTAAATTCAAATCCAAATACCTACAAAAACTCTCACAGTGATAAATAAACATCTACAGAATTCCACACTCAAACATTAGCCAATTTATTCAAAACCTAGGAAGTATGATAACGATGAATGCATGGAACCAAAGGATCCACTTACTACTTCAGGTGACTTCCAATATAATCTCCTGCAAGACCTGGAACCCACACGTTACTGAATTCACAAACACAATGAGTAACTGCATGATGCAACCAACAGTAACAAAAACCTACAAGAGTTACAGAGACTATGTTTCCCTAACTTAACCACATCTGGACCAACACCATATCCCCTTTTAAAATCAGGCATAATTATCAGATAATACCACAGACCACTACCCTACTTTCCTCATAACAAACTCTTGGTAAAATACCCCAAGCACTACTAAAGTCACAATCAGACTTCACAATGAGCAAGCCATTTAACCCTTTGGAGTGGTATTTCGTCGTACTAGTACGTCTTACCGTAGGGGTTTTTTGACGTACTAGTAGCTCATGAAATCTATGCGACCTCAAATCTATGGGAGAAAGCTGGAAGCCTTCATATGAAAGAATGGGGTCTATTGGTCAGTGTGCAGCAGGTCCTAAAAAAAATCCTGCAGTCACACGGTGCATAATGATAAAAAAAAAACTTTTTTCCATTTTTTTTTTAATAAATCAGCGACTTGGCAGTGTAAATTGTCGTATAGTATTTTTTTGTATTCTATTTCCTTGGTCTCAGTTTATAGAATGTAAGACATTATTACTGAAATTGAAGATTTTGACTGAGTTTACATGAAAGGTGCCTTGAAATTGACCAAAGAGCAGAAATGTTCGATTTTACAACTCAAAAGTAAACAAATCCGTGCCAAGCGTGCAATACACGTCAACGGTGAGTCCTAATATTCTTTCACAAGTGCACCAATAATATTTATACATTTTTTACACTAATGCAGTAGTCCTGCATAAAATAAATTCTTATATTTTTTGTGAGAATAAAAATGTCAAAGTGGAAAGCAAAGAATATAAGAGGGGCCTTGAGACGTGGACAAATAACTATAGGAAATGTCATTTTAGTGCCAGGAAGTCTTTCTTGTTTATTCTGGACCCTATTTCGATATTGGCATTTTGAAATTTGTGTGAAATTGCAAAAATTGTAAGTTCCTGACTCACTGTATCTGGATAGTTGAATTTATAAATGGGGGGGTGGTTTCACCATGCGCCGCACCCATTCGATAGAAAAAATGGAGTTTCTAGAGAAATATTTATGTTTTTGTTCGACTATACAGTGAAAATTGGCCGAAAATGGGGCCAAAGTGGGCAAAATCGCCGATCCGTAAACATCGCCGAGACCGCTAACTTTGCAGAAGAGCAATAATTCCGTAAGTTTTACTATCAAATTTCAAACTTTTGTGGTCTTGTGATCGGGAAAAGTTCTCTGATCCATTTCATAAAGAAAATAATTTTTTTTTTTTAAAATTTGGCCGACCCTGAGAACGAGTTTCGAGAGGGCCTGTCGACCCTCATAGGTAATAACTTCACACAGCAATAACAAACATTGACTGCACACTAATCTAGGAAATCTATAACAGATATTGACGAATGTTTTAATAATTTTCTAAAAAGACCCAATACCATTATAACAAGCACTGCCTAAAAAAACAACAGATGACAGCTAAGAGACTGAACAGTCCTCTGGCTAACACCCAGCATTCTCAAATCCCATAAATACAAAACACCGATATGAAAAACATTACAGAATTGGTCACATAACCAGAGCCCAAACAAAACGTTACTCGTCAATCCTAACCAGCTGTATAAGAAGGGCAAAAAAAATTTATTTCTGTATTATATAACAGATTATCCAACTTACGAGGTGATATAAAAAGACCTGGAAGACCTATCAGAAATTCTGGGAACACAAAACATATCACGACATAGCGAAATAAAATAATCAAAATCAATACCCCAACTCCCACCAACAGAACAGCAACAGACTCAATGATTTCTTCTCCACTATAGGTCAAAACCTAGCCAATAATTCCCAAGCTCAGATACCCCACCAAATGATAACTCACTGCAACTACCCAACACACTGTTTCTAGCTCCGACTAACCCATACAAAGTCTCCATTATTATTCAACGCACTGAAAAACAAGGCAGGAGATTTAAATACCTTACCACCCTTTATATACAAAAAAAGCGTCACAAGTACTATCACCAATCATTGCAGACACTCGTTTAACAAATCCATAAATCCTCCACGCATCCCTACAGTTCTCAAAATAGTCAAGGGTCACCCCGATCCATAAAGGATATACCAAACAAGTGAATAACTATAGGCCAATATCCAAGTTTACAACCTAAAACACTCTCAAAAATTATCGAAAAATTAATTCATAAACAATCCACTCCTACCTCATCGTCCCATAACATTCTCAACCCCTGGCAATTTTGTATTCAGGCTAATAAAAATACTAATGATGCTATTATACACATCTAAACATATATACACTGCAATAGAGAAAAAAGAAGTCCCACTGGGGATCTTGCATTGACTTACGTAAAGCTTTATGATACAGTTGACCAAGACTTGACTCCATGTAAAATTGTCACACTATGGAAATTAGAGGGCACTCCCCAACTACCTCTAAGTCTTACCTCAGCAACAGAAGCCATATTGTGTACGCAAATGGGGCCAAGCTCTTCCGCACAAACAAAGGACAGGGGGGCCCACAGGAAGTGTCCTTGGCCCACTCTCTTCTCCTATACATAATGACCTACGCAAACGCCTTCGCAATTACTCAAACCCACAATTTTGCAGATGACACTACATACGCATCTCTCACCCGAGCCCGTCACCTAGCCAATACAGTTAAACACCGAATTACAGAAAATATCTACCTGATGAGGGACTAACAAACTTACACAAACATTGACAAAAACGACTTCAATTTAGATTGTAGCAGAGCTACTGATGTTACTCTTAACATAACGATAAACGGATCACCTATCACAAAGCTAACAGAGGGAAAATTCTTAGGAATCCACTCGATAATAGACTCAAATTTTCATACACATATACAACAAATTTCTAAGAAAATTTCCAAGACTGTAGGCATACTATCGAAGATTACGGTACATTTCCACAGTCAGCCCCCTGGCCCTATATCACTCTCTTATTTACCCATCTCACCCTATGGAATTTTGTGCTGGGCCTCAACAACAAGGTAACCATCTCAGACCACTAATTACCCAAACAAAAGCGCAAGTTTAGATATAGACAAATTCTCAACTACAGCAGCACACTCCACAATAATCAAACACTACACCAACTCACCATACAAAACATCCATCCTTTATTACTGCACCTTTACATAAATAGAACACTTAACTCTGATATTAACCCTCCCCACAAACATCTCCATGCCCAACCTCACAGAAGCACAAGACCATAACCCAAGCACAGAACACTCTTTAGATGTTCCTCGTTCCATCTCACGCTAATCAAAAACTCAAAATGCACATAAAAGGCCCTAAAATCTGAATTCATTACCTGTAAATATCTAAAGAAACACTAATCTGTTTATAAATTCAATAGTCTCTTCTCAAAGACACTTACCACCCAAACAAATAAATACTGAATAACTGAACCTTATAAATTGTATATCCTAAATGTCCTCGACAATTATATCACACAAATGTTAAACCTAACTTTGATATTTTTTTAAATACACTACCTAACAGAATACTCCATTCTACTGAATGTACAACAATGCAAGCAACCATATGACCTGTCTTTGTAATACTCATTTGTGCTTTATAGTTATCTGTTTACAATAATGTTTTATCACTGATTTCATCATTGCTTAGTTAATCTTAAGTTAATTTTAAGCCAGCCCGTAATGCTATGCATATAAGTGGCTTTGGCATGCTGCCCTTACCTGTATTTTTTATACATCTTTTTGTATGCTAAAATTTCTAAATAAATAAAATAAATAAATAAAATAAATAGGGATGAAACTCGTTGAGAGCCCATATTAACAGTTAGAAATAACGCAGAAACGTTAATTCTCCACATTAAACAAGGATTAAATATCCTGTTTAAAACCCAAATAACCGGTACAGTGAATCAGTAACCCCTTATAACAAATAACATTTTAAGAGACATTTTGTGTTATCCGAGGTAATACACACATATATGCTGCTATGTATGATAATTTATCTAACTGTATTTATGTATACCTGTACATGAATAAACTTATTAATAAAAAAACGTTGGGTAATTGTTAATCTCACTCAAAGTGACACAACGTACAGTAATTTTGAGAGAAAATAAAGAGGCAGAGTGACTTAGTGATGGCGGAGATGATCACTCTCACAATATTAACTACAACCTTAACACACTGTATGAATGTTACCGTGAGTAAGTTATGGCGGAGATGATCACCTGGTGATGTTGTTGTTAACAGCACCACTATCACACTTGTTGTAACACTGTTGCCACACCTGACTCATGTAAAGTAGCGCAAGTTGAGGACAGTGTTGCCACACCTGGCTCATGTAAAGTAGCGCAAGTTGACGACAGTGTTGCCACACCTGGCTCATGTAAAGTAGCACAAGTTGAGGACAGTGTTGCCACACCTGACTCATGTAAAGTAGCGCAAGTTGAGGACAGTGTTGCCACAAACCGGGTCATGTAAAGTAGCGCAAGTTGACGACAGTGTTGCCACACCTGGCTCATGTAAAGTAGCACAAGTTGAGGACAGTGTTGCCACACCTGGCTCATGTAAAGTAGCACAAGTTGAGGATAGTGTTGCCACACCTGACTCATGTAAAGTAGCGCAAGTTGAGGACAGTGTTGCCACACCTGGCTCATGTAAAGTAGCACAAGTTGAGGACAGTGTTGCCACACCTGACTCATGTAAAGTAGCACAAGTGGGGAAAGTGTTGCCACACCTGGCTCTGTAAAGTGCACAAGTTGAGGACAGTGTTGCCACACCGGCTCATGTAAATAGCAAGTTGAGGACAGTGTTCCACCCCGGCTCATTAAAGTAGCGAAGTTGGTGCAGTTTGCCACCCTGACTCATGTAAAGTAGCGCAAGTACCAAGTAACCGAACTTAAAAACCCAACATGGACCATACTACTTTTTTTTTAAATTTTAATTTCAAATTTTTATTCCCTTATAAGGATTACAACTGAGTTTACAGAATTTGTTTTGTGTGGTTTACTGTAGAAAAATAAGATTACACAGTGTCCCACTAAAACAGACCTAGCAGGCTAGGATTTGGGGGCAGACTTATTTTAATTTTTAAATTTTTAATATATATATATATATATATATATATATAAATATTTTATATATAATATATAATTTTTAATTTTATATATATATATTTACAAAATATATAAAAAGTGGTGTGTGTGTTGTGGGGGTGTTTTTTGTGTGTGTGTGTGTGTTCTGTGTGTGTGTGTGTGTGTGTGTGTGTGTGTGTGTCCTCGTGGTTGTGTGTGTGTGTTGTGTGTGTGTGTGTGTGGTTTTGTTACTCCCTATTGAACTCACTTTTTTTTTTGTGGTTTCAGGGGTCGATTCACGCTCCTGTCCCCCCCTTTGCGTTGTACGGGTCCTCTCTCTCCCTCCCATGATCTATATACCTCGCCTTAAAACTATGTTGGTTCCTCCTCCCCCACACACTTTCTAGGCTATTCCATGGCCTGACTACTTCTTTACTGAAGAAATACTTCCTAACATCCCCTTTTATTTATCTGAGTCTTCAAATTTTCCCAATTGTGACCTCTTTTGTCTGTGTCCCCCTTTTTGGAAAAATCCCGCTTTGTCCACCTCTCTATTTCCCCGCAGTATTTTATGTCGTTTTTATTCCCCCCTGACCCGCTTCCTCCAGGGTTTGTCAGGCCGATTTCCCTTAAACTTTCTTTTAGACATTCCCCTTAGCTCTGGAAAATAACCTTGTGGGAAAACCCTTTTTACTTTCTCTAGTTTCTTTACGTGCTTTATCAAGTGCGGGTTCCAAACAGGTGCTCATCCCGTATGGGCCGACATACACGTGTACTTCTTGAAATTCTTTTAAAAGGGTCGGGAAAGCTGTTCTCAGGGTTTTCCCGCGCCCCAAAGCTGCAGCAGTTATCTGATTTATGTGTCTTCTGGGGACATGCTCGGTTTATACTCCCCCAAGATCTTTTCCTTGAGTGAGGTTTTCAGCTTTGGCCACCTAGCCTATACTCTGTCTCGGTCTTCTGTCCCTTCCCCTATCTTTATACTTTGCATTTGGCAGGATTAAATTCGAGAAGCCATTTTCGGACCAGGTGCCAGTCTGCCAGGTTCTTTGAAGTCCTGCCTGGTCCTCATCAGATTTAATTCTCCCATTAAATCACATCATCTGCAAAACAGGGACACTTTTGGTCTAACCCCCCCTCATGTCGTTCACATATACCAAAA
>NC_069442.1:34465746-34485746 GCF_026875155.1 Cherax quadricarinatus
GGTTAGCGACCCGGGATAACCCAAGAAAGTCAGTGCGTCATCGAGGACTGTCTAACTTATTTCCATTGGGGTCCTTAATCTTGTCCCCCAGGATGCGACCCACACCAGTCGACTAACACCCAGTACCTATTTGCTGCTAGGTGAACAGGACAACAGGTGTAAGGAACGTGTCGAAATGTTTCCACCCGCCGGGAATCGAACCCGGGCCCTCCGTGTGTGAAGCGGGAGCTTTAGCCACCAGGCCACCGGGCCACCATTCAATATGGAGCAACTGGCTTACCTCAAACGATATTATTTTTATTCATGAAGTGCTAAACCCATGAGGGTCATACAGCACTTCAGGATTGGAAGTTAATCAGGTATAACATAAGATAAACTAGAGACTCTTACTTCCTTGGGTCCAGGAAATTATGGCATCTTGGTCAAGGGTCAAGGAGAGGTAGTATAGACAAAATGGCATTATATCCTATATAGAAGTCATTTAATTAAAAAAAAAAAGTAACCTGCACAGTAACCCAGTGGCTGACTTTCCTTTCCTGCAATAAGTTACAGCAGTGGGAAAATACTACAATACATGAAATATATTAAATGGCAACAGTCTCACATCACTGGCATAGCTTGGTTTCTTTTATTTAAAATTTACTACCAGAAGGTTATTAATGTTTCATGTAACCTGTAAATTACCAGTCAAGGATAATTTAATCCTAAAATAAATTCTCGCGTGTATGTAGTACTATACAGAGATATACATCTCTTGCTACATTTAACCTTACTGGCATAAAACCAAATTTTTCCCCTTTTCCCTCCAATGAATATAAAATTTTCTTTAAAGTAATACATACAAATATTTGAAAGTACAATGTATAAAAATCTAATTTACCCATAACTGTCAACTGAAAGTCTGATTAGTAAATGAAGTTTATGTCCTGAAGTAAAAAATAAAACAATTTTCAACCATTTAAGTAAACTGCATTGTAACTAGAATAACTAAGTAGAATTAAGCTAAGCACTCTTGAGTATTTTAGGTTTAAACTTTTGCTTGAGTTGAAATTCTATGTACAGGAGTAGCAATTGCATTTTTCTTTATTTTCATAGATGCATCATCATTCTGTAAAATGGTGAATTTTGCAAATTTTCTCTTCTTACACACTGGCTCACCAGAGCTTGACATTTTGGGAGTCTGCACAATTTTTCCACTTCTTGTTTTGGGTGTCTGCTCAGTATAAACTGAGCTGTGTGTTATTTTTGATGAGGTATTCTTAGGAGTTATGCCCTTCTTAGGAGTTTTGGCTTTCTTCAGCTCATTGTCTAAGTGTTTTACTTCAACCAGTGCACTTAGCTCCTCAGGTACCTGGTCTACTTTCCTCTTCTTAGGGGTTTTGGATTTCTTCAGTTCTGAGTGTAACTGTGTTACCTCAGTTGGTGTACTTTGCTCTTCAAGAGCTTGCATAGGATGTGCAACCTGGTATACTGTTACCTCTGAAGGCAATGTTTTCTTTGTGATTTTTAGTTTCTTGCGAGTTGAGAATTGCTCTCTCTCTCCCAGTGAGTGTGCAACTTGTATAATCTGTCTGTCTGAACAGGCTCTGAAATACTGTCACTTCTGAAAATATTCTCTTTATATGAGTTTTAGACTTTTTGGAGTTTTAATTTCCTTGACATTTGTGGTCAATTGTACTTCCTGTGCAGACTGCAAAACGTTCAGTATTTTGGACAAGACTTATCCACAGACTCTGTTTCTTCTGTAGTTTCCTTTACAATTTTACTCTTTTGAAGTTTAGCTTTAGGTTTTTTGCTTGTTGAAGAAATTTTAGATTTCTTAAAAGGTGTCGATAACTTTTTCCTCTTGTGTTAATCTAATAAAAATCCTTGTCTCGATATTCTGATTCTGAGCCAAATCATCTGTCGTCAGGATTGTGCTCTTTGGAGTTTTAATTTTCATAAGATTTTTTCTTGGCTTCTGAGTTACTGTCTGTAATGGTGTTCCTAATGATGGAGACACACTGTAAGTATCATTTATACCACTCATGCTATTGGCCCTGATCTGTCTCAGAACCTATTTTCAAAAATTCTTTTAGCAGATATTGTCTTACTCACAGATTCTGATGTTACTATGGGTGACACCACTAGCGCCTTTTTGAGCAGCTTATTTGCCTGGCCTTGATTCTTGTTTAGCTTCCACTCATTGGAGATTTTTCCTTAATCGTCTGCTCCTCATTTTGCTCAGATGTATCAGTAGAAAAACTTATCTTAGGAACAATTTTCAACTGCAACAGCTGAATCTGAACTGTTTCTCTGAGAAAGTGTTTTTTAACAGCAATTTTTGTTTTCAAGAGAGTATTTTTCTTTGTAGAACACATCTTCATCTGAGTGGGTATTGTATCTTTATCTACTGGGCTTGAAGGAAGATTCTCGTCAACACATTCTTCATGGGTCACATCCTTACTAACTTGTCCAACTGATTTCTTACCCTTTTTCTTTTTTGCTTTTTTTGCCACAAGTCTTCCCTTTATCTGGAAAAGAAGCAAATGTAATAATACCAGCCAACAAGAGTGCCAAGAACTTATCCTGTGATAAACCAAACTAACTGAAATAGCACTACTGAACCATTAGTGGAATTCCTGACAATATCAGTATACAGTAGGGCCCCATTTACATGGCAGGTTAGGTTCCAGGCTACACCTTAAAGCAAAAATCACCTGAGAGCAGAATGCCATTTTTCACTTATAAATGCATGACAACAAGTTTACACTAACTTATATTAAGCTAGTAATAGAACTAGGCATTAAAATACACAATAAAAAGTAAAATACATACAGAGTACATTCATTACTTACCTTAAAATATTTGTAGTCTTAATGTAAGGCGAGAGGTGAATAGTACTTACTTGTAGGAAGTCAGGTGTAGGTAGCCCTGGCTCCCCATCCCAAACTTAATATACAAGATTTTAACCCTTTGACTGTTTTGGTAGTACAGTGGACCCCCGCATACCGCACGCATCGCATACCGTACAATCCGCATACCGCTCGCTTTTTTCGCAAAAATTTTGCCTCGCATACCGCCCAAAAACCCGCTCACCGCCCTTCGTCCGAGACGCGTCCAATGTGCGGCCTGAGCCACGCTCACAAGTTCCGCCGGGTGGCATTGTTTACCAGCCAGCCTCCGCAGTAACATCCAAGCATACAATCGGAACATTTCGTATTATTACAGTGTTTTTGGTGATTTTTTCTGGAAAATAAGTGACCATGGGCCCCAAGAAAGCTTCTAGTGCCAACCTACAGCAATAAGAGTGAGATTACTATAGAGATGAAGAAAAAGATCATTGATAAATATGAAAGTGGAGTGCGTGTCTCCGAGCTGGCCAGGTTGTAATAATAAACCCCAATCAACCATCGCTACTATTGGTGGTACAGCTGCTGCTGTACCACCGTCAGCTGCTGCTGCACTGTCAGCTGCTGCGCTGTTGTACCACCGTCAGCTGCTGCTGCTGCTGCTGCTGTAGCATCGTCTGCTGCTGCTGTAGCATCGTCTGCTGCTGCTGTAGCATCGTCTGCTGCTGCTGTAGCATCGTCTGCTGCTGCTGTAGCATCGTCTGCTGCTGCTGTAGCATCGTCTGCTGCTGCTGTAGCATCGTCTGCTGCTGCTGTAGCATCGTCTGCTGCTGCTGTAGCATCGTCTGCTGCTGCGTAGCATCGTCTGCTGCTCCCTGTAGCATCGTCTGTTGCTGCTGTACCACCGTCAGCTGCTGCTGCTGCTGTAGCACTGTTGTTGGTGTGGCTTATTGAGAATACCAAGAAACAATTAACCCCAGAGGATTTGCCACCCAGGATAACCCAAAAAAGTCAGTGTCATCGAAGACTGTCTAACTTATTTCCATTGGGGTCCTTAATCTTGTCTCCCAGGATGCAAAACCCCCACCAGTCGACTAACACCCAGGTGAACAGGAAAAAAATGCCTGGAACTAGTTTGGGCATATTGGTGAATTTAAAGCCAGCAAAGGTTGGTTTTGAAGATTTAAGAATCGTAGTGGCATACACAGTGTGATAAGGCCTGTTCTGGAAGAAAATGCCAAACAGGACCTACAGTACTCAGGAGGAAAAGGCACTCCCAGGACACAGTGTCTCATCAGTCATTGCTGCATCTTCAATAAAGGTAAGTGTCCCTTTATTCTTCATTTAGTAGAGCAGTACATGCACAATATATAATGTGCATGTACTACTCTACTACTGTGCATGTATCCTTCTCTTTGTGTGGTAGGAAAATGTATATTTCATGTGGTAAAATTTTTTTTTTCATACTTTTGGGTGTCTTGCACGGATTAATTTGATTTCCATTATTTCTTATGGTGAAAATTCATTCGCATACCGAACATTTCGCATAACAACCAGCCCTCTGCACGGATTAAAGGTCGCTATGGCGGGGGTCCACTGTATATATATTCTTTATGAGCCAGTGTTTCGGACATATATATACTCAATAATTCGGTACATTCCATATTATCCATATTATCACTGTTTTTGGTGCCCCAAGAAAGCTTCTAGTGCCAACCCTTCGAGACCAAGAGTGCTAATGATTATTGAAATGAAGAAAGAGATAACTGCAAAGTACAAAAGTGGAGTGCATGTGTCGGAGCTGGCCAAGTTGTATAGTAAACCCCAATCAACCATCTCTACTATAGTGACCAGGAAAACGGCAATCAAGGAAGATGTTCTTGCAAAAGTGCAGCGAAACAGCGACCGCAAGTGTTAGAAAATGTTGAGAGACCGTTATTGGTGTGGATAAATAAAAAACAGATAGCAGGAGATAGCATCTCTCAAGCGATCATTAGTGAAAAGGCAAGGCAGTTGCATGATGATTTGGTAAAGAAATTGCCTGCAACTAGTGGTGATGTGAGTGAATTTAAGGCCAGCAAAGATTGGTTTGAAAGATTTAAGAATCGTAGTGACATACATAGTGTGATTAGGCATGGTGAGGCTGCCAGTTCAGACCAAAAAGCAGCTGAAAAATATGTGAAAGAATTCAAGGATTACATAGACAGTGAAGACTTGAAACCTGAACAAGTGTTTAATTGCAACGAAACAGGCCTGTTTTGGAAGAAATTGCCAAGCAGGACCTACATTACTCAGGAGGAAAAGGCACTCCCAGGACATAAGCCTTCATTAAAGGTAAGTGTCAATTATTCTATTGTTATTGTTGTTATTGTAATTATTCTATTGCATTAAACTTAATATTTCATGTGGTAAAAGTTTTTTTCATACTTTTGGGTGTCTTGCATGGATTAATTTGATTTCCATTATTTCTTATGGGGAAAACTGATTTGCTTTCCGATAATTTTGGTTTACGATGAGCTCTCAGGAATGGATTAATATCGTGAACCGGGGGTCCACTGTATTATCATGCATCTCTCTCGCCTGCGTTCGAGGGAATACAGATCAAGGACCTGAATAAAAAATCAAAATATAAAGCAAGAGTAATATAAGAGGGGCCTAGAGACATGACTAATGAACAGAGGATATGTTATTTTAGTGCCAAGAATGTCTGCATTGTTTATTCTGGACCCTATTTTGAAATTGGCATCTTTTTTAATTTGCGTGAAATTGGCCAAATTGCCAATTTCTGACCACTTTATTGAGTAGTTGAAATCAGTAAATGGGCAGTTTTTTGTACTCAATTGATAGAAAAAGTGGAGTTCTAAAGAAATAGCTACAAGTGTGGCCGACTGGAACAATGGAATTAACTGAAAATAGGGCTCAAAGTCGGTGAAATCGACGATGCATATATATATCGCCGAGATTGCTAACTTCGCGGGAGCACAATTCCGTAAGTTTTCAATCAAATTTTGTACTTTTGGTGTAATTATCATCGGGAAAAAATTATCATTTCATAAGAAAAAATAATTTTTTTTCCAAAAAATTTTTCGATACAGAATGACAGTTTCAGAAAGGGGTTTGTGATAGTCAGAGGGTTAAAACACCCCAGAGATAAAATACACATACAGTACACTCATTATTTACCTTAAAATATGTGTAGTCTTAATGTAGGACGAGAGGTGAGTAGTATTTATTTGCAAGAAGTCAGGTGTAGGTAGTCGGTAGGTGTAGCCCACGTGGGCTACACCTACCTACATAGCTATACGATATTTAATGCAGCTCAGAGCCATATTATTACCATCAATATTCCTTGTTCACTTAGCTTAATCGTTCCGAACAACTACCTTCAGATGCCATCATAAATGAAGGGAGAAGTAATGAATAATTCATGCCGAGAATTATAAACAAAAGTGGAGTGTTAAGGGGAGTGACTGGGCCAAACGCAGATTTATACACATTTTCTCTGATGCTGAACCAGAGAAAACATAATTTTTTCCCTCCGCCTGGCTACCACACCTCCATAGCATATAAGCTTAGCATGTTCATATGCTATTTAACATGTTTCTTATATAATTTTGAAGAAAATATCACAGATGGATTAATGAAAATGTCTGTATTAACATAAAATAAGATATCTAATGAGCCCAAGAGAGATTATTATCATGTATTATTAGTATTACTATGGCATTAAGACTAGAGGGGCACTGTTAGGGATTTTAACCCGTAAACGGTCCAAACGTATATATACGTTTTTACCACTAGTGCCCCAAACGTATATATACGTTTTATTTTTCCTGCCTTGAAATTTAGCACGATTGGCTTGAGATGCATTGTCAGCATAGAATGGGTCCTAACACTCAGTGTGTGCGGTATTAAAAGAATCTGGGACCACTTAGTACCTTGTGGGAGCACCAGTTCAAATGAGTGCCAGCTAGGGCAAACAGCACAGCAAACACCTGGGATTCACTGATGTCACGTTGTATTAACACTCCCATTTTATGAACAAAGTGATTTTGACCCTGAATTTAGTGGCTCTGAGGTGGATGTGGCCACAAGTGGTCGAGGAAATACATGTATAAAAAACCTTGATAATAACCCATGTGCAATATTTGTGCAACACCCTTTCAGAATGTCTTATAACTTATGCCCTAAGTCAAGAGAAACAATTCTGTCTGGCTGGCAGGCTGGCTGCCTGACTGGATGACTGATTGGCTGGCTAGCTGGCTGGCCAGCTGCATGTTGGCCAGCTGTGTGGCTGGCTGGCTCCTGGCAGCCTGGCTCTATCTCCGTTTGTCTGTCTGTATCTATGTCTATCTCTGTCTCTGTCTTTGTCTCTGTCTATCCCTGTTTATCTCTGTCTATCTGTCTGTATCTCTATCTCATAGGTACACATAAATACAAGTATACATTACCTGGTCACCTGGAGGTTATTCCAGGGATCAACGCCCCCGCGGCCCGGTCCATGACCAGGCCTCCCGATGGATCAGGGCCTGATCAACTAGGCTGTTACTGCTGGCCGCACGCAGTCCAACGTACGAGCCACAGCCCGGCTGATCCAGCACTGACTTTAGGTATCTGTCCAGCTCTCTCTTGAAGGCAGCCAGGGGTTTATTGGTAATTCCCCTAATGCTTGATGGGAGGCTGTTGAACAGTCTAGGGTCCCGGACACTTATGGTGTTTTCCCTTAGTGTACCAATGGCGCCCCAACTTTTAATTGGGGGCATTTTGCATCGCCTGCCCAGTCTTTTACTTTTGTAGGGAGTGATTTCTGTGTGCAGATTTGGGACCATTCCTTCCAGGATTTTCCAAGTGTAGATTATGATATATCTCTCCCTCCTGCATTCCAATGAATACAAGTCAAGTGCTTCCAAGGGGTTCCCGTATTTAAAGGTGTTTGACAAACTTTTTACTTGCAGTAAAGGTTTCCTGTAAAACTCTCTAGATCTCTTTTTCCCCCTTTTGCTTTGAATGGAGATTTTTAATTTTCAGCGAATTCCAGCCAAAGGGGAGAAAAGTGATTTAAAAGGTCATCTTTGGGTTTGGGGCATCCTCTTTTTTGAACGTTTTTCTTATCCTTTCCTATCATTTTCTTTGCACATGCGACCCATGGCCTGTTGTGATCCTTAAAAGGGGAGATCCTCAGACATTACTACTCCCAGGTTCCCTTTTAAACATTTTTTTTTCCCGCTTATTTTTGGGGCCATGTCTGTATTTTTCTCTGTTCTAGTTATTTTCCCCTCCAGTTTTCCTAACGGATTTGGGATGGAATTTGTCCCATTGGAAAATCACATTGTTTACCATTGCCCACGGGAAAACTTTGTTTATTTTTCTTTGGGGGTTTAAACCTGCGTCCCCCAGCAGTGCGCCTCATCCCAGATCCAAAGAAATAATCCGCAAAGGGATACGGTGCTGTGATGTATTCTCTGTCTTTTTCCCGAAATGGGGTTTGGGGGAAAAAAGATGGGGGCGAGTACTGTACCTTGTGGAACGGGAGCCTTCATTATGGCAAACCCCATTTAAAATCTTTTGACCACTACTCTTTGTGTTCGATTTGTTTGGAAGTTGAAAAATCCATCTCCCCACTTTTCCCGTTATTCCCCCTTTGCACTATTTTATGGGCTATTACACCAAACGAATTTTAAAATACCTAGGTAACCCAAAAAATCCCTACAAAATGCACTCTTGAAGAGGAGTTTTAAAAGGTTTATGACGCAGTCTTTTGGCTCTCTCTTTAGAAGAGACCTAGACAAAGACAGGGGGCTTGACAATAGACCAACAACAGAAAATGTTTGTGTATAGTGAAAACCCAAAAGGGGGGCGATGTTCATCAAAAATCCCCCTTAATCTTTTTTTATCTTCTTTACCCCCCCCAAACCCCCATGTATTCTCATCAAACGGTTTAGCTCTTATCAGGGGATATCTCATTCATCATTTTCCGGTTTAGGGGTTTGGGCTTTGTTTTTTTATGCTTCCCAAAGGTTTAAATTTTTATTTTTTTATTTTCGTATTTTTCTCCTCCTCCTTTTCCCATTCCTTTTTTCCCCATCATTATTATATAATTCCACATATCCAAAAAAAATTTCTGGGCATAATTTAAAACTTTGTAAATACGGGCATTCCAAGACAATTTGTAAAAAGACCAAAGCCGGTGTAAAAGTTTCCAAATGTCAATGTTTTTATGACAAAGTTGGTACAATTTTTAATACTAAACTAGTGTCAGAACAAAATTGGTTATGAAATGACAAGAAAATACTAAAAATTTTAATTATCAAAAACATAAAAATTATAAAAAATAATAAGAAAAATAGAAAAAAGGTATATCGGCAACACTTTTGCAAGCCAGGGCCCATGTTCCATCAGGTGGATCCCAATGCCAATCGCGGCCTCATTCGGGCCAAGATGATAAATTTTTTTTATCCTATAACATTTAAAAAAAATGTGCTCTTTTTTTTTTTTCAATAAAAAAAAAAAAAAGTTTTTTTTTTTTTTTCAAATAGTCAGGGCATGGGGTTGATGTTATATAGTTTAAACCCGTTTACAGGTTAAAAGGTTCCCGGGATGCCAGCACGGTGCAAGTATTTTAGATACAGTACACATAATATTTTTAACGCAGATACATATAAAATATGCAACAATTTTAAAACACTTAAAATTTTTGGAAAGTTTCCAGACTTAATAAATTGCTATTAAATGTAAACAAACGGGGGGGGGGGGGATAAAAAAGGACAGGTTGCCGTATACGATTTTTGTCAAAATTTTTGAAATCACCGTATTGTGGAACCCATAAGGCGAAATGCCAAAGGGGGGGGCCCTACTGTATTACTGTGATCCCAATTGACTGTTTTTGGGGGTACTGTCCACAGGGCCTTTGGGTTAGGTCTTAGAAATAAGACATTTTCGTGCAAAAAGAAGCACAAGCACAACAAACCCCCACCCTGTTAATTAGGAACTGTAGGAAATTAGTTCCCCTCTTGAAGACAGTTAAAGCTAAAAAATTCTCCTTTTTAAAAGGAGGAATTTTAAAAAATCTTGCCCCCTTACATTTATCAAGGAAACTAGAACTTTTTCCCAAACCCCTGCTTTTTAAGGGGGGAATTTTTGCTTTTTCCAAGTCAATTGCTCTCTAGGGATAACTTCAATGTTAGCCTGCTTTTGGGAGGAGTAAATTTAATGTAGATTTGTAACCATTCCTCTAGTATTTCCTGTAAAGAAAGTTTTGTTTCCTGAGGCTTTCCTGGTATAGTTGAAGACCCAGGCGTAAAAAAAAAAAAAAAAAATAAATTTGCTAAATTAAATGGGGAAAAATTTTAAGTATGAACCAAAAACTCCTCCACAGCCTGGTCCCAGCCCAAACCTCTGGAACCAAGGCTTCAAAAGGGTGTACTGCGGTCTCACGCAAGCAAGAACCACAAATTTTATCAAAACCAAGCACTAAATCACCACGGTCAAAGTTACTGAAAATAGGGAGTAAAACTGGGTTAAGTTGTAAGGGCAGTGAGGAGTGCAAGGAAGTACGTGGCCCCCGGATTACTAATTAACTGTTCCAGGAAGTGACTTATCCAAATCTACTTATTCCAAATTAATTTTCCCCATAAAAAAAAGGAAACCCAATTTAATCCTTTTTGGACCCCCAAAATTTAAAAAAAAAATGTTTTTTACATAAAATATCCTTTTAACCTACCAAAAACAATATACAAAAAGAATAAAACAATAACAACATTCCCTTACCTTTTTTAAAAGACATGGTGATGTATGGAAAGGGAGGAGGGAAGGGGAGGGAGGGTTTACAATTGTTTCAAAGGGAATCCCACTCCCTAAAACTTGTCTACTCCATATCTTGAGTTCTTTCCCCCTTGTTCCTTAATGCCAAAAAGGGCCTCTTGAGTCACGGCCCCCCTGTAGCTCAAAAAGTGTTCCAGAGAGGTTGTTTCTGGGGTTTTAGGAATTATACACAAATAAAAACCCCCCCCAAAAAAAGAGAATTTACGAGACTTTCGGCCCCACTTTTGGGCCATTTACAAAATACAATGTGATTCAAAGGTCCAAGTCGGACCGAAACGTTTTCGTAACTTATCTCTTTTATGGCGGTTATTTGTGTATCGTTATTCCGGGATTGTGCCTTTTTTGTTATTTGTTAGTTTGGAATTATGTTTTGGGGGAAGGACAAGATAGTCCTTCATCTAATATACAAAATAAACAATATTTAAAAACATAGAAAATATGTAAACTCTAGAATGAATAAAAAAGGCATTAAAAATTTTCACGAGTGTGGGGTGTTTCTTGTTGTTGGGTTATAAGGGCCCCTGAAAGTAAGCTTACATATGGGGGGAAGCGGCAGATGTTGCATAGCCCATATACCTCCAACAAAAAATGGGGGATAAGTTTCATGCTGTCCTTTTTCTAACGATTAATTGCTTCTTTCTTCACCTGTTAATTTTACACTTATGCTGGTGGCGCTGCACCTTTATAGACCCCGCTGCTTTTTATCGTACAAATTGCAGAATCACTGAAAAAGGCACTTCTCTCCTCTCTTCAGCCCCTTTTCCAAAGCGCTGGCTGGCACTATAAGCTTTTTTTGGGCTCGGGTGGTTATTTAGCAGTTATAAGACTAAAAAAAAATGGGGTAATAAAAATGTATTGTAAACTGGGAATCACCTCATGGCTGGTAAACAATGGCACAGTGGTGTGCCGGGTGTCGGGGCCCAAACGGCCCCGACACAAGACTTATACCAAGTTCAATACGTTCTCAAGCCCAAAATTTTAACCAAAAATTTACTTATTCTGATATTACTTATTTTGATATGTTTAATCCGGGGGGCCACTGTACAATCAAAAGGATGTTCAAAAAATCAGTTTGTTAAAAAAAAAAACAAGAGGAATTTGTGTCAAAGGTGGGGCCCTCAGTGGGGGAAGATAAATAAGGGGGTTAGTGCAGTGACGACGTCAAGGTAAATTTTTGTGCTCACGATACAAAGGACATCCATATGCCATATGGTAAACTGAAATTGGAACTTAACAATTTGCACGAGTGAAAAGGGCCTTCTCCATGAGCAAGATGGGGTGCCCAATGCAAAACAGGCAAGAAGTTTTTCCCCCGCCACGACATCAATAAAAAGGCCCCCAATTAAAAATTGGCTTAATAAATGTAAGTTGTTATGAATCAACTCAACTAATGAACTGCCAAAGGGGGAAAGCAACTAAAGATTTTAGTAAAATAACCTAAATGGGGTGTGGAATCCTCCACATGAAACTGGGGGGTCATGTACAGCTGACCACTCAACAGAGTCCACCTGCTTATTGCCCTGAACATAAAACCAAAACAAAAATAAATTTCTTTTTTTTTTTACTAAAATGTGGCCAAATGAAGTTGAAAAGGGAAAGAACCGGGGGGGAAGAACCCAAGTTAAAATTTCTCGATAGTTTTGAAAAGAAAAAAAAGGAGTCTGAACTATCACAAATACGAAGGGGGAGGGGAATGAAAAAGGAAAAATTGGAATAAAAATTTGGGCCAATTTCAGCTGCAAAAATGCTAGCCGAGTCAAAATAAATGCCCTTTGGGAAAACACTGGTGGGGGAACCTGCTGCAAACGGGAGAAAAAGGGGGGCAGCGGCAGGGCAGCAGCGATTTCCCAAAAGCCCCCGTTTTTTTTCTCCAACCCCCCAAAAGAGCAACAAAGGCCCCAAAAGATACCTATTTTACAACAAAATGCACAAAACCCAACGTAGGCCCCCCCAAAATTTAAAAAAAGTTTCCCAACATGAAACCAAAAATTTCGAAAAAAAAAGAAAATAAAAGGGAAACTGAAACAAAAACCCGGGAAACAAAACACCCCGCGCCACCCGAACAACGAAACCCCTAAGCTTTGTATACAAAAAACTTCTTTTTAAAACAAAAAAAATTTCCTTTTAGTATTATGAGGCGAAAACTAAGAGGAAACAACACCCAAGGGCCCCAAGCAAAAAAACCCAAAAAAAATCAACTTTTTAAAACAAGTGAAAGCCAGGGGGAAACGCCGGCCCAGCAACCACCCCACTCCCCACCCTAAAGGCGCACCACAAAAAAAACAACAAACTTTGGCCCTCCACCACCCATCCTCCCCTTTTCATTCCCCGGTTTTAAACCTCCCTATAGTCTCTCAGGAAATGCCCAACACCCAGATACCCTAAAGTCGGCATCTCCAATTTAAGTTATTGAAAATAAAAAATCTTCGAGGACCCCAAAACAAAACAAGACACCAGGATGAAAAACAACTCGAGAACAAAAATCCTCAGCCCTTAAAACCCAAAAGTTATCAACCCCGGGAATGCCTAACTGGGGACAAAAACCACCAAACAGCCCATAGAACCAAACCCAACAAATAATATCTCTTAATACAAAGGTTAAAAAGAAGCAGTAAAACAATGAAGAACAACTTAAAATAACCAGTTCGTGACTATTTTTGCTCTCCAAAAGATAAAACTGAGAAGAAAAACAAATCGGACGCAGAAATTTAGTTAACATTCCATTTTTTCCCCATGATATAAAAACCAAAAAAAACCAAAAAGAAATTACTCGGGGCCAGACCCAAAAAGGGACCAAAAAAAGTTTTAAAAGAAACCAGAGCCCCGAAATAAAAGAAGCCGATTACTAGGATCCCTGGAAAAAAATTTTTTATGTTTTAGATTCAAACTCACATAAAGGGAAAAAAAACCCCCTTTAAATTATTCCCTCTTATTTAAAAGGTAAAGAAAGAGGTAAAACATAAACAGGCCCAAAACCCAAAAAACTTCAGAACCTCCTTATAGATCAGAAAATTTAAAGCGGAAGAATAATGACCAATAAAAACCAATGCTTCACCGGGGTTTGGGAAAATTCTATTTAAAAAAACAAATGTGGGTCAACTGTACACAATCCCAACAAATAATCTATCACTTTTTCCCCTCGGGAAATTACAAAATCTTCCCAAAAGAATAACTAAACAATGTCCAATTTAAAAAAGTCCAAACGTAGTTAGTGTATTTTTTGGGCTCCCTTTAAATTGGGTTAAAATTTTCCCATTGTACAACCCTTTTTAGAAAATTTAAAAATAATCAACTACCCCTTTTTGTAAATTTTAACTATTAAGCAAAAAACCCCCTTTATGGGGATTTTTTTTATTTACAATTGTTCCTTGAACATTACTAAATTTTGAAACTTTCTTTTTCCCATATTACTCCCCTCAAATTTTTTTTAAAATACTAAAAAATTTGGAATTTTAAACTTACTTAAAAAATTTAAAAAAAAAAAAAAATTTTTCCCCAAATTTTAAAAAAATTTACCCCCCCCCCTTAAACAATTTAACATTTAATAAACCCATTTTTTCCCCCAAAACCTTTAACCCTGTTTTAAACCAAAAATTCTACCCTGATTACTTAATTTTGAAATGTAGGTTTAAAACCTAAAGTTTTTCCAACCTTTTTCCCCAATTTTTTAATGAAAAAAACTTTACTTTTTTCCCCTTTTTTAATTTCATTATTAATTTAAAATTTTTAATTAAAACACCAAAAATTTACAACCATTTAAAATTTTATTTTTGTACATTAAACTTAAATTTTAAATACTTCCCAAAACTTTTTGTTCCCAAATTTTTTCAATTTTTTTAATATTCACCCCCCTTGTTTTAAACCCTTTTACCTGTTTACCTGGGTACCTGTCAAACCATTTTACAAATCAAAAATTAAAACCAAGAAAAATCCCATTGTGTTTTTTTTAAACTATTATTCTTTTTGTACTTAAATTTGTGTTTTTTAAATTTTGTAATTTAAATCATAGTTTTCCCCCTTTTTAACCTTGCAACAACCCTCCCAACTCTATTTGAAATTGAAAGTCCCCATTTAAAATTGTTTTTTTTATATTATAAAGTTTAAATTATAATTAAAAACCATCTGCCTTTTAACTTTGCTTCCCTTTTATTTAAATTTTTAGCCCCTTTTATATTTTTCCTTTTTTTTAGCTTTTTTATAACTATCCTATTTTTTTATATATCCACAACTTTTTAAAAAATAATAAAAGGTGCAATTCTCAGGTGCTAAAGTAAATAACCCACAATTTTGGGCCATTATATTCCAAAGTTTTAAATTTTTACAACCTAAAAAAAAGCCCCTTTTTATTAAAATTTTTAACTAAAAATTATAACTTTAAAAAATTACCTTTAATAATAACCTTTTTACTATCAAAATTCCCAAGCACTATTTAATGATCATAAATTTTAAATTTGGTATTAGCCCCCCTAGCTCATTTTTTTACATTTGTTAAAAAAATTCGGGTTTCAATTTTTTAGTTTAAGACTATTTAAACTTTGTTTTATAAAATTTTCTAACTATAGTTTCCCACAATTATATTACAAGCATTGATCCTAAATACCCCCCCTTTTAAATTTAATAATTTTAAATGAATCAAAACATTTACGAAATTACAAACATTGCAAAACAATAAAAGGGCACTTCTCGTCCCAAACCCAACAACTTTAACAAAACCTTTAAACAAACAATTCAGTTTCTTTAACCCAAGCATTACGATGACCTCAAAAGAAATTACTAAATTCCTTACATGCCAATAGCCCCTCTTTAACACTAACTGAAACCGGGCTAAACCCCGATAGTACGGGATGCCTATGCCTTTCCTTTGTTACCCCAGCCATACACAACGTAGGCCAGACCAACAAGGGGGTGGCACACCCAAATATACTACTCAAAACCAACTAAATGTATCACAATACTTCCAAAAGGGGATGAACGGGGGAAAATTTATAAAAAAGCAAATTTCCCAAACCAAAAACCCTAAAAAAACCCTCTAAACTTTGAAAAACATCTAATTTTTCCCACAGTCAAACTTTAGCCAATTTAGTAAAAAATCTAGGAAGTATGAAAACTATGCACGAAATGAACAAAAAACATTTAAAATTCTCCTCGGTTGACTTCAATAAAAATCCCTGCAAGCCCCGGACCCAAAATTTTAACTGAATTTCAAAAACCCCAAATTTAATAACGGGTATGTTACTACCAACAGAAAAAAAAAAATTTAAAAGGGAGTTCAGAGACATTTTTCCCTACTTGACCCACATCGGGAAACCCAACACCTTTTCCCCCCCTTTAAAATCAGGCAAAAATTAACAGAAAATTTCCCACAGACCACTACCCTACTTTCCCATAACAACCCCTTGGAAAAACTACCCCAAGACACTACAAAAAGTCCCCTTTCCCAACTTCACAATGAGGCACCTTTAAATAATTTCGCAGGCAGAAATTAGAAAACCATTGATTGGCACACGACCCTAGAAATCTATACAGATTTTGACAATTTTTAATAATTTTCTAAAAAAAAACCCAAAAACCCTATAACAAGCACTCCCCAAAAAAAAAACTAAACAATAAAAGCAAAGAGACTAAAACAGTCCCTGGCTAACACCCAGCTTTCTCAAATCCATAAAAAACAAAAACACCAAATAAAAAAACAGTACAGAAGGGGGTCCCAAAACCCCAAGACCAAACAAAACTTTCCCTCGTCAATCCTAACCACCTAAAATAAAAAAGGGCAAAAAAAAATTTTATTATGAGAACAGATTATCCAACTTACGAGGTGATATAAAAAAAACCTTGGGAAAAAACTATCTGAAAAATTCCCGGGGAAAAAAAAAGAAAATTTACGAAATTTGCGAAATAAAAATTTTTAAAAACAAATGAACCCCAAATTCCCACCAACAAAACCCCAAACCGACCTCAATGATTTCCCTTTTCCCAAATTTTAAAAAAAAAAACCCCTTTCCCATAAAAAATTTTCCCAAACTCAGATACCCCAAAACCAAAAAAACTACCCCCACCGGCAACTACCCGAAAAACCCCTTTCCCAGCTCCGACAAACCCCAAGAAATCTCCCTTAAATTTTCAATTTCACCAAAAAAAAAAGGCAGGGGATTTTAATTTCCCCAAACCCCCCTTTATAAAAAAAAAAAGTTCACAAGGGGCTAAACCCTCCCCAAACATTACAACACCTTTAACAAATCCCTTGAATCCTCCACCTTCCCCCCATTTCTCAAAAACAAGGGGCACCCCCGTCCCAAAAAAGGAGGAGACCAAACAGAGTTGAAAAAAACTATAGGGGCCCAAAATCCAACTTTCCCCCCTCTCTCAAAAATCTTTGAAAAAACCCAATTCCCTAAAAAGAATCACTCCTACCTTAAACTCCCAAACATACTCAACCCCTGCCCCAAATTTTGGGTTCAGGCCTAATAAAAATACTAATGTCCCATTAACCCCATGCTAGAAAATATATACAAATTCAATAGAGAAAAAAAATTTCCCCCTGGGGGTCTTCTTTTACTTACAAAAACTTTTGATACAGTTGAACCCTGACTTGCTTCCAACGTAAAATTGTCACACTATGGTATAAGAGGGCACTCCTCAATTACCTCAAGTCAAACCTCACAACAGAAGCCAATATGTGAAACCAAAAAGGGCAAAAATCTTCTCGCAATCAATTACAGTGGGGGTCCCCCCAGGGAAAGGGCCCCCTTTGGGCCCCTTTTCTTTCTCCTATAAAATAAATGGGCCTTCCAAATGCCTTTTGCAAATTTCTCAAACCCCCCTAATTGCGAAGACACCATACGTCTTTTCCACCCGCCCCCGTCACACTAAACCAAAAACTGTAAATACCGAATTACAGAAAATATCTACCGGATGAGGACCTAAAAACTTACACAAAACATTGACAAAACCTAAATTTTATTAAATTTTGGTAAAAAGCCCACAGAGGGCCCTCTTAACATAATTATAAAAAGGGTCACCTTCCCAAAAGCTAAAAAAAAGGGAAAAAATTTTTAGGGAAACCACCCTTGGGTAATAGGCCCCAAATTTTTATAAAACATATACAACAAATTCCCAAAAAAATTTCCCAAAACTGTAGGGATACTAACGAAGAAAAACGGTACTAAAGTTTCCCAGACATCCCCCCCCTTGGGGCCCTATAAACACTCTTCTTATTTTAAACCCCCATCTCACCTATGGAATTTGTGCATTTGGGGCCCAAAAACAGTTAACCATCCAGACCACTAATTACCCCAAAAAAAGGCCCCCTTAAATGATTTACAAAATTTTTCACTACAGGCAGCACACCCCCCCAATATTCAATACACAAAAACCCACTCACCATACAAAAATCCATACTTAAATTTCTGCACCTATTCAAAACATAGAAAAACCTTTAAAACCCGATATTAAACCCCCTTCCCCTCAAACAACCCTTGCCAACCAACAAACACATTTCCATAACACAAGGCACAAAAACACTCTTTGATGTTCCTCGTGTTCATCTCAAAACTAAAGCAAAAACCAATTCACCCAAAAAAACCCTAAAAAACGGAAATTTATTACCTGTAAATAAAAAAGAAAACTTCTACCTGTTTATAAATTCAAGTCTTACCAAAGAACACTTACTCAAACCCAAAAACCCAAAAAAATCCTGAATAACTGAAAACCCTTTTAAAAATTTTATATCTTAAAAGTTTCTCACAAAATTTTAAAACACAAAAATTTTTAAAACCCAAAACCCAATCTAACTTTATTATTTTTTAAATTTCACTACCTAACAAAATCCTTCATATGACCTGTCTTTGTATACTCACTTGTGCTTTATAGTAAAACTGTTTTCATTAATGTTTTATCCCCTGACCTTCTCTTGCTAAAATTTAAACTTTAAATTTTAAATTTTAAGCCAGCCCGTAATGCTATGGGATAGTATAATGGCTTTGGGAAACTGCTCTTATCTGTATTTTTTTGTACCCCGTAAAGGGTTTTTACAAATTTAAAAAAAATAAATAAATAAAATAAATAAAAAAATAAAACCCAAGGGTTTGGGAAACATCGGTCCAAACGCAACCCGGGATGAAAGCGGACTGGTATTAAAGGAAAAAAAAAGGGGGGGCAAGAAGCAACTGCCGGTAATTGGGCCTTTCCCCGCACGGGAGTGGGGAAAGAATAGACCCCCAAACCCTCTCGGAAAACCTTTCCCCTGGGGTTTTAAAAAAAAGTTTTGATGGGTAAAATGAACATATCTAAAGGGGGCCAACGAAAGATGAAGACACAAGCAAGCATGAAATGAGGGCGAAAAGGGACAGAGTAAACAGGGGGAGGGAAAAAAATAATAGGCCCTTCTAAGGGCTGTTACTTTTTTGTAAAGCAAAGGGTCACGGAGATGAAGCAACAAAACCTTGGGGCAATGGGCATCACGGGGGTCATTCCCAAAATCGGAACCCTTTTCCTCTCCATGTAGGCTCTCCAAGGGGAAAGCAAAAAAACATCCAGATATAAACTAATCCCTGATGATGGATGGGATTTAAATGTAGAAAGAATTTTTAGGAGGGGCCGCAGAATTTCACTAGTTTTCCCCCAGCTAGTTTTGATAAAAAAGAACTGAATGCAGTACAAGAAAATTCCCAAAGTTTCCCCCCCCATGAAACATAAACAGGTTTTAAGGAGGTTCAGCGGGGATGGCAAGTTCCTTTCAAGGTAATTGAGGTTTTTCCCGGACAACTTGGGGATCAAACCGGGAAGGGGAAAAACCGAATATAAGTATCAGGGAGACAGAACAACTTGGGGGAAGTAATATGACATTTTTAAAAAAATAAAAAAATTAAAAACCCCCGACTCGTGGCCCTGATGGGAAACAGGGCTGACAGCAAATTCCCGGGGAAAAAGGCTGCTACTAGGGGACAGTCCCGTGCTTGCACAATTCGATAGCAAGTCATCATCATAAAAAGGGTGACAAAAATTAGATGGGAAAACAGAGGGGCCCGATCATTTACAGCAAGGGGAAAAAGAGTTTGGGGCTAAAGGGCACCCGTGGTTTTTTAAAAAAGTCCTTTGGGAAAACAAATTATTAACCTAAACAAGAAATGTATCTCAGATAAGAATTTTAAAAAAAATGACAGAAAATGTCCCCGGAGGCCTAAGGAAAAACTTGGGCCAAGACGTTATATCTCCTGTAGTAGTCATTCTTTTTTAAAATCAAAAAAAACTATAATAAAATTTTAGGCAATTACACAAAGGCATTATAAAAAGCACCCTCTAGGGGGAATATTGGGGGCAATAAATGGGGGAGCCCCCTTATGAAAGCCA
>NC_069442.1:34490746-34523246 GCF_026875155.1 Cherax quadricarinatus
TGGCCCCTTGCACACAAATACTCTTTTACTCCCTCCCTATCTGGACCAGTGATTCCAAGAGTGGGAGGTACCACCTCCCTGGTGGCAATGGAAAGATCCAATGGGGTGTTGATAAAAAAGGGAACAGTAGGGGAATGGCAGGGTGGCATCAGAACCAGTAGAGCATTTGTTTTACAAAATCTATATGACAAAATCTAAGTTAACAAAAAAAACATTTCTGACCACTACCCTGCACTGTGGAACAAAGTCAAGATGAACTTTATTGCCTTCCCAACATCATATTTAGTAGATCGAGGATTCAGTGCAGTCGCCAAACTTCTTTCCAAGCAAAGAAACAGACAGAAAATTAATGAATGTGGGGATCTTAGACTTCTTAGTGCTTTCAAGCCTGGTGTTAAGAAGCTGATGTTCCTACACTTGCCTGGAGTTTACCTGGAGAGAGTTCCGGGGGTCAACGCCCCCGCGGCCCAGTCTGTGACCAGGCCTCCTGGTGGATCAGAGCCTGATCAACCAGGCTGTTGCTGCTGGCTGCACGCAAACCAACGTACGAGCCACAGCCCGGCAGGTCAGGTACCGACTTAAGGTGCTTGTCCAGTGCCAGCTTGAAGACTGCCAGGGGTCTATTGGTAATCCCCCTTATGTATGCTGGGAGGCAGTTGAACAGTCTCGGGCCCCTGACACTTATTGTATGGTCTCTTAACGTGCTAGTGACACCCCTGCTTTTCATTGGGGGATATTGCATCGTCTGCCAAGTCTTTTGCTTTCGTTGTGAGTGATTTTCATGTGCAAGTACGGTACTTGTCCCTCTAGGATTTTCCAGGTGTATATAATCATGTATCTCTCCCGCCTGCATTCCAGGGAATATAGGTTCAGGAACTTCAAGCGCTCCCAGTAATTGAGGCGTTTTATCTCCATTATGCGCGCCGTGAAGGTTCTCTGTACAATTTCTAGGTCAGCAATTTCACCTGCCTTGAAAGGTGCTGTTAGTGTGCAGCAATATTCCACCCTAGATAGAACAAGTGACCTGAAGAGTGTCATCATGGGCTTGGCATCCCTAGTTTTGAAGGTTCTCATTATCCATCCTGTCATTTTTCTAGCAGCTGCGATTGATACAATGTTATGGTCCTTGAAGGCGAGATCCTCCAACATAATCACTCCCAGGTCTTTGACGTTGGTGTTTCGCTCTATTTTGTGGCCAGAATTTGTTCTGTACTCTGATGAAGATTTAATTTCCTCGTGTTTACCATATCTGAGTAATTGAAATTTCTCATCGTTGAACTTCATATTGTTTTCTGCAGCCCACTGAAAGATTTGGTTGATGTCTGCCTGGAGCCTTGCAGTGTCTGCAGTGGAAGACACTGTCATGCAGATTCAGGTGTCATCTGCAAAGGAAGACATGGTGCTGTGGCTCACATCCTTGTTTATGTCAGATATGAGGATGAGAAACAAGATGGGAGCGAGTACTGTGCCTTGTGGAACAGAGCTTTTCACCGTGCCTGCCTCGGACTTTACTCTGTTGACTACTACTCTTTGTGTCCTGTTTGTGAGGAAATTATAGATCCATCTACCAACTTTTCCTGTTATTCCTTTAGCACGCATTTTGTGCGCTATTACGCCATGGTCACACTTGTCAAAGGCTTTTGCAAAGTCTGTATATATTACATCTGCATTCTTTTTGTCTTCTAGTGCATCTAGGACCTAGTCGTAGTGATCCAATAGTTGAGACACACAGGAGCGACCTGTTCTAAACCCATGTTGCACATCCATTTCATTAAAATTGTGAAGACAATGTAGTTATAGATGAGATATAAAATTACATTTTCATATTGTTAAATAAACTGGTGTACTATGTTAATTTTTATTTGTGAAATAATTTTTTTTTAACAAGTCGGCCCTCTCCCACCGAGGCAGGGTGACCCAAAAAGAAAGAAAATCCCCAAAAAGAAAATACTTTCATCATTCAACACTTTCACCTCACTCACACATAATCACTGTTTTTGCAGAGGTGCTCAGAACACAACAGTTTAGAAGCATATACATATAAAGATGCACAACATATCCCTCCAAACTGCTAATACAGGTACCATCTGACCTACGACCAAGCTTCGTTCCGACCAACCAGTCGTAAGTCAAAATGGACGCAAATCTAACCTTTGAAAATTGCCGTCATATTGGGTAGGGTATAATGTCAAACCTTTCCTATATAAACTACCTACATAGTACTGTAATGTACAATCATTATTTCATTCTTTTTACCATAATTTTCTTCTATTGTTATATTTTAATTATTTATGTACTGTATATAATGTATACATGGTAGTGAACTGTATTGTAAATTTTACATCGCATACAGTATATGTTATTGTTATCTTTATGTATTGTCGACACAGTGGAATGGGAGTATACCACTGGTAGTGTCATCCTGCCAGAATGTAGTATAACCTATACCCTAAGTAAAGAGAAACAACTCTAGAACATGTGTAATACGTATCTGGCTGGCTGGCTGGGTGGCCGGGTGAGTGACCGGGTGGGTGGCTGACAATGTGGCTGTCTCTCTCTGTATCTCTCTCTCTGTATCTCTCCTCTGTCTCTCTCTCTCTGTCTCTCTCTCTCTCTCACAGGTACACATAAGTGAAGTTATCATACATAGTATAAATTAGCTAGGATAAACCAAAAAATCCAGAGAAAGTGCTATACAGTGGATATGTGCTCGTGTGCCCTGTATAAATAATAATAATAATAATTATTTATGGTAGTAGGTTGGTAGACAGCAACCACCCAGGGAGGTACTACCGTCCTGCCAAGTGAGTGTAAAACGAAAGCCTGTAATTGTTTTACATGATGGTAGGATTGCTGGTGTCTGTCTGTCTCATAAATATGCAAGATTACAGGCATGTCTTGCTACTTCTACTTACACTTAGGTCACACTACACATACATGTACACATTTATTTATACACACTCATCTGAGTTTTCTTTGATTTTATCTTAATAGTTCTTGGTCTTATTACTTTTCCTTTTATATCCATGGGGAAGTGGAATAAGAATCTTTCCTACGTAAGCCATGCGTGTCGTAAAAGTCAACTAAAATGCCGGGAACAATGGGCTAGTAACCCCTTTTCCTGTAAAGATTACTAAAAAGAATAAGAAGAAGAAAATTGTCAAAGTGGGAAGTCTGAATGTGGGTGGATGTTGTGATTGTGGATGTTATGAATGAGAAGAAACTGGATGTCCTGGCTTCAAGTGAAACAAAGCTGAAGGGGGTGGGAGAGTTTCAATGAAGAAGAATAAATGGGATTAGGTCAGGGGTTTCAAATAGAGTTAGAGCTAAAGAAGGAGTAGCAATAATGTTGAAGGATAAGCTATGGCAGGAAAAGAGGGACTACAAATGTATAAATTCAAGGATTATGTGGAGTAAAATAAAGATTGGATGTGAAAAGTGGGTTATAGTAAGCGTGTAGGCAATTGGAGAAGAGAGAAGTGTAGAGGAGAGAGAGAGATTCTGGGAAATGTTGAGTGAATGCGTGGGGAGTTTTGAATCAAGTGTGAGAGTAATGGTGGTTGGGGATTTCAATGCTAAAGTGGGTAAAAATGTTATGGAGGGAGTAGTAGGTAAATTTGGGGTGCCAAGGGTAAATGTAAATGGGGAGCCTTTAATTGAGTTATGTGTAGAAAGAAATTTGGTAAGAAGTAATACATATTTTAAGAAAAAGAGGATAAATAAATATACAAGTTATGATGTAGCACGTAATAAAAGTAATTTGTTAGATTATGTATTGGTGGATAAAACGTTGATGGGTAGGCTCCAGGATGTACGTGTCTATAGAGGGGCAACTGATATATCGGATCATTATTTAGTTGTAGCTACAGTTAGAGTAAGAGGTAGATGGGAAAAGAGGAAGGTGGCAACAACAAGTAAGAGGGAGGTGAAAGTGTATAAACTTAGGGAGGAGGAAGTTCGGGCGAGATATAAGCGACTATTGGCAGAAAGGTGGGCTAATGCAAAGATGAGTAGTGGGGGGGTTGAAGAGGGTTGGAATAGTTTTAAAAATGCAGTATTAGAATGTGGGGCAGAAGTTTGTGGTTATAGGAGGGTGGGGCAGGAGGAAAGAGGAGTGATTGGTGGAATGATGAAGAAAAGGGTGTGATAAAAAGAGAAAAAAGTAGCTTATGAGAGGTTTTTACAAAGCAGAAGTGTTATAAGAAGAGCACGTATATGGAGAGTAAAAGAAAGGTGAAGAGAGTGGTGAGAGAGTGCAAAAGGAGAGCAGATAAAAAGAGTGGGGAGGCACTGTCAAGAAATTTTAATGAAAAATAAAAAAAAATTTTTGGGGAGTGAGTTAAACAAGTTAAAAGAAGCCTAGGGAAAGTATGGATTTGTCGTTAAAAACAGGTAGGGGAGTTAGTAGATGGGGAGAAGGAGGTTTTTAGGTAGATGGCAGAATATTTTGAGGAACTTTTAAAGGGTTGAGGAAGAAAGGGAGGCGGTAATTTATGCACTGGCCAGGGAGGTATCCCATCTTTTTGGGAGTGAAGAAGAGCAGAATGTAAGTGTGGTGGAGGTACGTGAAGCATTACGTAGAATGAAAGGGGTAAAACAGCTGGAAACTAATGGGATCATGACGAAATGTTAAAAGCAGGGGGGGATATAGTGTTGGAGTGGTTGGTACTTTTGTTTAATAAATGTAGAAAGAGGGGGAAATACCTAGGGATTGGCAGAGGCATGTATAGTCCCTTTATATAAAGGGAAAGGGGACAAAAGAGATTGTAAAAATTATTTGAGGAATAAGTTTACTGAGTTATTTCCCGGAAAAGTATACAGTAGGGTTATAATTGAAAGAATTAGAGGTAAGACAGAATGTAGGATTGCGGATGAGCAGGGGGGCTTTTAGGTGGGTAGGGGATGGGGTAGATCAAGTGTTTACATTGAAGCTATATGTGAACAGTATTTAGATAAAGGTAGGGAAGTTTTTATTGCATTTATGGATTTAGAAAAAAGGGATATGATAGAGTGGATAGAGGAGCAATGTGGCAGATGTTGCAAGTATATGGAATAGGTGGTAAGTTATAAATGCTGTAAAGAGCTTTTATGAGGTTAGTGAGGCTCAGGTTAGGGTATGTAGAAGAGAGGGAGAATATTTCCCCCGGTAAAAAAGGTAGGTTTAGACAGGGATGTGTAATGTCCCCAAAAGGTTTTTTAATATTTTATAGATGGGGTTGTAAAAGAAGTAAATGCTAGGGTTTTCGGGGGGAGGGGGGGGGTTTAAAATTATGGGGAATCAAATTAAAAATGGGAATTTGACACATTATTTTTTTGCGGGTTTGAATATTTGTTTGGGGGGAAAGATTCTAAAAAAAAAATTGAAAAGGGGTTAGTGGATGATTTTTGAGAAAGTTTTGAAAAGGGGTAAAAAGGGGTTGAAAGTAAACTTAGAAAAGGTAAGGTGATGGGGTTTATAAAAATGATTTAGAAAAAAAAATTTGGGATATAAAAATTGGGGGAGGAGGAGTAGGGAAGAAGGAATGTTTTCAGATAGGGGGGGAGTTAAAGTGTCGGCGGAGGGGTTTTTATAAAGGGGATGGCTTAATCAAAGAATTAAAGGGGGAAAAAAAGGTGAGTGGTGCGTTGAGGTTATGGGGGAGTAAAAAAAAACTTATTATGGAGGCAAAAAAGGGAATGTATGAAAGTTTGTAGTACCAACACTCTTATAGGAGGGTAAATGCTTGGGGGGGTTTAAAATCCCGCAGCGGGGGGAGAGGGTTTGGAAAGGCAGTGGAGATGTCCTGTTTTTGGGGAAATTTGTGTGGTGTAAATATTTTTGCGAAAATTCGGAGTGGGGAAATTGGAGTGGTGTGGGTTAAAAAAAGCTTTTGTCAGGGGGCAAAAGGGGGGTTTGTTGAGGTGGTTTGGTCATTTAGAGAATGGTTAAAAGTAGAATGCCCATGGAAAGAAATTTTAAAAATTCTATGGGGAAAGGAAGGAGGGGTGGGGGCCCGTCCCCCAAAAGGGGTTGGAAAGAGGGGTAAAGGAGGTTTTGTGGGGCCCAAGGGGCCCCCTTGGCCCCCCCCTTCCCCCCCCAAAAAAAACCCCCCCCCCCCCCCGGGTCCCCCCCCCCCCCCCCCCCCCATTGAGCATGGTTAGGAAGGATTAAAATGGGAAGGACAATGATATTTGGGGCCCTACGATCTGTTGGGGAGTGGAGCAGGGTAATTTTTAAAAGTAAAGGGTTTCAGGGAAAAAACGGGTTTTTTTTTCATATATTTCGGACTTGAGTCCGGGGAAAGGGGAATTTAAAATGCCTGACTTTAAAGGAGGGGTTTGGGATATTGGCAGTTTGGAGGGATATGTTGTGTATTTTTTATACGTTTATGTTTTCTAAACTGTTGTATTCTGAGCACCTCGGAAAAAAGCAGTGATTAATGTGGAGTGGGGTTTAAAAAGTGTTAAAGGGATGTTTTGAAAGTTTTTTTCTTTTTGGGGATTTTCTTTCTTTTTTGGGGTTCACCCTCCCTGGGGTGGGGAGAGGGGGCCCCGATTTGTTAAAAAAAAAAAAAATTATTATTTTTTAAACAATAAAAACCTTATTCATAAAAATTAATTATTATTATTTTTTAAAAACTAAAATTTAAAAGTTTTCCCCCCTTTACTTCCCTTTAAAATATCTGTATTTTAAATGTAGAGTGAGAGGTGAGAAAAACAAGGTTTAAAATAAATTAAACGAGAGAGAGAAGGTTCACGATTTAAAGGGTAAAAAAAGTTTTTGTTACCAGCGGGAAACCATGAATGGTTTTGTTCCACACACACACGGGTGGGACGGGACACGGGGAGACGAAAGACAGACCCCACAGGTAGACAAAAGGGGAAAACAGGAGAAAAACCAAAAAAGGACAAAAACAAAATACACACACACAGGTAGACAGACAGACACGTTTTGACAAAAAGACAGAACACAGGTAGACGGGAAAACAGACACAGGTGGGACAAACACAGGAACCCCGGCAGACAAAAAGACAAAACCATAAAACCCCCCCAGGTGGGACAGCGGGACCCCTGCAAAAAGAAAAAAAGGTAAAAAAGGCCCACAAAAGGTAAAAAAACAAAAAGGAAAACACACAGGGTGGGAAAAAACAGAAAACACACCCCCCCCCCCCCGGTAGAAAAAGAAGGACACACAGGAGACGGGAAAAAGGACAACTAAAAAAGGCCAAAAAAAAGACCCCAAAAAGAGGAAAAAGAAAAAAAGGTGGGACAAAAGACAGACAAAACAACAACCCAAAAACAAAAACAAAAAACAGGAAAAGGAAAAAAAGGAAAACGGGGAAAAACAGGTAGCCCCGAAATTTTTTGCCCAGGGGCCCCAACGGGTTTTTAAAAGGAAAAGGACACCAAAAAAACCCAGGTAGGACCAAATGATTCCCAAGGGGAACAAAAAGCCCCCAAGGTGGGGCGGTCAGCCCCTGGAGACAGACTGAAAACGACGATTCAGGCCAAGAAGACGAAAGGGGACTTAAATTTCAGGCCAGATGGTTTTGGCCCTTTGAAAAAAAATGGAATTCTGGGAAGGAGAAGCCTTTCTTTTGCCACCCCCCCCTTTTGTGGACCCCAACTTCTTTTAGTCCAAAATGGTAATTTTACTTCAGATACAGTTCCCCCCCCCAAAAGGAATGTGTTTTTTGGGGGGTTACCCTTTCCCCCCTAACGCGGAAAAGGTTTTAAAACCCCCCAAAAACCCCCCCAAACCATCACCCCCCCGCCCCAGTCCACCCCCCCTTGGGGGGCACACTTTTTCGGGGGGCCCCCCCCCCCCGGGCACCCTTTTTCTCCCCCCCCCCGGACTCAAACCCCGGCTATATAAAAAAAAACCGGTTTTCCCCTGAACCCCTTCCTAAATATTCCCCCGGGCTCACCTCCAACAGTTTTGATAGGCCCCAAAATTACCATTTCACTCCATTAAACCCCATAAAACCCTCACCAGGGTTGTTGGAAGCCCCAAAGCTCCTTCCCCAAAAAAAAACCTCTTTTCCCCCCCCTTTCCCAATTTTTGAGGCGCCCCCTTTACCCCCCCTTTTCCTTCCCCTACGGGATTTAAATTTTTTAAATTGTCTTTCTCCCCTTTGTTCCATTTCTCTAAATGACCAAACCACCTCAAAAAACCCCCTCTTCGGGCCCTCTAAAAACTTTTATTAACTCCCCCATTTTCCCCTAATTTCCATACTCCAAAATTTCTGCGTAATATTTACACCACACATTCCCCTTAGGGACATCTCACTGCCTCCAAAATCCCCCCCCTTTCTGCAGCATTTAACCCAAAGGGTTCACATCCATATAAAGGGGTTTTTGGTACTACTATACTTTCATTCATTCCCTTCCCTTTTTCCATTAGGGAAAGGGTTTTTTTTTCAAAATTTTAACCCCAAGCAAACCCCTCACCTTTTTTTTCCCCCCATCAATTCTAGGGTTAAGTTCTTTTTTCATAAAATCCTTTGGCCGACAATCAACTCCCAAGTATCTGAAAACATTCACCTTTCCATACTCCCCCTCCCAATTTTATATCCAGTTTTTCTTTTTCTTAAAACATTTTATACCCTCATCACCTTTTCTCTTTTTTTTGTTCACTTTCAACTTTATACCTTTTCACACATTCCCAAAAACATCCCCTTAAACCCTTTTCAAAAATTTTTTTTTAGAATTCCCATAAAAACAGTATCACCCGCAAAAAAAAACTGTGTCAATTCCCATTTTGTATTCGATTCCCCCTAATTTTAATTACCCCTCTCCCGAACCCCCTTGCATTTTTCTTTTATTAAACCCCTCTATTTAAAAATTTTTAAAACCCTTTTTTGGTCCAAAAAGTATATATTTCGTTTTTTTTTTAAAAAAACTGAAGTTGTAAAAAAATGTAGAAATTTTTTTTTTTGGGTTTTTCATTTGGGAAAAAGTTTTTAAAAAAAAAATTTTTTACATTTTTTTTTTGTTATATTTTGGAAAAAAAGGGAAAAAAAAATAGATCTAATTTTGTAGCAATACGAATTTGAACGTCGATCTGCTTTTGGGCGTTTTTTTAAAGGTTAAAAAAACCAGGTGGGCATCCACATACATATTTTCAGTCGTGAATGGGTTTTACATTATTTATACAATTATTTCAATAAAGGGAAAAACAGTAAATCTTATATTTTTTTTGTGAATTTAAAAAATTTCGAATTTATTTTTTTTAATTTTTTCTTTCATTCAAAAACATCGGCCCCCAAACCCCCCGAGGCGGGGGGACCCCAAAAAGGGAAAAAAGAAAGTTTCTCCTTTTTCATTTAGTAATTATAAAGGAGAAGAGGGTTTCTAGCCCCTTGCTCCCCGGGCCCTTTTTTGTCGAATCTTACAACACGCATGGCTTACGGAGGAAGAATTCTATTTCCCCCTTCTTGTTTATTTCCTCTTATCTCCATGGGGGAAATGGAACAAAATTTTTTCCTCCGTAAGCCAAAGCGTGTTGTTTAAGAGGCGACTATATGCTGGGGAGCAAGGGGCTGGTAAACCCCTTTTCCTTATATATTACTAAAAAGTAAAAGGAGAAACCCTTTTGTTTTTTCCTTTTGGGGCCCCCCGCCCTTTGGTGGGATACGGCCCGGGGTGTTGAAAGAAAGAAAATAAAAATAAAAATTAATTGGGAGACAGCAACCTCCGGGGGGTACTTTCTGTCTTTCCAAAATGAGTGTAAAAGGAAAAGGGAATTTTTTACATGATGGTTTGGATTGTGGGGCCTTTTTTCTGTCTCATTTAAAAATGCAAGGGTTTTTAGGTTCGTCTTTCTTTTTCTATTACACTTAGGTACACTAAAATTTAATTTTTACAAGCGTTTTTATAAAATTTCCCCCCTGGGTTTTTTCTTTTTTTTTTTAGTTTTGTTCTTGTTTTTTTCCTCCATCTCCCTGGGGAAAGGGGAAAAGAAATTTTTTCCCCCGTAAGCCCTGCGTGTTGTAAAGTGGCGACAAAATGCCGGGAGCAAGGGGGGTAGTAACCCCCTTTTCCTGTATATTTTTACTAAAATTTTAAAGGAGAAAAATTTGGTTTTCCTTTTTTGGGGCCCCCCTGCCTCGGTGGGTTTCAAACCGGTGTGTTTGAAAGAAAGAAAGGAAAAAATAATAAATAATTAATAATAATATAAAATAATTAAAAATTAAAAAGTATAAAAAAAAACAAAAAATAAAAAGTTTAAATAATATAAAACAAAATTAACCGAAGGGGAAAGAAGGCAGGAGTGGGTTTTTTTTTGTTTTGAGCGGGAAGAAATTATTTGGGTAATTTAAGCAGGAAATTTAATATTAATTAAAATCGGGTTCCAAAAAAACCTTTTTTTTTTTCCAGAGGGGGAGGGAAAAAAATTTTTGTGGTGGGTTCGGGAGGGAAAAATGGGGAAAAAAATGGGCTTAAATTTCCTTTAATTTTTAAAAAAAGGGGGGAAGGGAAAAAAATTTTTAAAAGGGGTTTTTTAAAAGGGGGGAGGGGAAAGGAAAAAGGGGAAGTTTTGAAAAAAAGGGGCCTTTGGCCCTTTTAAACAAACAAAGCTGGGGGGGAGAGTTTGTGGGTGGGGGAAAAAGGGTTTTTGGGGTATTGGGGGTTGGGATGGAGGTGCAAAATAAATTTAAAATTTATGGGAAGGGGGTTTTAAGGGAAACAGAGGGGATTGAAAAATTGGATGGGAAGGGTTTAACAATGTTTCACCCAAAGGAGGGTGAAGGGCAAAAATTTTAAAAATTTTTAAATGGTGGAAGGACCTTTGGAAAAAGAAGTAATTTTGGGTTGGGGGTGAAAGTGAGAGAACTTTTTCGGGGGGGGGGAAATTTTTTTTTTTTTTTTCCCTTTTTTGGAAGTTGGAAAAGGGGGTTTTTAAAAAAAATTTTTTAAAAAAAAAAAAAATTTATTTTTTTTATGAATGATAGAAATCTTTTAATTTGTAAAAAAAAAAAAGAAAATTATGAAAACACAATTCCCTGGATAATTGCTTTTTCATTTAATTTAAATTTGGAAAATTGACCCCGCAAAAACCAAAACTCAGTTCACAAGGTCAGGAAACGGATAATTAACTCCAATAAAGGTTTCAAAAATTTGAAATTTTTGGGCCAATTAGTTAAAATCCGAAAATTTCAAATTTTCCCAAATCATAATTGCATAAAAACTTTTCCACAGCCTTTCTCACCCCTGTATATTATTGTTTTTAATTTTTAAACACTTGATTTCCCAATCCCCTACCCATCTGAATTTGCTTACATCCCCAAATCCTACTCGTCTTAATCTATTTTGAAATTTAAAACCTACAAGACACTTTTTCACTTAAACCAAAAACAACTTATTCCCTTTTTTTAAAACCTTTTTTTTTCCCTTTCCCTTTTTATAAAAATTATACACTCCTTTCATAATTGGGTTCCTTCTTCAAAATAAAACAAAATCCCAACCACATCTAACAAATAACCCCGCCCCCTGTTTTAAAAAACATTTCTTTTTTTCATTGCACTGCTTCCCCCCCCCTTTTTTTAAATTCCCCTGACCCCCCCACCTCCATTGGTTTTTTCCTCCTAAATAAAATTATAATTTGCCGTCAAAACCCCCTGAACTTTCCCCGGACTTTAAAAAAGTTCCCAAAATATTCTCCCCCACTACCCAAAACCCCTCCCCCATCTATAACCCCCACCTTTTTTAACTGAAAACCCATTCGTTTCCGGGTTCTTAACTTTTTTTCACTCACCCAAAACAATTTTTTTTTTTTTTCATTAAAATTTCTGACAGTGCCTCTCCCATTTTTATCATCGCTCTCCTTTGCACTCTCTCACCACTCCTCTCCCTTTTCTTTACTCCCCTTTTAAACTCTACTCTTTTAAACACTTTGCTTTGAAAAAACCTCTCATAAGCAACTTTTCTCTTTTTCACACCCCTGTTTCACTTCCCCCCAATCACCCCTTCCCTGAAAACCCACCCTCCTATAGCCACAAACTTCTGCCCCACATTCTAATACTGCATTTTTAAAACTATTCCAACCCTCTTCAACCCCCCCACTACTCATACTTACACCAGCCCACCTTTCTGCCAATAGCTGCTTATATCTCACCCGAACTTCCTCCTCCCTTAGTTTATACACTTTCACCTCCCTCTTGCTTGTTGTTGCCATTTTCCTCTTTTCCCATCTACCTCCTACTCTAACTGTAGCTACAACTAAATAATGATCCAATATATCAGTTGCCCCACTATAAACGTGTACATCCTGGAGCCTACCCATCAACCTTTTATCCGCCAATAGATTGGTAGACAGCAACCACCCAGGGAAGTACTACCGTCCTGCCAGATGACTGTGAAACAGAAATCTGTAACTGTTTTGCATGATGGTAGGATCGCTGGTTTCTTTTTCTGTCTCATAAACATGCTAGATAACAGGGATATCTTGCTACTCCTACTTGCACTTTGGTCACACTTCACAGACACGCACATGCATATACATATATACATACGCAGAGCCAGGAACGAGTATGCACAGGTAAGGAGGGAAGCCCAGCGACAGTATGAAAATGACATAGCATCAAAATTCAAGACTGACCCGAAACTGTATAGCCACATCAGGAGGAAGACAACAGTCAAAGACCAGGTGATCAGATTGAGGACAGAAGGTGGAGAACTCACAAGAAATGATCAGGAGGTATGTGAGGAGCTAAACAGGAGATTTAAGGAAGTTTTTACAGTAGAGACAGGAAGGGCTCTGGGAAGACAGCACAGAACATCAAGAGGGAATATACCAACAAGTGTTGGATGACATACGAACAACTGAGGAGGAGGTGCAGAAGCTGCTAAGTGACCTTGATACCTCAAAGGCGATGGATCCGGACAACATCTCCCCATGGGTCCTTAGAGAAGGAGCAGAGATGCTGTGCGTGCCCCTAACCACAATCTTTAACACATCCCTTGAAACTGGGCAACTACCTGAGAAATGGAAGACAGCTAATGTAGTCCCCATATTTACGAAAGGAAACAGAAATGAGGCACTAAACTACAGACCTGTGTCTCTGACAGGTATTGTGTGCAAAGTCATGGAGAAGATTATCAGGAGGAGAGTGGTCGAACACCTGGAACGGAACAAGATTATAAATGAAAACCAGCATGGGTTCATGGAAGGCAAATCCTGTGTCACAAACCTCCTGGAGTTTTATGACAAGGTAACAGAAGTAAGACAGAGAGAGAGAGGGATGGGTTGATTGCATTTTCCTAGACTGCAGGAAGGCTTTTGACACAGTTCCCCACAAGAGATTAGTGCAGAAGCTGGAGGATCAGGCACATATAACAGGGAGGGCACTGCAATGGATCATGGAATACCTGACAGGGAGGCAGCAACGAGTCATGGTACGTGAAGAGGTATCACAGTGGGTGCCTGTGACGAGCGGGGTCCCACAGGGGTCAGTTCTAGGACCAGTGCTATTTTTGATATATGCGAACAACATGGTGGAAGGAATAGACTCTGAAGTGTCCCTATTCGCAGATGACGTGAAGTTGATGAGAAGAATTAAATCGGATGAGGATGAGGCAGGACTGCAAAGAGACCTGGACAGGCTGGACATGTGGTCCAGAAACTGGCTTCTTGAATTCAATCCTGCCAAATGCAAAGTCATGAAGATTGGGGAGGGGCAAAGAAGACCGCAGACAGTATAGGCTAGGTGGACAAAGACTACAGACTCACTCAGGAGAAGACTTGGGGGTGCCCATAACACCGACTGTCACCGGAGGCACACATCAACCAAATAAACTGCTGCAGCATACGGGCACCTGGAAAACCCTGAGAATAGTGTTCCGATACCTTAATAAGGAATCGTTCAAGACACTGTACACTGTGTTTTTGTTAGGCCCATACTGGAGTATGCAGCACCAGTCTGGAACCCACACCGGGTCAAGCACGTCAAGAAGTTAGAGAAAGTACAAAGGTTTGCAAAAAAGGCTAGTCCAGAGCTCAGGGGAATGTCGTACGAGGAAAGGTTGAGGGAAATCGGACTGAAGACACTGAAGGACAAAAGGGTCGGGGAAAAGACATGATAACAACATACAAGATACTGCGGGGAATAGACAAGGTGGACAGAGATAGGATGTTCCAGAGAGGAGACACAGAAACAAGGGGTCACAACTGGAAGCTGAAGACTCAGACGAGTCACAGGGACGTTAGGAAGTATTTCTTCAATCATAGAGTTGTCAGGAAGTGGAATAGTCTAACAAGTGAAGTAGTGGAGGTAGGAACCATACATAGTTTTAAGAAGAGGTATGACAAAGCTCAGGAAGCAGAGAGGGAGAGGACCTAGTAGCGATCAGTGAAGAGGCGGGGCCAGGAGCTGAGTCTCGGCCCTTGCAACCACAATTAGGCGAGCACAATTAGGTGAGTACATCTAGGTTTTTCTCCTTTTTCTAAATAGCTCTTGTTCCTCTTTATGTCTTCTATTGTCCATGGGGAAGTGGAAAAGAATCTTTCCTCCGTAAGCCATGCGTGTCGTATGAGGCAACTAAAATGCCGGGAGCAATGGGCTAGTAACCCCTTCTCCTGTAGACATTTACTAAAAAAAGAGAAGAAAAACTTTATAAAACTGGGATGCTTGAATGTGTGTGGATGTAGTGCGGATGACAAGAAACAAGTGATTGCTGATGCTATGAATGAAAAGAAGTTGGATGTCCTGGCTCTAAGTGAAACAAAGCTGAAGGGGGTAGGGGAGTTTCCCGGGGGGGGGGGAAATAAATGGGATTAAATCTGGAGTATTGAGAAAAGTTAGAGCTAAGGAAGGGGTAGCAGTAATGTTTAAGGATCAGTTTGGAAGGAGAAAAGAGAAAATAATGTGTAAATTCAAGAATTATGTGGATTAAAGTAAAAGTTGGATGCGAAAAGTGGGTCATAACAAGCGTGTATGCACCTGGAGAAAAGAGGAATGTAGAGGAGAGAGAGAGATTTTGGGAGATGTTAAGTGAATGTATAGGAACCTTTGAACCAAGTGAGAGAGTAATTGTGGTAGGGGACCTGAGTGCTAAAGTAGGAGAAGCTTTTAGAGAGGGTGTGGTAGGTAAGTTTGGGGTGCCAGGTGTAAATGATAATGGGAGCCCTTTGATTGAACTTTGTATAGAAAGGGATTTAGTTATAGGTAATACATATTTTAAGAAAAAGAGGAAAAATAATATTACAAGATATGACGTAGGGTGAAATGACAGTAGTTAGTTGGATTATGTATTGGTAGATAAAAGACTGTTAAGTAGACTTCAGGATGTACATGTGTATAGAGGGGCCACAGATATATCAGATCACTTTTTAGTTGTAGCTACACTGAGAGTAAAAGGTAGATGGGATACAAGAATAGAAGCATCAGGGAAGAGAGAGGTGAAGGTTTATAAACTAAAAGAGGAGGCAGTTAGGGTAAGATATAAACAGCTATTGAAGGATAGATGGGCTAATGAGAGCATAGGCAATGGGGTCGAAGAGGTATGGGGTAGGTTTAAAAATGTAGTGTTAGAGTGTTCAGCAGAAGTTTGTGGTTACAGGAAAGTGGGTGCGGGAGGGAAGAGGAGCGATTGGTGGAATGATGATGTAAAGAGAGTAGTAAGGGAGAAAATGTTAGTACATGAGAAGTTTTTACAAAGTAGAAGTGATGCAAGGAGGGAAGAGTATATGGAGAAAAAGAGAGAGGTTAAGAGAGTGGTGAAGCAATGTAAAAAGAGAGCAAATGAGAGAGTGGGTGAGATGTTATCAACAAATTTTGTTGAAAATAAGAAAGTTTTGGAGTGAGATTAACAAGTTAGGAAGCCTAGAGAACAAATGGATTTGTCAGTTAAAAATAGGAGAGGAGAGTTATTAAATGGAGAGTTAGAGGTATTGGGAAGATGGAGGGAATATTCTGAGGAATTGTTAAATGCTGATGAAGATAGGGAAGCTGTGATTTCGAGTATAGGGCAAGGAGGAATAACAATTTGTAGGAGTGAGGAAGAGCCAGTTGTGAGTGTGGGGGATGTTCGTGAGGCAGTAGGTAAAATGAAAGGGGGTAAGGCAGCTGGGATTGATGGGATAAAGATAGAAATGTTAAAAGCAGGTGGGGATATAGTTTTGGAGTGGTTGGTGCAATTATTTAATAAATGTATGGAAGAGGGTAAGGTACCTAGGGATTGGCAGAGAGCATGCATAGTTCCTTTGTATAAAGGCAAAAGGGACAAAAGAGAGTGCAAAAATTATAGAGGGATAAGTCTGTTGAGAAAACCTGGTAATGTGTATGGTAGAGTTATTATTGAAAGAATTAAGACTAAGATGAGCAAGGAGGCTTTAGGAAAGGTAGGGGGTGTGTGGACCAGGTGTTTACAGTGAAACATATAAGTGAACAGTATTAGATAAGGCTAAAGAGATTTTTGTGGCATTTATGGATTTGGAAAAGGCGTATGACAGGGTGGATAGGGGGGCAATGTTGCAGGTGTATGAGGTAGGTTACTGAAAGCAGTGAAGAGTTTTTATGAGGATAGTGAGGCTCAAGTTAGAGTATGTAGGAAAGAGGGAGATTATTTCCAAGTAAAAGTAGGCCTTACACAAGGATGTGTGATGTCACCGTGGTTGTTTAATATATTTATAGATGGGGTTGTAAGAGAAGTAAATGCAAGGGTCTTGGCAAGAGGCGTGGAGTTAAAAGATAAAGAAACACACACAAAGGGGGAGTTGTCACAGTTGCTCTTTGCTAATGACACTGTGCTCTTGGGAGATTCTTATGAGAAGTTGCAGAGATTGGTGGATGAATTTGGTAGGGTATGCAAAAAAAGAAAATTAAAAGTGAATACAGGAAAGAGTAAGGTTATGACGATAACAAAAAGATTAGGTGATGAAAGATTGGATATCAGATTGGAGGGAGAGAGTATGGAGGAGGTGAATGTATTCAGATATTTGGGAGTAGACTTGTCACCGGATGGGTCTATGAAAGATGAGGTGAATCATAGAATTGATGAGGGGAAAAGGGTGAGCGGTGCACTTAGGAGTCTGGAGACAAAGAACTTTGTCCTTGGAGGCAAAGAGGGGAATGTATGAGAGTATAGTTTTACCAATGCTCTTATATGGGTGTGAAGCACGGGTGATGAATGTTGCAGCGAGGAGAAGGCTGGAGGCAGTGGAGATGTCATGTCTGAAGGCAATGTGTGGTGTGAATATAATGCAGAGAATTCATAGTTTGGAAGTTAGGAGGAGGTGCGGGATTACCAAAACTGTTGTCCAGAGGGCTGAGGAAGGGTTGTTGAGGTGGTCCGGACATGTAGAGAGAATGGAGCAAAACAGAATGACTTCAAGAGTGTATCAGTCTGTAGTGGAAGGAAGGCGGGGTAGGGGGTAAAGGAGGTTTTGTGTGCGAGGGACTTGGACTTCCAGCAGGCATGCGTGAGCGTGTCTGATAGGAGTGAATGGAGACAAATGGTTTTTAATACTTGACGTGCTGTTGGAGTGTGAGCAAAGTAACATTTATGAAGGGATTCAGGGAAACCAGCAGGCCAGACTTGAGTCCTGGAGATGGGAAGTACAGTGCCTGCACTCTGAAGGAGGGGTGTTAATGTTGCAGTTTAAAAACTGTAGTGTAAAGCACCCTTCTGGCAAGACAGTGATGGAGTGAATGATGGTGAAAGTTTTTCTTTTTCGGGCCACCCTGCCTTAGTGGGAGTTGGCCAGTGTTTATAAAAAAAAAAAAAAAAAAAAACATGATCTAACAAACTACTTTCATTGCGTGCTATATCATACCTTGTATATTTATTTATCCTCTTCTTCATAAAATATATATTACTTATTACCAAATCTCTTTCTACACATAGCTCAATTAAAAGGCTCCCCATTTTCATTTACCCCTGGCACCCCAAATTTACCTACTGCTTCCTCCACAACATTTTTGCCCACTTTAGCATTGAAATCCCCAACCACCATTACTCTCACACTTGGTTCAAAACTCCCCGTGCATTCACTCAACATTTCCCAAAATCTCTCTCTCTCCTCTACATTCCTCTCTTCTCCAGGTGCACACACACTTATTATGGCCCACTTTTCACATCCAACCTTTATTATATTACCCAACCTTGATTATAGTGTTAGATTAGCTGCTGTTTTGAATTTGTAGTAAACCTAAGACCAAGAAAGAGGTGTGTTGGTATGTATGTGTGGGGGTGAGGGGGCCCCATGGATGTGGCCTGGGATCCAAGGGGGCGGCAGCTTGAAAAAGTTTGGGAACCAATGATCTAGACAATGGGTCGAGTACAAAAAAAGGAGAGATATATAGGCAGAAGCCAGGAGCAAGGGGCTAGTAACCACTTCCACATAAATTGCTAAATGCAAAAAGTAGAAACTCTTTATAAAAACATTCTTTCTTTTTCAGATCACCCTGCCTCAGTGGGAGACAGCCAGCATGTTGAAAAAAAATATAGGCAGAAGTCCCATCAAGACAATAGGTCGAGTTGTGTTAGGTAGCACTTACATTCACCATCATTCATTCAATCTCTGTCTTGCTAGAAGTGTGCTGACATTACAATTCAGATTGCCCTCTTGATTGCAATATCCTCACCTCCTCCTTCAGAGTTCAGGCACTACCCTTCTCACCTCTACCATGCAGGTCCAGTTAACAAGTTTTCCTGAAACCCATCATAAATGTTAACTTGCTCACACTTCAACAGTCATCCATTTAAAACACACTTGTCTCCATTCACTCTTGACATCCTTGCACAAGCCTGTTGGATGTTCAAGCTCCTAAAACTCAAACCCTCTTTTACCCCCACCTCCAACCACTCCTGGTATAATCCCTACCCCTTATCTTCCAACAAGGATCTATGTACCCTTTTCAGGCAATCTATTCCTAGCTCCATAATTTAGTGTAAAAAATTCCCTGCTGGGTTATTAAGCACATACCTGTGTCACCACAGTAAGGGTAGCCAGGCATGTTTTTTTCTTTGTATGGATTATGAGATATCTCAGAAATACAAGAGACTACAGCTCAAATATTTTAATGTTGCCTGTGAGAGTTTGACAGGTTGCAGATGCTATGCAAGCAGTTAACTATACAACTTGTCTAACTTGGATACCTGGCCTACCTTGAATAATGAGTTATATAATGGCAGAATAGGATAGCAGATGAACAAGGAGGCTTCAGGAAAGGTAGGGGGTGTGTGGACCAGGTGTTTACAGTGAAACACATAAGTGAACAGTATTTAGATAAGGCTAAAGAGGTCTTTGTGGCATTTATGGATTTGGAAAAGGCGTATGACAGAGTGGATAGGGGGGCAATGTGGCAGATGTTGCAGGTGTATAGTGTAGGAGGTAGGTTACTGAAAGCAGTGAAGAGTTTTTACGAGGATAGTGAGGCTCAAGTTAGAGTATGTAGGAAAGAGGGAAATTATTTCCCAGTAAAAGTAGGCCTATGACAAGGATGTGTGATGCCACCATGGTTGTTTAATATATTTATAGAAGGGGTTGTAAGAGAAGTAAATGTGAGGGCCTTGGCAAGAGGCGTGGAGTTAAAAGATAAAAGAATCACACAAAGTGGGAGTTGTCACAGCTGCTCTTTGCTGATGACACTGTGCTCTTGGGAGATTCTGAAGAGAAGTTGCAGAGATTGGTGGATGAATTTGGTAGGGTATGCAAAAGAAGAAAATTAAAAGTGAATACAGGAAAGAGTAAGGTTATGAGGATAACAAAAAGATTAGGTGATGAAAGATTGGATATCAGATTTGAGGGAGAGAGTATGGAGGAGGTGAATGTATTCAGATATTTGGGAGTGGACGTGTCAGCGGATGGGTCTATGAAAGATGAGGTGAATCATATAATTGATGAGGGGAAAAGAGTGAGTGGTGCACTTAGGAGTCTGTGGAGACAAAGAACTTTGTCATTGGAGGCAAAGAGGGGAATGTATGAGAGTATAGTTTTACCAACGCTCTTATATGGGTGTGAATCATGGGTGATGAATGTTGCAGCGAGGAGAAGGCTGGAGGCAGTGGAGATGTCATGTCTGAGGACAATGTGTGGTGTGAATATAATGCAGAGAATTCGTAGTTTGGAAGTTAGGAGGAGGTGCAGGATTGCCAAAACTGTTGTCCAGAGGGCTGAGGAAGGGTTGTTGAGGTGGTTCGGACATGTAGAGAGAATGGAGCGAAACAGAATGACTTCAAGAGTGTATCAGTCTGTAGTGGAAGGAAGGCAGGGTAGGGGTCGGCCTAGGAAAGGTTGGAGGGAGGGGGTAAAGGAGGTTTTGTGTGCGAGGGGCTTGGACTTTCAGCAGGCATGCGTGAGCGTGTTTGATAGGAGTGAATGGAGACAAATGGTTTTTAATACTTGATGTGCTGTTGGAGTGTGAACAAAGTATCATTTATGAAGGGGTTCAGGGAAACCGGCAGGCCGGACTTGAGTCCTGGAGATGGGAAGTACAGTGCCTGCACTCTGAAGGAGGGGTATTAATGTTGCACTTTAAAAACTGTAGTGTAAAGCACCCTTCTGGCAAGACAGTGATGGAGTGAATGATGGTGAAAGTTTTTCTTTTTCGGGCCACCCTGCCTTGGTGGGAATCGGCCAGTGTGATAAAATAAAAAAATAAATGGCACTATAAGTAGTAGGTTGGTAGACAGCAACTGCCCAGGGAGGTACTACCGCCCTGCCAAGTGAGTGTAAAACGAAAGCCTGTAATTGTATTACATGATGGTAGGATTGCTGGTGTCCTTTTTTCTGTTTCATAAACATGCAAGATTTCAGGTACGTCTTGCTACTTCTACTTACACTTAGGTCACACATGTACAAGCATATATATACATACCCCTCTGGGTTTTCTTCTATTTTCTTTCTAGTTCTAGTTCTTGTCTATTTCCTATCCTGTCTATCTCCATGGTGAAGTGGTACAGAATTCTTCCTCCGTAAGCCATGTGTGTCGTAAGAGGCGACTGAAATGCCCGGAGCAAGGGGCTAGTAACTCCTTCTATATATATATTACTAAATTTAAAAGGCGAAACTTTCGTTTTTCCTTTTGGGCCACCCCACCTCAGTGGGATATGGCTGGCGCATTGAAAGAAAGAATAATGGCACTGTAGGAGCACCAATTTCTCAAAAAAAATCATCACTACCATATCAGTCCTCATTTAGTAAAGTGCAATTAACTTACCTATTGTTTTCTCTTAGCCATAACTACATTCTGTCTATCCTGCATCCAAACATTACCATATCCAACATCCTAATTCTTACATCTCAGAAAATCTATATGAAAGCATGTACTAAACCATAAAGTGGAGTATGGATCATTCTCCTCTGCTATTCTTTTGGCCCTAGTGAGAGTAAACATTAAAGCTGACAAGCCTACTTACGATCTCTGGTAGTCCCAGGTCGAGGTTAATACCCATTTTCTTTAACTTGTTAACTTTATTCTTGTAAGTTCTGGCAAGTCTCAGTTGCCGCCTCTCCTCCTGTTCCTTTGTGCGCTTCTGGTTCAGCTGTAACAAAGTAGTTTCATAAAATTAAAAAGTTACACAAACACAAATGGTAGAGAATCTTTTTCTGAAGGTAAGAAAACAAAAAGTACAAAATTTGAGAGGAAATTGACGAAATCATGCTCTCACGAATTTTGATGTGCCAGCAATATTTACGCATCGGCGATTTTGCTGACTCCCTTTTTAGGCCAATTAAATTATTCCAGTCGACCAAATTCTTAGGTATTTCACTAGTATTACTTCTATTCTATCTATTGAGCACAAGAAATCACCAAGTCAACTGTTTCAACTATAAAATAAAGTGATTGGAAATTGGTAATTTGCCCAATTTAATGCAAAGTTCAAAGTATTCCAATTTCAAAATAGGGTCTAGAATAAACAATGCAGGCATTCCTGGCACTAAACTAACATTTCCTCTGTTCATTAGTTATGCTTTCTGGCTTTACAAATGAATTCCATTTTTATTTTTTATTCACAATGAATTTTTATTCAAACCAAAAAAAATAGAAGATTTACTGTTATGTAATATTGAAATAATTGTATAAATAATATCACCAGATTCGTCCTTGGAGCCCCTTGTCCTCATCCTGGTTCAAGGTTCCCCCGTTGCTCCACAGAAGGGGGGACGGGTGGTTAGGGGGAGGGGAATAGATGGTTAGGAGGGGAGGGGATGGATGGTTATGGGGGAGGGGGAGGATGGTTATTGGAGGGGAGAGATAGTGGGGGGAGGGGGTTAGATGGTTTGGGGGGGTAGGGGGCTAGGGTTAGGTGGTTAGGGAGGGGGAGAGGTGGTTAGGGGAGGGGGAGTACGTGTTTGAGGAGAGAGGGGAAAGGATGGGTTTTGGGGAGGGGGAGGATGGTTACTGGGGGGAGGGAGGGGGGTATTGGGGGGGTTAGATGGTTTGGGGAGGGGTTAGGTGGGTTTAGGGGAGGGATAGGTGGCTAAGGTGAGGTGGCTAGGGAAGGGGTGGGGTGGTTAGGGGAGGGGGGGGGTGTAGTTTGTGTCAAGTGTGTGTTGTGTGTGTGTGTGTGTGTGTGTGTGTTGTGTGGTGTGTGTGTTGTGCTCGTGTGTGTGTATTCGCCTAGTTAGTTACCATATTGTCCTAGTGCAGGTGGTGTATGTGTGTGTGTGGTGTGTATATGTGTGTGTTCGTGTGTATGGGGGAGGTGTGAGGGGGAGATACTGCTAACACATACCAGTAATTCTGGGTTATAAAAAGCGGAACTTGCTACTAGGGTCTAGAGCTTCTATGAGTGTCTACCCTTGTGTGTGTGTGCTTGTGTGTGAGGGAGGGATGGTTATGGGGGGGGGTAGGTGGTGTGGTTGAAAGATCTGACGTGTAGGCACAAATTTAGTCTCATTTATCTTTCCCAATTATGCTACTCTCTCCACTTATTGCCCTTTCTGGATTTACGTATTAATTGTTGCTGGTTATCATCATATTCCTTGTTCACATTGAGAGAGGACTTCCTAGCTTCCTAAGTATTCTTACTGCTAATAACTACCGGTAGTAACACTGCCCTACCCCTGTGTGTGTGTGTGTGTGTGTGTGTGTGTGTGTGTGTGTGTGTGTTGTGTGTGTGTGTGTGTGTGTGTGTGTGTGTCAGAGGTGTCTTGTGCGGTGTAATGACTGGCCGCAACTTTTTGTGACCTGACCACAACCCTCCTGGGACTTGACCCTCGCACCGTCTTACAATGTTGCCCTTACAAGCGTGTCCCGCCACCTAGCTTATAGTAAGTTACTCGCCTTGTGTGTGTGTGTGTGTGTGTGTGTGTCTGGATTTATGTATCAATTATTGCTGGTTATTATCCTGTTCCATGTTCACATTGGGAGAGGACTTCCTAGCTTCCTAAGTATTCTTGCTGCTAAAAACTACTGGAATTAATATTACTCTACTCCTCGCTGGACTACCTTCTCACACTCGTCAACACTATATTCACTATGTCTATGCTATTTCTATTCTAATTCTGGTAATAGCTTGCAGGAGTGAGTGACCAGCATCAAACAGTATGCAAGGCCAGCCAGGGCCTTCAACATGCAAACCACAAATAGGCGAATGAAACTTGTGCTCAATGGTGCGGTGACAAGTTGCCAGCTGCTGATGACGAAGTCGTCGTACGTAGGCCTTAAATCCCTATTTTGGAGATCCTTCACCCGTGATGTTTATAACCATATATTCTCATACATCACGTTTCCTCACGCGATTTCACTCTTCACTGATGATAGTATACACTTCACATTATATACACTTCACTTTATATGTATAATGGCACACAACTTGTCGTGACGTCACTTCTTCAGGCCTACCGCTGCCAATGTGCCAATGGTTTGTGCTTTGAAATATTTTGATTTCAGCTTTCCTCTCACTTTTTTTTAACTAATAACTTTAATTATCACTCATAGTATTGTTCACTGACGTTCCACTACCACTGATTACTGCAAGCTATTGCACGCCTTACAACGCTAAGGTTCTCGGAGCCTTGTTACCCACGTCTGCACCCCACAGACCCACGGGTGTGTGTGTATGCGCGCGCGCGTGTGTATATAGTATGTGTATATAGTATGTGTATATAGTATGTGTATATAGTATGTGTATATAGTATGTGTATATAGTATGTGTATATAGTATGTGTATATAGTATATATATATAGTATATATATATTTATTTTTTTTTTATTATCACACCGGCCGATTCCCACCAAGGCAGGGTGGCCCGAAAAAGAAAAACTTTCACCATCATTCACTCCATCACTGTCTTGCCAGAAGGGTGCTTTACACTACAGTTTTTAAACTGCAACATTAACACCCCTCCTTCAGAGTGCAGGCACTGTATATATATATGTAAATATATATATATGTGTCAGCATAGTTGCTGATCCCTGTATTCCCTGTATTATATAGCATAGCATATTAGTATCATCCATGTGCTTTAGATACGAGATCCCTTGTAGGCCTGTGGCTTTGTGTGACGTCACGGGATGCACATGTGTAGGCTCATACCTCTGCCCCGCTCTCACTCGGCGGCAGACCATTCAGCAGACAGGCAAGGCAGCTGGGCTCCATCCCTCACCATCTCAGTCTGACAATATAGTTACCATCCAACAAGTGTGTCTACCTTCAACCTACGATATCTCCATTTAAGAACCCTTACGATAAATGGTGGCATCGGAGGGCCTGTAATTCTGATGATTACAGCGATTTCTGGAGATAAATTTTCGACCAGCAAGACGGCCATTTCGTGTCACCAGTAGGCCTATCGTGGTTAACGCCAGCCAGCTACCTCAAGTCAGCTACTCGCCCAAGCTCCTATCAGCTTCTACATTATTCACTGGTCAGTCTTCTTGTATTGGCGTTTATCTGCTTATTTGCATCACTCCCGAGGGGTTGACCCGAGTTTGCAAAATAAGCCAGTTTCCAGTCTGTGGTGGGGGAGTCAGAATAACAGAGTCCCAGTCCAGCCTAGCCTACCCCATCCAATTATTTTGCCTGCCAAGCCAGCTTCCACCCCTGCTGTGCTCATCGTGTGAAGTTATCAAGCCATTCTGTGTGAAGGGTTATGATAAGCCAGCTAGTAACTAACCCAGGTGTCTTACCCCAGTACTCGAGCAAGCCACGTGAGTAGTCTTCATCGCTTGTGATTCAAGCTCCAAGCATTCAAAGTGCTCTTTTTCATCCTTGTGGTGTTGTAGTATTTCGTGGGTTTATTTTAAGCCAGCCGGCTTAGAATTATCTTCGTGGCAGTGTGGGTGTTCTCAGTGAGGCTTACGGTGTTCAACCCATAAGCCCAGCCACTCACGATCACGTGTGTCGCACCATTGCCGGTCTCAGCCCTGTTAACCCACAAACCCAACTACAGTCAGCCATTACCCATTCACCTACTTCATCAGTGTTTTGGTGCACTGCTAAGGGTTGTAGCACCATATTTTAAAGACCACATAGGGGGTCAAGAGCTAGAGTGTGTTCGCCCCATCTTTATAAAGCTTCCAGTGTGTTTGTCTTCGTCGATGTAAGCGCAATTCTATGATCACCTGTGCAGAGGACAGCAGCAAGACCATATAAACAATCCATCAATCTCATTCTTCAAGTCATTACAGCGATAATATTTTTTTTTTTAGAGACATTTGCGAGTGTTGAGACATTTCTTTTGTGTTTCCAGTGATTTTTTTTTTCTTAGTGACATTCAGTGACTCTTGATCAGACTCAGTGTTTATCATGTACTGATTGTATTAATTTCTTTTAATCTCCTTTATTCAGTGTTAATTTTCGTGCATTATCTTATGTCTGTTGTGTTGTGTATCTTTTTATACACTTGAAGTAAGTACTTAGTGTTTCCTTTGTTGTGTGTGCAACATATGAGCAGTATAGAACTTGTGTTAACACTTCAGAATCACCTTGTGTTCTCAGTATTCCAGTGAAGTATTTCAGTAAATTTTTCACCTCATATTCTGCATCACAACTCAGTGTTGTCTGTTATTTTTTTTTCTTCCCAGCATTTGTGTAATTTTGTTTGTTCCCTGTGTGTTGAACATTCTTGTGTTCATATTCTTTCATTTAGCCAGTGTCTAATTTGTCTTATTTCCACAGACAATAGTGCCATTATTTTGTGCAAGCAAGAAATCATTTTTTACAAAAATTTTTCACACATCAAGTTTCATTGCAAGAAAATTCTAGTATTGTGTTATATTTATGTGTTGTGTTCTGCATCACTGTAAGTGTTAAAACTTTTTTTGTTGTGTGTTTTTAGCACCTATTATTTTTCATGTTTTATTGAACAAATTCACTCTTAGTGCAATTTTTAAGTTCACTGTGTTGTGTGTTCCTCAGTTACCATTTTCTTGTGTCATTCTCTCCATTTTTCTTGTCTTTATGTCCTTCAGTAAGTTCACCGAGATGTCCCAGCCACTTTTGAACGTTCACTTAGTGTATCATTCCAGTCAAAGTCAATATGAATCAGTCTACAGTACCAACATTCCCTTACTGACTGAAAGACAATACCTAGCCCTTGAGCAATGTGTTTGTTCTCACAGCTTGTATCTGAGATTTGTTAAAGTGCTGCAAAATGTGAAGTTCAGATTAAGTTCCTATAGATCCGTGAATTACTTATTAACGTAGCCAAGCGGTCAGGCACTAGTAATTCTGTCATTCCCATCTGTGTTCCATCTACACCTTCAGACTTGCAGGATAGTGTTCCGTTGCCTCAAGTGTCCGGGGACACTCAGACTGCCTTGAGTGCACAGCCTATCCCTGCAATGACTGCTAGTTCGAGTAGTAGTTTCTCCACAGGGGATGCCTTGTCAGAAAACGATTACTTGCAACTAGTAATGCCATCTCTTGTTGATGTGACATTGCTGTCTGCAGAAAGACGTCTCTGTTACAGCTAGTGTTCTCACTAGAGTGTCTGTTGTTGTTCCTAATGTTCCAGATGGTGATCCCATCCTAGTTGACAGTAATCAGTGCATTGTTAGAAGTTATTTCTTGAGTAACTTTCACGTTGTTATCGTTTGTAAGTGTTGTTTTCTTTATAGCGGATACCTCACGGTCATTGTGTGCGACTCTAGATTGAATATACAGCATTGTTGACCGTGTTCATTTTTTGTCTCATGTGCTTGCAGTTTGTTGATAGTAGATTCGTTCTCCCTTGCTCATCATTGAGTGTTAAAAGCGTTAATTTTTTCAAACTGGGGGGAGTCATCCACTCCACCGAGTTTGTTCTTTCCTCAGTAAGAAAGAACGTGTTACCTTTATCCAGACATAACAAGCCTACTGGAAGGTTAGCCAGAATGGACCTTGACTATCCAAGGTTCAATCCCACTTTGAACATATACATGGAAGTCGAATTGTAGTCGCAGAATGCTTTCATCGCGACCACGTTATGTGTCGTTAATGCAGTATCCTCCATTTACTGTCGGGATGTCAAAAATGCCCAAAGAACGTCCCTTGTGTTCTGGTGATTTTGATTCCTGCTCCAGGAGCTCCTTATTCTTACTGTGGAGCCACCTGCATCATTAGTGACTTTGTAATGGAGCCAAGAATTAATGTAATCGAATTAGTTCGATCGGGTGTTATCTAGCAGACGGTAATTAGTAATTCCACAGTCACCAGTGATTGTAGCTGTATCTTTTGTAGATACTCGTTCCGGACTGTCCTCAGTCAAGGCATGTGTTAGCCCATTGCAGACGGAATTTGATCATCCCAGAGATGATACCATTCTGCATACGTAAACCTTTCCCTCGCAGAATTGGGTTTAAGTGTAAAACAGCCTGCATAATTAGATGTCCGAGATGAATGAAGTTATCAACTGTTGTTTTGTTATTAGTTGATTCACGTTTGTCAGAAATTTTCATGTTCCGTTCCCTCCTGTATTCTGAGAATTTGACAGTAATAGTCTGATGTGCGCACATATGGCACTCTTGGCTGTTAATTTCACCTTGTATATATATATTATATATTTATTCTTCTCAGGAATCGTAGAGTGCATGAATACAGATCGATCGAATCATTCCATCCATATTGTATAATGATTTGTTCTTATAGTTTGTAATGCATTACAATGAAACTCATTTTGTTAACATCCATTATGATGCATCCATTAGTTCTAAATTATAATATGAATTGTTCTTGAATAGATCAGCCGCCTGTTCTGCCTATTTTTTTTTAGTATAGTAGTGTATGTCGGGACGACATAAGTACATGACCGAGCTGTCAGCATAGTTGTGATCCCTGTATTTCACCTGTATTATATAGCATAGCATTTTACTGTATCATCCATGTGCTTTTAGTATACGGAGATCCTTGTAGGCCTGTGCTTTGTGTGATGTCTCGGGGATGCACATCGTTAGGCTCAGACCTCTGCCCCGCTCTCACTCGGCGGCAGACCATTCAGCAGGACAGCAGGGCAGCGGGGCTCATCCTCACACATCTCAGTCTGACAATATAGTTACCATCCACAAGTGTATACCTTCAAACTACGATATCTCATTTTTAAGGAATCCCTTCGATATATGTATATATATATACAGTGACCCCGTGTTAACGATTTTAATTCCGTGCAAGAGGGGTAAATGTTATGCGAAATAATCGTTTTGTGAATGGAAGTTCCCCATAAGGAAATAATGGAAAAATTTAATCGTGCAAGACACCCAAAAGTATGAAAAAAATAATATTTTTTACCACATGAATGTTAATTTTAAAAATCAAATGAAAAAGGGCATGCACTCTACATGACACTTACTTTTCATTGAAGATCTGGTGATGATTGATGGGATGGGAGGAGGGGAGAGCATTATCTCTTTAATGTTTAGAAGGGGTATCCCTTCATTGGACTTGAGGTAGCAAAGTCCTTTCCGGGGTTACTTCCCTTTTATTTTAATGCCTTCTAGCGACAGCTGAGAGTCTCTGGTCCTCTGAGCACAACAAATCTGTGCCATAGAGCTCTGTACCTCCCGTCCTTTCGATTTGTCTTATAATAGGGCACTACATTGTCATGAATTAGTCTCCAGCAACAGCTTGCAATCAGACTGTGTTGGGTGATTGTCATCCTTAAGGTTTGCAGTTCAACCCACTGTGCTCTCTTGCTCTTAAGATCGTGAAGTAGGCACAATGGTTTCCCAACTGGCATTGGCTTTACTCAGGTTAGCCCATACCTTCAAATGATTTCTTAATTTCATACTTATTCTCACCCTTTTTACCACAGGGTTGGCACAGAGAAGCGTTCTGGGAGCCAATGGTCATACTATTTCTGAATTCAACTAATGTTTCTTCTAGGATTATTACGAATTGTCGTGGGTTAGGCGTGGAGGGGTGAGCGGTGGCGGACGGCGGTTTTATTTGGATAGGGCGGCCTCTTGGGTGGAGGGGGGAGGGGAGATCTGGGGTCGGGGCGAGGTCGTATTGCGGTGTGAGGGGGGGGTTGACAGGGTGGCGAGGATTTTTGGGGGAAGTTGGTTTGGTTGCGGGTGGCGTATGTTTCGCGTGTGTGGCACTGCGGGTGGCGGGGGGTGGGTGGGTGAGTTGGGTTGTGGTGTGTTTGTGGTGTGTGTGTGTGCTGTGTGTGTGTGTGTGTAGTGTGTGTGTGTAATGTGTGTATGGTGTGTGTGGTGTTGTGTGTGTGTGTGTAGTGTGTAGTTTGTAGTGTATGCTGTGTGGGTGTGTGTGTGTGTGTGTGTGTGTGTGTATGGTGAGTGTGTGTGTGTGTGTGTGTGTGTGTGTGTGTGTGTGTGGTGTTGTTGTGTGTGTGTGTGTGTGTGTGTGTGGTGTGTGTAGTGTGGTGTGTGGGTGTGTGATGATCGTATGAGTGTGGTGTGTGTGTGTGTGTGGTGTTGTGTGTGGTGTGTATCTGCGTGGTGTGTGTGTGTGTGTGTGTGTTATGGTGGTGTGTAGTGTGTTTGTGTGTGTGTGTGTGGTTTGTGTGTGATGTGGTGTGTGTGTGTGGCTGTGTGTGAGTGTGTGTGTGTCTATGGTGTGATGTGTGTGTGTTTGTGTGCTGTGTGTGTCGTGTGTGTGTTTGTGTCGTGTGTGTGTGTGTGCTGTGTATGTGTATATGGAGTTGTGTGTGTGTGCTGTGTGTGTGGTGTGTGTGTGTGTCGTGAGTATATGGTGTGTGTGTTCTACGTGTGTGTGTGAGTTATCTGGTGTGTGTGAGGTGGTGTGTTGTTTGAGTGTGATAGTTTATTATATCACACAGTATATTTATTTTTAAGTTTTGTTAGTTTTTATGATAGTTGTTTTATATATTTTTTTATATTTAGTTGTTTGTTTTTATATATTTATGTATATTTAGGTATTTTTTTATATATATTAGATTATATTTATATTTATATATATTTATTTTTATATATATATTCATCAGAGAGACGTATAATACTCCTTATATATATATATATATATATATATATATGATATATATATATATATATATATATCACACACACATATTATATATATTTTATATATATATATATATATATATATACACACACACATTATATATATATATATATATATATATATATATATATATTATTATATATTTTTTTTTTTTTTTTTTTTTTTTTTTTTAAAAAAAAATTTTCAACAAGGTCGGTGTTCCTCGGCGGGAGCCAAAAAGAAGAAAATCCCAAAAGAAAATATTTTCATCATCATTCAACACTTTACCACATAAATTATATGCTTTTGCAGAGGTGCTCAGAATATAACAGTTTAGAGCATATAAGTATAGAGATACACAAATATCTCCCAAACTGCCAATCCCAAACCCCTTTAAAGTGCAGGCATTGTTTACTTCCATTCCAGGATCAAGTCCGACTATATGAAATAACCGGTTTCCTGATCCTTCACTAAATATTACTGTCACACTCCAACAGATGTCAGGTCAAGTATATTCGTTCAATTATCTATAAAGCTATGCAGTTGCTGGAAGGTAAGCCCTCACAAAAACTCCTTTACCAAAAACTAATATATAATATACAAAAAATAAACAAATAAACTTTATATCAAATATAAAATCAAACAATACAACCTAACAACTCAAATAATCACAATCAAAACACCACAAACACCTAACCATCCAAAAATAAAACAAACCACCAATAACTCCTTTCCATCATACCTAAACTCAATATCAAACCCCTAACCAACCTCTATAATACCACCACAAAACACCAACAACAAATACCACTCACTAAAAAATTCACCACACACCCTCCAAAAAAAACACCAAACATCAACCACCAAACACCAATTCCTACCACCTACACATCCCCAAAAAACAACAACAAATCACACAAAAAAAACAACCCCAAATCACAAAACCCATACAACCCACCCCACCCAACCAACCATCTCAACTCACCCTACCACACCTACATCACCCTATAATACAAACTACTAAAAAATCAACACCTCCAACACCCCAACAAACTCTCCATCTACACAAAAATCTCTCCCAAACAAACAAACCACCCACAATCACCACTACAAACAAACCAACCAAACACACCTAAACCACACCAAAAACCAACACAATCAGCCCTATCAACCCCCCATTACACTTTACATACTAAATAAAACCCACACACAACACCAGACTTATAAACCACTATCTATCTCCCTAACCATCAATCACTCACCTCCACCCAATATAGTATACCACACACAATCCACCAACCAAGAGACTCCACTCCCCTCCAACCACAAACAATACCGCCACATCACCTCTCTAACTTATCCTACTCCTACCCCCCTACTATTGTAAAACAGTATACATATCCCACTATTACGCTCACAGTCTGATCTTAACTTGTCCTTCACATATACTCTCTACCAACACCCCTCTTCCTCCACCCACCATACCTATAATAAAGCAGACAAATACCAAAAAAATCATCAGATACTGAGAGTTGAAAAGTACCAAACAAAACTTCTTCACAATGTCACCACGCCTTCTACTGTGTCCACCTACACCCAAACTTATGATGATGAGAAATAGTCTCAACATGACTCACTCGCACGTTCCTCAACAAACTATCATACTTCTGAAACCTACCGCGCCCAGTGAGAATTTCATCATCATCATCAACAATAACCCACACTTACACCCGCTTGTCTTTCTGCCATACTTGAATCCGCAATTACGTTACCGTCTAATATTCTAAAGAACCTCTACAACACACACACCGTATACACACCCCCCCCCCCCCAACCCCCAATTTAGTATTTCCCCCCCCCGCCTTCGCCCTCCGCTGACATGATTATAAGTGCTCCTTCGCGCTTTTAACATTTTCTGTGTGTCCAATACACTTCTGAAACACTCGCCATAATCCCATAAATACATCGCTTCACCAGAGACAGCGCTAGCCCCTCCGACACACCCCCTCTCTCATCGTCTGATCTACGCTCACATGACCACCGAACCGCTTCCACTCCACCTCGAATTCCCCAGTCTGCTCTTATTCACTCCTAACGTGGGTATACCTCCCTGGCCCTCACCCCCCCAGTGAATGTATTTCTAACGCCTCCCTTTCTTCTTAACATT
>NC_069442.1:34525746-34535864 GCF_026875155.1 Cherax quadricarinatus
GGGGAATAACATGGGATTAAATCTGGAGTATCTGAGAGAGTTAGAGCAAGGAAGGGGTAGCAGTTAATGTTGAATGAATCAGTTATGGAGAAGGAGAAAAGAGATTTGATGGGTAAAATTAAGTAAAAATTTTTTTATGGTGGATTAAAGTAAAGTTGGATGTGAGAAGTGGGTCATAATAAGCGTAGTAGCACTGGAGAAGAGTAGGGAATGCAGCAGGAGAGGAGAGATTTTGGGAGATGTTAAGTGAATGTATATGAGCCTTTTGAAACCACAGGAGAGAGTAAGGTGGTAGGACCTGATTGTAAAGTAGGAGGAAACTTTTAGAGAGGGTGTGGTAGGTAAGTTGGGAGCAAGGGGTGTAATGATAATGGGAAGCCCTTTGATTGAAACTTGTTAGAAAGGGGTTTTAGTTACAGGTAATACATTTTTAAGGGAAAAAGAGGATATAAGTATACAAGATATGATGTTGGGCGAATGACAGTTAGTTTGTTGGGATTAGTATTGGTTAGATAAAAGGACTGTTTTTGAGTAGACTTCAGGATGTACATGGTTTATAGAGAGGGGCCACAGATATATCAGATCCACTTTTTGTTGTAGCTACACTGAGAGTAAAGGTTAGATGGATACAAGGAGAATAGAGCTCAGGGAAGTGAGAGGTGAAGGTTTATAAACTAAAGTGCGAGTCTGTTAGGGTAAGATCATAAACAGCTATTGGGAAGATGGGCTAAAGAGAGCATAGGCAATGGGGTCGAAGAGGTATGAGGGTAGTTTAAAATGTCGTGTTAGTGTGGTAAGCAGTGTTTGGTGGTTACAGGAAAGTGGGTTGGCAGGAGGGAAGAGGAGCGATTGGTGGAATGATGATGTAAAGAGGGTAGTAAGGGAGAAAAAGTTTGCATATGAGAAGTTTTTACAAAGTAGAAGTGATGCAAGGATGGGAAGAGTATATGGTGAAAGAGAGAGGTTAAGATAGTGGTGAGCAATGTAAAAAGAGAGCAAATGAGAGAGTGGGTGTGATGTTATAAACAAATTTTGTTGAAAATAGAAAAGTTTTGGAGTGAGATTAACAAGTTAAGGAAGCTAGAGAAACAAATGGATTGTCAGTAAAACATAGGAGAAGTGTGGAGAGTTATTAAATGAGGAGTTAGGGGAGGTATTGGGAGATGGAGGGAATATTTTGAGGAGTGTTAAATGTTAATGAAGATAGGGAATCTGTGATTTCGTGTATAGGGCAAGGAGGAAATTTTAACATCTTGTAGGAGTGAGGAAGAGCCAGTGTGAGTGTGGGGGAAGTTCGTGAGGCAGAGGTACAATGTAAAAAGGGGGTAGGCAGCCGGGATTGATGGATAAAGATAGAAATGTAAAGCGGTGGGGATTAGTTTTGGGGATGGTTGGTGCAATGATTTAATAATGTATAGGAGAGGTTAAGGTAATAGGGAACTGGCAGAGGAGATGCAGTTCCTTTGTATAAAGGCCAAAGGGGGGATAAAGAGAGTTGCAAATAATATAGGGGATAGATATCTGTTGAGTATACCTGGTAAGTGTATGGTAGGGTTATAATTGAAAGAATTATGAGTAAGACTGAGAATAGATTAGGATAGCAGATGAAACAAGGAGGCTTTAGGAGAGGTAGGGGGGTGTGTGGGTCCAGGTGTTTCTGTGAAACATATAAGTGATCAGTATTTAGATAGGTAAAGAGGTCCTTTGTGGCATTTATGGATTTGGAAAAGGCGTATGGACAGGGTGGGATAGGGGGGCAATGTGGCAGATGTTGCAAGTGTATGGTGTAGGAGGTAGGTTACTGAAAGCAGTGAAGAGTTTTTACGAGGATAGTGTGGCTCCAAGTTGAGTATGTACGGAAAGAGGGAAATTATTCCCAGTTTAAAAAGTAGGCCTTAGACATGGATGTGTTTAATTTTATTTATAGATGGGGTTGTAAGAGAAGTAAATCGCGTGGTCTTGACAAGAGGCGTGGAGTTAAAGGATAAGATCACACACAAGTTGAGTTGTCACAGCTGCTCTTGCTGATGACACTGTGCTCTTGGGAGTCTGAAGAGAAGTTGCTGACGATTGGTGGATGAATTTGGAGGGTGATCCAAGAAGAAACTTAAAGGTGAATACAGGAAAGAGTTCAGTAAGGTTATGCGGATAACAAAAAGATTAGGTCGATGAAAGATTGGATATCAGATTGGAGGGAGAGAGATGGAGGGGTGACACGTATTCAGATATTTGGGAGGGTCGTGTCAGCGGATGGGTCTATGAAGATGAGGGAATCATTGAATGGATGAGGGAAAAAGCGTGAGTGTGCACTTAGGACGTCTGTGGAGACAAAGAACTTTGTCCTTGAGGCAAAGAGGGGAATGTATGAGGCATAGTTTTACCAAAAAAGCGCTCTATAAGGAGTGTGAAGCATGGGTGATGAATGTTTGCAGCGAGGAGAAGGCTGGAGGCAGTATTTGGAGATGCCATGTCTGAGGGCAAGTGTGGAAGTGTGAATATAATGCAGAGAAATTCGTAGTTTTGGAAGATAGGAGGAGGTGCGGGATTACCAAAAACTGTAGTCCAGAGGTGAGGAAGGGTTGTTGAGGCGGTTCGGACATGTAGAGTGAATGGAGCAAAAAAGAATGACTTCATGAGTGTATCAGTCTGTACAGGAAGGAAGGAGGGTAGGGGTCGGCCTAGGAAAGGTTGGAGGGTGGGGGTTAAAGGAGGTTTTGTGTGTCGGAGGGGGCTTGGACTTCACAGCAGGATGCATGAGCGTTGTTTGATAGGAGTGAATGGAGGCAAATGGTTTTTATACTTGACGTGCTGTTGGGAGTGTGAGCAAAGTAACATTTATGAGGGATTCAGGAGGAAAACCGCAGGCGGCTTGTGTCAGGACATGGGAAGTACTGTGCCTGCTTCCTGTGAAGGGCGGGGTGTTAAATGTTTGCAGTTTAAAAACTGTAGGTATAAGCAACCCTTGATGGCAAGACAGTGATGGAAGTGAATGATGGTGAAAGTTTTTCTTTTTCGGGCCACCATGCCTTGGTGGGTATCGGCCACTGTGATAATAAATATAGTTATATAAGAAACATAAAGAACAGAAGGGAAAACACTGCAAGAAGGCCTACTGGCCACTGCGAGCAGGTCCAAGTCCCTACCGGCTTAGCCAATGCACCCAACCTAGTCGGTCAGGCACATTGACTTAAGGGTATATTATATATGTGTGTGTGTTGTGTGTTGTGTTGTTTGTGTTGTGTGTTGTGTGTGTGTGTGTGTGTTGTGTGTGTGTGTGTGTGTGGTGTGTGTGTGTGGTGTGTGTCGTTACTCCAACCTTTTAAGTTTGTATCACTTTAGTTGAGGTTGCCAGGGGTCGAGTCAAAGTCTGGCCCGCCTCTTCACTGGTCGCTACTAGGTCATTCTCCTGAACCATGTGAGCTTTCATCGTACCTATGCTTAAAGCTATGTATGGATCCTGATCCACTACTCGACTTCCCAAACTATTCCACTTCCTGACTACTCTGTGGCTGAAGAAATACTTCCTAACTCCCTTTGATTCATCTGTGTCTTAATTCCAAACTGTGTCCACGTAGTTACTTTGTCCAGTATATGGCCTCCTGTCTTTGTACACCTTGTCAATTCCTCTCAGTATTTGTAGTCTGTTATCATGTCCCCCCCCCTATCTCTCCTGTCCTCCAGTGTCGTCGGTTGATTTCCCTAACCCTCTCCTATAGGACATACCTCTTAGCTCTGGGTCTCGTTTGTTGCAATCCTTTGCACTTTCTTAGTTTCTTTACATTTGCTTGGCTAGGTGTGGGTTCCAAACTGTGCGCATACTCCATATGGGCCTAACGTACACAGTGTATAGGGTCCTGAACGATTCCTTATTAAAGATGTCGGAATGCTGTTTGAGGTTTTGCTAGGCGCCCATATGCTGCAGCAAGTTATTTGGTTGATGTGCGCTTCAGGAGATGTGCCTGGTGTTATACTCACCCCAAGATCTTTTTCCTTGAGTGATGTTTGTAGTCTCTGACCCCCTAGACTGTACTCCATCTGCGGTCTTCTTTGCCCTTCCCCAATCCTCATGACTTTGCACTTGGTGGGATTGAACTCCAGGAGCCAGTTGCTGGACCAGGTCTGCAGCCTGTCCAGATCCCTTTGTATTTCTGCCTGGTCTTCGATCGAATGAACTCTTCTCATCAACTTCACGTCATCTGCAAACAGTGACACCTCGGAGTTTATTCCTTCCGTCATGTCGTTTACAAATACCAGAAACAGCACTGGTCCTAGGACTGACCCCTGTGGGACCCCACTGGTCACAGGTGCCCACTCTGACACCTCGCCTCGTACCATTACTCGCTGCTGTCTTCCTGACAAGTATTCCCTGATCCATTGCAGTGCCTTCCCTGTTATTTCTGCTTGGTCCTCCAGTTTTTGCACTAATCTCTTGTGTGGTACTGTGTCAAACGCCTTCCTGCAGTCTAAGAATATGCAATCCACCCACCCCTCTCTCTCTTCTCTTACTGCTGTCACCATGTCATAGAACTCCAGTAGGTTTGTGACACAGGATTTCCCGTCTCTGAAACCATGTTGTCTGCTGGTGATGAGATCATTCCTTTCTAGATGTTCCACCACTCTTCTCCTGACAATCTTTTCCATGATTTTGCATGCTATACATGTCAGTGACACTGGTCTGTAGTTTAGTGCTTCATGTCTGTCTCCTTTTTTAAAGATTGGCACCACATTTGCTGTCTTCCATGCCTCAGGCAATCTCCCTGTTTCGATAGATGTATTGAATATTGTTGTTAGGGGTACACATAGTGCCTCTGCTCCCTCTCTCAGTGTGTGTGAGTGTGTGTGTGTGTGTGTGTGTGTGTGTGTGTGTGTGAGAGTGAGAGTGTGTGAGAGTGTGAGAGTGTGTGAGTGTGTGAGTGTGAGAGTGTGAGAGAGTGTGAGTGTGAGAGTGTGTGAGAATGTGTGTGTGTGTGTGTGTATGAGAGTGTGAGAGTGTGTGAGTGAGTGTGAGTGTGTGTGTGTGTGTGTGTGTGAGAGTATGTGTGATGTGTGTGTGTGAATTGTGTGTGTGTGTGTGTGTGTGAGGTGTGTGTGTGTGTGTGTGTGTGTGTGTGTGTGTGTGTGTGTGTGTGTGTGTGTGTGGTGTGTGTGTGAGAGTAGTGAGTTTGTGAGTGTGTGAGAGTGTGAGTGTGGTGAGTGAGTGAGTGTGTGATGAGTGTGTGAGAGTGAGTGAGTGAGTGTGTGAGAGTGGAGTGTGTGAGAGAGCGAGTGTGTGCGAGTGTGAGAGTGTGTGTGCGAGAGAGCGAGTGTGTGCAAGAGAGCGAGTGTGAGAGAGAGCAAGTGTGTGCGAGTGTGAGAGAGCGAGTGTGTGAGAGTGAGAAAGAGAGAGAGAGTGAGTGAATGCGAGTGTGAGTGCATGCATGCATGTAAAAAAATATTAGTACATGGAGGGAGGTATGGTAATAGCAGTTATAAGTAAACATACCTTGGAAATAGCAGATGCTCTTCTTTTAACCAGGGGACAGTTACCAGGTCTAATGTTCTTATCTTTGAAGAGGTCAGGAGACACTCTCCACGGGTCAAGACATTCACCTGATCATGAGGGTAAACAATTTGAAATTCAACAACAAAAACTGGACTAGCAAACTAGCCTTCATTTAGCCTGACTCCATTATTTACATTCAGCAACATTATACAGCTGTTATTCAGGATCATATAAAAGTTTGATACAAGGTTATAAACCCAGACCAACATTCAATAAACAAAATGGACCTAGAGATTCCTTGAACAAACAGCACTCTAATTATCATAAGTTTGTTGGTGAAAGAAAAGTGAAAGATAAACTGGTTAACCCCTTGACTGTCCAAATGTAGATCTACGTTCTTACCACTAGCACTCCAAACGTAGACCTACATTTTATTTTTCCTGTCTCCAAATTTGGCACAATTGGCCTAAGATGCCTGGTCAGCAGAGAATGGGTCTTAACCCTCGGTGTGCGCTGTATTAAAAAAATCTGGGACCATTTAGTACCTTGTGGAAGCACCGGCTCAGTTGAGCACCAGCTAGAGCAAACAGCACGGCAAACACCAAGGATTCACTGATGTCATGTTGTATTAACACTCCCCTTTTAAGAGGAAGGTGTCATCTTGCCAGAATGTCCTATAACTTATGCCCTAAGTAAAAAGAAACAAGTCAGGAACTGTAATTTCGGCAGGCTGGCTGGCCAGCTAGCTAGCCGGCAGCTGGCTGACTGACTGACTGTGTCTATCTCCATCTGTCTGTCTGTATCTATCTCTGTCTCTATCTCGCATGAACACATACGTAAATACAATTATACAGTGTAAATTACCTAGGATAACCCAAAAAAATTCAGACAAAGCGCTATTCTGGAACTGTAATTTCGGAAGGCTGACTGGCCAGCTGGCTAACCAGCAGCTGGCTGGCTAGCTGGCTGGCTGATTGGCTGTCTCTATCTCTGTCTGTCTGTATCTATCTCTGTCTCCATATCTGTCTCTATCTCACAGGAACACATATGTAAATACAATTATACATAGTGTAAATTACCTAGGATAACCCCAAAAATCCAGACAAAGTGCTGTACTAAGCTTGTAGATAGTGATCGTGTGTAATACCAGCTGGATCGTGGGCAACTCTTGAGACAGACAGACAGACATATTTATGTGTAAGAGTGAAAACAAATAAAGCGAAGGCTCATCAAATGTCACCACTGTCATTAGTGGAGAGATAAGATTAGATAAGACGACCTTCATCATTGTCAGCAGTGAAGAGATAAGTGACACACTTACATCAAGCTTGAAGGGAAATTATTATTACTATATTTATTATTATTATTATTATTATTATTATATACTCCAGTGTATCCCAAACATTGCTGGGACCTATAAATACAGTGGACCCCCGCTTTACTATCAGCTCCCAATGCGACCAATTATGTAAGTGTATTTATGTAAGTGCGTTTGTATGTGTATGTTTGGGGTCTGAAATGGACTAATCTAATTCACAATATTCCTTATGGGAACAAATTCGGTCAGTACTGGCACCTGAACATACTTCTGGTATGAAATAATATCGTAAACCGGGGGTCCACTGTACTATGTATATATTTCTAGACAATAGTATGTGACTAAGGTAGGTAAAAATGTTCACCTGTCACTGTGTTTGTGACTATTTCAGCACTATTTCAGTACCTAATATTAGTATAAGAACAAAGATTAACTATGAAATCACAAGAACTACTACAAATTGTCATTATCAGAACATAAAAATTATACAAATTAAAAAAAAAAATGAGATAAGAAGGTATATCGGCAACACATCTACAAGCGGCAGTGCTTCATGTTGCAGTCAGATGAGTGACAAGTCCCGACTTTGCGGCCTTACATCTATACAAGTACTGACTCTAGAATTTTTTTTTTTCACATTACAGTGGACCACATAACGCTATTAATCCGTTCCTGAGAGCTCAATGTTATGCGAAATTATCGTTATGCGAATTAATTTTCCCCATAAGAAATACAGTAGAACCTCAAAAATCGAACTGCTCCCAACACAACCAATTATGTAAGTGTATTTTTGTAAGTGCTTTTATAAGTGTATTTTTGAGGGTCTGAAATGGACTAATCTAATTTACATTATTCCTGAAGGGAATAAATTCATTCGGTAATGGCACTCGAACAGCCTTCTGGACCGAAGAAAGTTCGATATTTGAGGTTCCATTGTAATGGAAATCAAATTAATTCATGCAAGACACCCAAAAGTATTAAAAAAAAAAAAAATTTACCACATGAAATATTAATTTTAATACACACAAACTTAAGAAAACATGCACAGTTACATGACACTTACCTTTATTGAAGATGTGGTGATGATTGATGGGATGGGAGGAGGGGAGACTGGATGGTTTTAGTGTTTAGAAGGGGAATCCCCTTCCATTAGAACTTGAGGTGTCAAGTCCTTTTCCGGGGTTGCTTCCCTTCTTCTTTTAATGCCACTAGGACCAGCTTCAGTCACTGGATTTCTGTCGCACAACATATCTGTCCATAGTGGCCTGTACCTCTCGTTCCTTTATGACTGTCCTAAAGTGTTTCACAACAGTGTCAGTGTAATAGTCACCAGCACGGCTTGCAATAGCTGTCTGAGGGTGATTTTCATCCATGAAGGTTTGCACTTTAAGCCACTTTGCACAGATTTCCTTAATCTTTGAAGTAGGCAACTTCTTCAGTTTCTCTCTCCCCTCCTCCGAAGCAATTTCCTCAGGTGTGGCCTCTTGCTGTTGAAAGTTGATCTAGCAGCTCATCAGTGGTTAGTTCTTCATTGTCCTCCTCCACCAACTCTTCCACGTCCTCTCCACTAACCTCCAACCCCAAGGACTTCCACAATGCCACAATTGATTCCTCAACTGGCATAGGATTCTCAGGGTTAGCCTCAAATCCTTCAGAATCCCTTTGGTCTACACATTCTGGCCACAGTTTCTTCCAAGCAGAGCTCAAGGTCCTCTTAGTCACTCCCTCCCAAGCCTTACCTGTAAGGTTTACACAATTGAGGATATTAAAGTGCTCTCTCCAAAACTCTCTTAGAGTCAATTGAGTTTCTGAGGTCACTACAAAGCACCTTTCAAACAGAGCTTTTGTGTACAGTTTTTTGAAGTTTGCAATAACCTGCTGGTCCATGGGCTGCAGGAGAGGAGTGGTATTAGGAGGTAAAAACTTCACCTTAATGAAGCTCATGTCCCCACGAAGTCGCTCTGCCAAGTCTGTAGGATGACCAGGGGCACTGTCTAACACCAGGAGGCACTTAAGGTATAATTTCTTTTCAGTTAGGTAATTTTTCACAGTGGGGGCAAATGCTTGGTGTAACCAGCCATAGAAAAAGTCCCTAGTGACCCATGCCTTATTGTTTGCCCTCCACAGCACACACAAATTAGCCTTGAGGATATTCTTTTGCCTGAACGCTCTGGGAGTTTCAGAGTTATACACTAATAAAGGCTTCACTTTGCAATCACCACTAGCATTGGCACACATGAGAAGAGTAAGCCTGTCTTTCATAGGCTTATGTCCTGGGAGTGCCTTTTTCTCCCGAGTAATGTAGGTCCTGCTTGGCATTTTCTTCCAAAACAGGCCTGTTTCGTCACAATTAAACACTTATTCAGGTTTCAGTCCTTCACTGTCTATGTACTCCTTGAATTCATGCACATATTTTTCAGCTGCTTTTTGGTCCGAACTGGCAGCCTCACCATGCCTTATCACACTATGTATGCCACTACACCTCTTAAATCTCTCAACCAACCTTTGCTGGCCTTAAATTCACTCGCATCACCACTAGTTGCAGGCATTTTTCTAATTAAATCCTCGTGCAACTTCCTAGCTTTTCGCTTATGATCGCTTGAGAGATGCTATCGCCTGCTATCTGTTTTTCATTTATCCACACCAATAACAGTCTCTCAACATCTATCAATTGTGATCTCTGTTTCGAAAGCACAGTTAAACCTTTGGCAAGAACAGCTTCCTTGACTGCCGTTCTCTTGGACACAATAGAAGCGATGATTGATTGGGGTTTACTATACAACCTGGCCAGCTCGGAGACACGCACTCCACTTTCATACTTAGCAATGATCTCTTTCTTCATCTCCATAGTAATTCCCACCCTTATTCCTGTAGGGTTGGCACTAGAAGCTTTCTTGGGGCCCATGGTCACTTATTTTTCAGGTGAAATCACTATAAAAAGGCTGTAATAATACGAAAAGTTCCGATTGTATGTTTGAATGTTACAGCGGAGGCTGGCTTGTAAACAATGCCACTGGCAGAACAAGTGAGGCTGGCTCAGGCCGCATGGACGTGTCTCGGACGAATCGCATTGAGCGAATTTTTTAGCACTATGCGAGGCAAAATTTTAGTGATAAAATGTATTGCTATGCGGATTTAACACTATGCGATGCCAATGTTATGCGGGGGTCCACTGTACTTTACGTAAAAAAATGTCTTCATTTAAAACAAAAAAACAAAAAAAGATTTTTTTTTATTTTTTAAAATATTCGGAGCGCTGGGCGAGAGAACACAGATCTACGTTTGGACAGTTAAGGGGTTAAAAAAAAAAAGAAGGAA
>NC_069442.1:34536364-34551979 GCF_026875155.1 Cherax quadricarinatus
TTTTCTTTTCTTTCCAGGGAAAAAGTTGTTCTTAACCATTTCCCACCGTTCACACATTTCCAAACCATTTTGGGGGTGACAATCTAAATCATGAATAGCAAACAATTTTTAATTTTTAAAGTATAACTGCAGATAAATAATCTATGCCAAATGATATAAATTTAATGATATGAAAAAAACATATTGGCATCAGCTAATTACCTGGGTTTTTCATCTATCATTCAAGTCTTAAATGTCAAGATATGAATAACTACTATAAACAGTAAATTCCATAGATCTCTGCAATGCCAATGTTAATTAAGTATCAGTACTTTCACTGTTCATTCATTCATTATCTCTGCACATACATTTACTACTAAAATTTTATTTCATACATTATTTTTTTATTTTTAAATATTTTTATTAACACATCGGCCATTTCCCACCAAGGCAGGGTGGCCCAAAAAAGAAAAACTTTCACAATCATTCATTCCATAACTGTCTTACCAGAGGTGCACTTACACTACAGTTATAAAACTGCAACATTAACACCCCTCCTTCAGAGTGCAGGCACTGTACTTCCCATCTCCAGGACTCAAGTCCGGCCTGCCGGTTTCCCGAATCCCTTCATAAATATTACCCTGCTCACACTCCAACAGCATGTCGAGTCCTAAAAACCATTTGTCTCCATTCACTTTTATCTAACACACTCACGCATGCCTGCTGGAAGTCCAAACCCCTCGCACATAAAACCTTCTTTACCCCCCTCCCTCCAACCTTTCGTAGGCCAACTTCTACCCGGTCTTCCCTCCACTACAGATGTATACACTCTCGAAGTCATTCTATTTTGTTCCATCCTCTCTACATGTCTGAACCACATCAATAACCCTTCCTCAGCCCTCTGGATAATAGCTTTGTAGGTAGTAGCTTGGAAGACAGCAACCACCCAGGGGGATACTACCATCCTGCCAAGTGAGTGTGAAACGAAAGCCTGTAATTGTTTTACATGATGGTAGGATTGCTGGTGTCTTTTTGTCTGTCTCATAAACATGCAAAATTACAGGTACGTCTTGCTACTTCTACTTACACTTAGGTCACACTACACATGCATGTACACCTACCATCCGACTTACGACCTGCTCGACTTACTACCACTTGACTTACGACCGTGTTTTTTTTGCCAAATTTCTGGGAAATAAACAACTATTTGTGATGTACACAGTCTTTATCCTAAATCTTACAGTATAAAATACAGTACTAACAGCATAAAAAGTAAAGTAAAACATGAAATACCAAATAAAACAATAAAATAAAGTCATTACAAAAATGTTTTGTTGATATTCAGTAGTAAAATTCGACTTACGACCATTTCGACTTACGACCGGTTTCTCGGAAACGAACTCGGTCGTAAGTCGGATGGTAGGTGTACATGTTTATTTATACACACTCATCTGAGTTTTCTTTGATTTTATCTTAATAGTTCTTGGTCTTATTGCTTTTCCTTTTATATCCATGGGGAAGTGGAATAAGATTCTTTCCTCCGTAAGCCATGCGTGTTGTAAAAGTCAACTAAAATGCCGGGAACAATGGGCTAGTAACCCCTTTTCCTGTAATAATTACTAAAAAGAATAAGAAGAAGAAAATTGTCAAAGTGGGAAGTCTGAATGTGCATGGATGTTGTGAAAATGATAAGAAAGAGATGATTGTGGATGTTATGAATGAGAAGCAGCTAGATGTCCTGGCTTTAATGAAACAAAGCTGAAAGGGTGGGAGATTTTTCAGTGAGAGGAATAAATGGGATTAGGTCGGGGGTTTCAAACAGAGTTAGAGCTAAAGAAGGAGTAGAATAATGTTGAAGGATAAGTTATGGCAGGAAAAAGGGACTACAAATGTATTAATTAAAGGATGATGTGGAGTAAAATAATGGATGAATGTGAAAAGTGGGTTATAGTAAGTGTTATATGCACCGGGAGAAGAGAGAAGTGTAGAGGAGAGAGAGAGAGATTTTGGGAAATGTTGAGTGAATGCATGGGAAGTTTCGAACCAAGTGTGAGAGTAATGGTGGTTAGGGACTTCAGTGCTAAAGTGGGCAAAAATGTTGTGGAGGAAGCAGTAGGTAAATTTGGGGGCCAAGGGTAAATAAAAAAGGGGAGCCTTAAATTGAGCTATGTGTAGAAAGAGGTTTGGTAATAAGTAATACAAATTTTATGAAGAAAAGGGTAAATAAATATACAAGGTATGATATAGCACGTAATGAAAGTAGTTTGTTAGATTATGTATTGGTGGATAAAGGTTGATGGTAGGCTCCAGGATGTACATGTTTATAGAGGGCAACTGATAAAAGATCATTTTAGTTGTAGCTACAGTTAGCTAAGAGGAAGATGGGAAAAGAGGAAAATGGCAACAACAAGCAAGGGGGAGGTGAAAGTGTAAAAACTAAGGGAGGAGGAAGTTCGGGCGAGATATAAGCAACTTTTGGGCAGAAAGGTTGGCTGGTGCAAGTATGAGTAGTGGGGGGTTGAAGAGGGTTGGAATAGTTTTAAAAATGCAGTATTACAATGTGGGGCAGAAGTTGTGGTTATAAGAGAGTGGTGCAGGAGGAATGAGGAGTGATTGGTGGAATGATGAAGTAAGGGTGTGATAAAAGAGAAAAAGTTAGCTTATGAGAGGTTTTTACAAAGCAGAAGTGTTATAAGAAGAGTAGAGTATATGGAGAGTAAAAGAAAGGTAAAGAAGTGGTGAGAGAGTGCAAAAGGAGAGCAGATGATAGAGTGGGAGAGGCACTGTCCCAAAAAATTTTATTGAAAATAAGAAAAAATTTTTTGGGGTGTGTTGAACAAGTAAGAAAGCCTAGAGAACGAAAGGATTTGTCATTAAAAACAGAGTAGGGGAGTTAGTAGATGGGGAGTGGAGGTTTTGGGTAGATGGCGAGAATATTTGAGGAACTTTTAAATGTCGACGAAGAAAGGGAAGCGGTAATTTCATGCACTGGCCAGGGAGGTATAAACCCTCTTTTAGGAGTGAAGAAAACAGGATGTGAGTGTGGTGGAGGTGCATGAGGCATTACGTAAGAAGAAAGGGGTAAAGCAGCTGGAACTGATGGGATCATGACAGAAATGTTAAAAGCAGGGGAAATAATAGTGTTTGGGGTGGTTGGTTTTTTTGTTTAATAAATGTATGAAAGAGGGGAAGGTACCTAGGATTGGCAGAGAGCATTTATAGTCCCTTTATATAAAGGGAAGGGGACAAAAGAGATTGTAAAAATTATAGAGGAATAAGTTTACTGAGTATACAAGGAAAAGTGTATGGTAGGGTTATAACTGAAAGAATTATAGTTAAGACAGTAAGTAGGATTTTTTGGAAGAGCAAGGAGGTTTCAGAGTGGGTAGGGGATGTGTAGATCAAGTGTTTTTCATTGAGGCATATATGTGAACAGTATTTAAATAAAGGTAGGAAGTTTTTATTGCATTTATGGATTTAGAAAAGGCATATGATAGAGTGGATAGGGGAGCAATGTGGCAGATGTTTCAAGTATATGAATAGGTGGTAAGTTACTAAATGCTGTAAAGAGTTTTTATGAGGATAGTGACGCTCAGGTTAGGGTGTGTAGAAGAGAGGGAGACTACTTCCCAGTAAAAGTAGGTCTTAGACAGGGGTGGTTTTATTGTCACCCTGGTTGTTTAATATATTTATAGATGGGGTTGTAAAAGAAGTAAATCTAAGGTGTTCGGGAGAGGGGTGGGATTAAAAATTTTGGGGAATCAAATACAAAATGGGAATTGACACAGTTGCTTTTTGCTGATGATACTGTGCTCATGGGAGATTCTAAAGAAAAATTGCGAAGGTTAGAGGATGAGTTTGGGAGTGTGTATAAAGGTAGAAAGTTGAAAATGAACATAGAAAAGAGTAAGGTGATGAGGGTATCAAATGATTTAGATAAAGAAAAAATTGGATATCAAATTGGGGAGGAGGAGTATGGAAGAAGTGAATGTTTTCAGATACTTGGGAGTTGATGTGTCGGCAGATGGATTTATGAAGGATGAGGTTAATCATAGAATTGATGAGGGAAAAAAGTTGAGTGGTGCATTGAGGTATATGTGGAGACAAAAAATGTTAACAATGGAGGCAAAGAAGGGAATGTATGAAAGTATAGTAGTACCAACACTCTTATATGGGTGTGAAGCTTGGGTTGTGAATGCAGCAGCGAGGAGGCGGTCGGAGGCAGTGGAGAAGTCCTGTCTAAGGGCAATGTATGGTGTAAATATTATGCAGAAAATTTGGAGTGTGGAAATTAGGAGAAGGGGGTGGAGTTAATAAAAGTAATAGTCAGAGGGCTGAAGAGGGTTGAGGGGTTTGGTCATTTAGAGAGAATGGATCAAAGTAGAATGACATGGAGAGCGTATACATCTGTAGGGGAAGGAAGGCGGGGTAGGGGTCATCCTCGAAAAGGTTGGGGGGAGGGGTAAAGGAGGTTTTGTGGGCGAATGGCTTGGACTTCCAGCAAGCGTGCGTGAGCGTGTTTTGAAGGAGTGAATGGAGATGAAAAGGTATTTGGGGCCTGACGATCTGTTTGAGTGTGAGCAGGGTAATATTTTTGTGAAGGGAAATTTAGGGGAAAACCCGGGCATTTTTATATAGCCGGACTTGAGTCCTGGAAATGGGAAGTACAATGTTTGCACTCTAAAGGAGGGGTTCGGGATATTAGCAGTTTGGAGGGGTATGTTGTGTATCTTTATAGGGACATGTATATGCTTCTAAGCTGTTGAGTTCTGAGCACCTCTGCAAAACAGTGATTATGTGTGAGTGAGGGAAAGTGTTAAATGATGATGAAAGTATTTTTTTTTTGGGGATTTTCTTTCTTTTTTGGGTCACCCCCTTTCCTCGGTGGGAGACGGCCGACTTGTTAAAAAAAAAAAAAAATCCCAAACCCCCTTCTAATTTCCAATCTATGAATTCTTTTAAATTTATTCACCCTTATTCCCTTTTTAGACAGGGACATTCCATGCCTCCAGCCTTTCCTTGTTGAAACCCATTCACCCCCCATGATTCAACTCTTTGTAAGGGGCGGGGTTTGTAACTACTATTTAATTCCCTTTGTTTCCCCGGGCAAATTATACATTATTTTTTTTAAAAACTTTTTTACACCACATTAATGCAAAAAAATTCCTCCATAAAAATTTTTCCCTTTTTTTGGGCTACCTTAGAGTCAGTTTGTCTGTTTTGTCCTTCTATTTTAAGTGCTAAACCTGTGTGGGTAAATTTACCCAAAAGGATTTGGTGAAGTTTTGCCCTTGTCTGGGCAAACAGAAAGGGAAGATTTGCTACCATGTTTTTAAAATACCTTAATCCAACTCCCAAAGAGCTCCCAAATTGCTCTTTGTGACTGGGTTACAAAAAAAAATTTGCACTCCCCAACTTTAGCCCCCAGAATGCCCAAAGATTACCCAACAGGGAAACCCTACAAATCGAAAAAAATAGAGATAAAAAAGGGAAGACTGCACCACAAACCAAAAGCAAACCCCCCCTGCCACCCCGAACAACGTAACCCAAAGGGCTTTGTATACTACAATTTTTTCCCCTTTAACTCCCAAAAATTTCCTGTGTATTATGAGGCGAAATTCTAAGGGGGGAAACAGCCCCAAAGGCCAGCAAGAAAACCCCGAAAATCAATATTCAAAAAAGTGAAAGCCGGGGGGCCCCCGGCTCAGCAACCCCCCCCACTCACCCCCAATTAAAGGCCACCCAAAACAATAAAAAAAAAACATGGTCCCACCACCCCCCTCCTCCCCTCTCTTCCCCGGTTTAAAAACCTCCCAAAAGCAGTCTCTCGGGTTGCCCAAACGATTCAGATACCCAAAGACATGCATCTCAACTTAGCTATTAAAAATTTTGGGAATCTTGAGAGACGTAAAAAAACAAGACCCAGGGGGGACCAACTCGAAAACAAAACCCAACGTTTTTGAAAAAAATTTAAAACAAAAAACCGGAATGATTTAAACTGGGGACAAGACATCCAAACGTTCATAGTTACCCAATCCCCAAAAAAATTTAAAAATTCTTAATAAAAAGGGTTAAAAAGAAGCATTTAAAGAGGAAGAACAACTTAGATAACCGGGTTCGGTGTTTTACTTTGCCTCCAAAAAGTTTAAAACTGAAAAGAAAAAAACTATGGGGACGCGGGTAATAGTTAACGGGGTCCACTTTTTCCCAGTGTTAAAACCAAAAACAAACAGTAAAAAAATACTCTGCAGATCATAAAGGACCAAAAAAGTGTTATTGTCCCAAGAGTCTGAAAAAAAAAGAAGCCGGGTTTACTAGGATCCCATGGAAAGAAAAAGTTTTTATGCTTAGTTTTCCACTCACATGACGGGAAAAAAGTTTTAATTTTTTGATCTATTAAAGTAAAAGAAAGGGGAAATTTCATAAACGAGTGTCTTAAAAAAAAACGCCCCAAAACCCTTTCCTGTATAGAGTCAGAAAATTTAAAGTGGGAGAAAACGACACAATACCCCAAATGTTTCCCAACAGGGTGGGAAAATTTTTGTTGGGGAAAAACAAATTTGTAGTTAAAACTGTACACAATCACGAACGAAAATTTGATCTATCACAAATTTTCTCAGAGTACTAATTTTACAGAGAATAACTAAACAATGCCCAAACTTAAAAGCCTCGTAGTGTAGGGGAATTTTTTTTGCCCCAAATTTTTTCAAATTTAAATTGGCAATCTCTTAGTAATTAAAAAAATTCAACTACCTCATTTTGTGATTTTTCTAGTAACCCTAAGTCACCTTTGGGGTTTTTGTTATTTACTATTGTTGGGTTTAAAACCAAGTGAATTGATACTTTCTTGTCCTTTTTAAACTACTCATTTTTTTTTTTAAATACTATAAATTTGATTTTAAATTAAAAAAAAACAAATTTTAATTATCATTTTTACTAAAATTTAAATTTAAATTTTAAACATTTTTGTTTTTTTAAATAACCATTACTTTTTCTAAACCTTTACCTGTTTTAATACCCATTTTACTATCTTAGTTTACTCTTAATTACCTTGTACTGCCATAAAACCCAAAGTTTTAAACTACCATTCAATATTTTTTATGAAAAAAAAATTACTTTTTCATTTTTTTTTAATCATTTTTAAATTACAAAAATTTTATTAAAACCAGTTTTTTGGGTTTCTTTAAGGGGGAAAATTTTATTTTGTAAATTTTAAAAATCTGTTATAATCTTAAACTTGTCAACAACCTATACCGCCTCTAGTGAAATTTGCAAGTACCTTTTAAATTTGGTTTTTTAATTAAAAGTTTATATTATAATTCCTCCATCTGTCCATTTAACTTTTTTTTTCCTTTCTTTTTTTTTTAGTCCCTTATATATTTTCTCCTTTTTTTTACTTTATATAATACCCTAGTTTTTTTACTCACAATTGTTAAAAAAAATCAAGGTCTTTTTTCTCAGGTGCTAAAGTAAAAACAATTTTCACAATTTTTTGCCCATTTTTTTCCCAAAGCTCATTTTTTTTTTTTCCACTTTTTTGTTCCCAAAAACCTATATTAGCCCCCTTTTTTTTTTTTTTTTTTTTTAAAAAAAAGTCGGTCTTTCTCCCCCGAGGCGGGTGCCCCAAAAAAGAAAAGAAAATCCCCAAAAAGAAAAAATTTCTTTAACACTTTTCAACATTTTCAAACACTCCCATTAAACCCCTTTTGCGGGGGTGTCGGGGTTCAACGGGGTTTTGAAGCTTAAAAAAAAGGGGTTCACTTATTTCACCCCCCAAAACTGCCCCAATACCCCCCCAAAGGGGCGGGTTTTTAAAAACCCTTTTAAAGGATTTAAAGCCCCGGACTTTATAAAAAATACGGGGCCCCTGAATCCCTTACTTTTTTCCCCTGCTCACACCCCAAAACAGATCGTCGCCCAAAAGTATCATTGGGTTTCCCATTCACTCCTATCAAAACCCGGCCCCATGCACGCTTGCTGGAAGTGAAGCCCCCCACAAAATCCTTTCCCCCCCTTTTTCCCCCAAACCTTTCAGGACGACCCCTACCCCCCCCCCTATTGTTTTTTTTCTACGGGCCCTTCATTTGTTTGCTTTCCCCAAAATGAACCTTTCCACCTAAACCCCTTTCGGCCCTCGAAATGCTTTTTAACCCAACCCCTTCCCCTTTTTTACCCCCTCCGAATTTTTGCTTTTTAAAAATTTACACCCCTTTGGGCCCTTGGGACAGGACTTCCCCAAAGGCCCCCAAAAACCTTTCCCTCCTCGCTGTTTGCTTTTACCCCCCAAGTTTTCACATCCATTAAGAGGTTTTTACTAGGAAAATTTCTTTACATTCCCTTTTTTGGCCTCCATAAATAAGTTTTTTGCTCCACAATACCTAATTGCCCACTCCCCTTTTTCCTATCTTTTCATGATTTAAACCTCCCCTTCAAAAAACCCAATCCCCCGAAATGTCAACCCCCAAAGTTTTCTGAAAACATTCATTCTTCCAAAAATCTCCCCCCCAAATTTGATATCCAATTTTTCTTTTTTTTAAATTTCTTTTTGATATCCTCATCACCTTACTCTTTTCTTTGTTCACTTTAAAATTTTTCTCCTTTACACCAATTCTCAAATCACCCACAAACCTTTCCCAATTTTTTTTTAAAATTCCATAAGAAACAGTTTCATAAGCAAAAGTAACTTTTGTAAATTTCCCCATTTTTTTTTTGGGAACCCCCAAAAATTTAAAAATCCCCCCCTCTCCCAACCCCTGGACTTTTATTCTTTTACCCCCATTTAAAATTTAATTAAAAAAAACCATGGTGAAATTAAAATCCCTGTCTAAGCCCTATTTTTTACCGGGAAGTATTCTCCCCTCTTTTTCACCCCCAACCAAAGCCCCACTACCCTCTAAAAGCTTTTCCCGCATTTAGTAACTTCCCACCTTTTCCATAAACTTGAAAACATTCCCACTTTCCCTCCTTTTATCCACTCTATCATATGCCTTTTTTAAATCCAAAAATGAAATTTAAAAACCCCCCCCTCCCTTTACCAAAATACTGTTCACATAAAAGCTTCATTTTTAAACACTTGATCTACACACCCCCTTTCCCACTTGAAGCCTCCTTGTAAATCCGCAATTCAAATTTCGGTTTTACCTCTAATTCTTTCAATTATAACTCTACCTTAAACTTTTCCCTGGTATATCAGAAAAACTTTTTCCCTCAAATAATTTTTACAATCTCTTTCGCCCCCTTTCCCTTTATAAAAAGGGACTATACATGCCTTTTCGCCAAAACCCTAGGTTAACCCTTTCCCCCCTTTTATACATTTATTAAACAAAAAATTTCCAAAAACTCCCAAAATATATTTCCCCCGGTTTTTAACATTTCTGTAAAGATCCCCTCGTTCCAGCCCGCCCTTTTCCCCCCCTTTTTTTTTACGTAATGCCCCAAATTCCCCCACCACACTTACATTCCCGCCCCTTTACTTCCCAAAAAGTTTGGGATTCCCCCTGGCCCTGAAAATTTTTCCCCTTCCCCCCCCTTTTTTCCCCCCCCCATTTTAAAGTTTCCTCAAAAAATTTCTCCCCCATCACCCTTTTAATCCCCCCTTCCCCCCCTCCCACTTTTTTCCCCTACTTTGTTTTTAATTCCCCGGGGCAAAAACCATACTTTCCTAGGGCCTTTTTTTACTTGTTTAACCCCCACTCCCAAAAATTTTTTCTTAATTTTTATTAAAATTTCTTGACAGTTTCTCTCCCACTCTTTCATTGCTCTCCCTTTTTCCCCTTTCCCACTCTCTTCCCTTTCTTTTTTACCAATTTTTATCCCCCTGCCTTCCTTATTTTTAACCCCTTCTGCTTTGTTAAAAATTACATCTCCCCCTAAGCCTTTCCCCTTTTTCCCCTTTTTAAATTCACCCCCCCTTTATTCCAAAATTTTTCCCCCCTTTCCACCAAAAAAATCACGCCTCTTTCCCTCCGCCCCCACCCTTATAACCCAACCCCCCAAAAAACTTCCCGAACCCTTCCCCCAATTTTCTGGAATTTTTTAAAAACCCATTCAACCCTTTCCCCAAAACCCCCCCACCCCCCCAATCTTTGAACCAAACCCCACTTTCCCGCCCAACCCCCCCCTTTAAATCTCCACATTTCCCCTCCCCTTGGGTTTTTACCCCTTTCCTCCCTTTTACTTGGGTTGGGGGCCTTTTTCTTTTCCCTTAACCCCCCCCTACCCCAAAATGTAGGGTTCAACTAAAAAATGGGTCTGATATATCACGTTGCCCCCCTATAAACTGTACATCCCGGAGCCCACCCCTAAACCTTTTTTTTCCACCAATACATAATCTAACAAACTATTTCATTACGTGCTACATCATTTCCTTGATATTTTTTTATCCTCCTTTTTTTATTTAAAAAATGTATTTTTTATTACCAAATTTTTTTAAACATAGCCCCAATTAAAGGCTCCCCATTTTAATTTACCCCGGACCCCAAATTTCCTACTACTCCCCCTTAAAAATTTTTACCCCCTTTTGCATTGAAAAACCCCAACCCAAAATTACTCTCACACTTGATTCAAAAACTCCCCGCATTCACTCAAAAAATTTCCAGAATCTCTTCTCTCTCCTTTTCACTTCTCTTTTCCCGGTGGAATTCGCTTACTATAACCCACTTTTCACATTTCCCAAACTTTATATTATAATTTTTTATTATAATTTTTACTATAAATTTTAACTTTAAAAAATTACCTTTATAGTACTTAAACCCACTTTCATATTCCCCCAAACTCCATTTTTTGCCATCACTTTTTTTGTATTAGTCCCTTTTAAAATTGCTCCTTTTTTTAGCTTAAAAAAAAAAAAAAAAAAAACCCCCCTTAGCTCTTATTTTACATTTGGGGTTAAAAATTTTAGGTGTATTTTTTAGCCCTTTAAGGGTATTTACTTTGTTTTATACTTTAAATTTTAAAAATAGATTCACTACAAAAAATTATATTTCAAGCTTTGGGTCCCGATACCAACCTTTTTTTAATGACTTTAAAAGATTCAAAGGGTTTCTGTAATTTTCTTCACTGCAGAACAATCAAAGGGTTTTCCAATTTCCCAAAAACAACATAACTTCTTTAAATTCAATATCGGTTTTAAGCAAGGTTTCGATGCCCCCATAGCATTTTAAAATTTTACATCCCAAATGTTCCCTCATTCCCTAATTTAAACCCGGCTAAAACCTGATAGTACAAATTTTTATGCCCCTTTCCCGGTTACAAGCCTTTCAAAACTGTAAAGGGCCCGACCAACAAGGGGGGGCACGCCATAATACTAGACCAACTAGTTTTATCACTAATACTTGCCCCAAGGGGAAAGAAATGGGGAAAATTTTAAAATGCTAAATTTAAATCCCAAAAATACAAAAAAAACTCAAATTGATAAACACTACAGATTCCCCAGTTTAAACCCTTAGCCCAAATTTTGTCAAAAACCAGGAAGTATGATAACTGATGCACGCATGAAAAGATTTACTTTTTTTTTCTCAGGTGGGCTTTAAAAATTTAAAACTCCTGCAAAACCAGGACCCCCACGTTTCTGAATTTACAAAAAACAGTGAGTAACTGTATGTTATACCCAAAAGTAAAAAAACCTACAAGAGTTACGAGGGCTAGTGTTTCCCCACTTGAACAACTGGACCAACACCCTATCCCCCTTTAAAAAACGGCATAAAATTTCAGTAATACCCCCAGACCCCTACCCCAAATTTCCTATAAAATCTTTGGGAAAAATACCCCAAAACACTACTAAAATTTACCTTTTAGACTTTAAATGAGGCAGCCCTTAATAACTTCCCAAAAAGCGTAGCAAACCAAAGTTTGGCACTTCTGAGCCCCAGAAAATTTTATTAAAAAGATTTTGGAATGTATTTTTTTTAAAAAAAATAAAAAAACCCAATACCTTTTATTTAAAAAGCCGCCCTTTAAAAAAACCCCCAACAGTGGGCCGCTAAAAGGGTGAAAAGGGCCCCGGCTAACACCCCGCATTCTCAAAACCATAAATCAAAACACCATATTGGAAAAAAAGTTCAGGGAAAGGGTCACATAACCGAGACAAAAAAAACGTTACTAGTCCCTTTTAAAAGGGCCCGGGTAGAAGGGCAAAAAAAATTTTTTATGAGAAAAAAAGATTATCCAAAATTACGAAGGGGGTTTTTAAAAAAGGCCCGGGGAAAAAACCCTTTAGAAATTCTTTAAAAACAAAAAAAAAAATCACGAAAAAGCGAAATAAAATTTGCAAAATTAAAATGAAAAAAAACCCAAATCCCACCAACAAAAAACAGCAAACAGGGCTCAAAGATTTCTTCTCCCCTATAGGACAAAAAACCCTTTCCAATAAAATCCCAACTCGATACCCACCAAATGACTACCTCAATGGCAAAATTCCCGAACACCCCTGTTCCTAGCTCCGACTTAAAACCCCCTTTCGGGAAATCTCCCCTTTTTATCAACGCACTAAAAAAAAAAGGCAGGAGATTTTTTAAAAAAACCCTTTCCCCCCTTTATTTACAAAAAAAAATGTCCAAAAAGTGGGTATCACCAAACATTGCAACACTCTTTAACAAATCCTAGGAAAACCTTCCCCCCTTCCCTACAGTCTCAAAAAGCAAGGGTCACCCCCCATAAAAAAGGAGGAAAACCCAAAAAGAGTTTTTTAAAATATAGGCCCAAAAATTTTAAAATTTTCACCCTTTTCTCCCAAAAAAATTTCGAAAAATTTTAAATTTTTAAATGAAACTACTCTACCTTATCTCCCCCAAAAAATACTCAACCCTGGCCCCAAATTTGGGTTTTAGGGTAAAAAAAATACTAATGATGCTAAATTTTTACCCATGCTAGAAAATCTATACACTGCAATAGGGGAAAAAAAAAAGTTCCCCCTGGGGATCTTCATTTTTACTTAGTAAAGTTTTGATACTTTTTTAAAAAAAGACTTGCTTTCCCCGTTTAAAAAATTTTCCACTATGGTATAAGAGGGGACTCCTCAACTACTCAAGGCATACCTCAGCAACAGAAGCCAAAAGGGGGTACGCAAAAAGGGGCAAATCTTTTGCGCAACCAATTACGGGTTTGGGGTCCCAAAGGGAAGGGTCCTTGGGGCCCCCTTCTCTTTTCTAAAACATAAATGACCTTCCAAATGCTTCGCAATTTCTCAAACCCACACTATTTTCAGATGACCTACCCTCGTCTTCTCTCACCCGGGGCCCAAATTTACGCTAGCCCAAAACTGTAATTTTCCGATTTTCAGAAAATATCTACCGGGGTGAGGATAACAAAAATTACACTAAACATTGACAAAACCAGTCATTCAGTTTGGTAAAACAAAGGGGGGTTTAAAAATTTTCCCTTTAAAAATAATGATAAAACGGTTTACCTATCACCCAAAAATAAAAGAGGGAAAATTTTTTAGGGGGAAACCCCCTTGATTTAAAAGGAAATCCCAAAAATTTATACACAATAAACCAAAATTTTAAAAAAAATTTTTCCCAAGGGCTGTAGGCCTTCTATTGAAGATTTTTGGGACTATGTTCCACAGTCGCCCCCTGGCCCATATCAAATTTTTATTTAACCCCCATCTCACCTATGGGGAATTTTTGCATGGGGCTCAAAAAAATTAACCATTCAGACCCCCTAAAATTTCCCCAAAAAAAGGCTGCGTTAGAAAAACAAATTTTCACTAAGGCGCACAAATCCACCAATATTCAATTTTCACTAAACCCACCACCCTACAAAAAAATCCATTTTTATTTTCTGCAAACATTAATACATGAACACTTAACTCTGATATTAACCCCCCCCTCAAAAAATTCTCCCTTTCCAAAACCCCAACAGAACACATGACCTAACACAAGGCACAAAATCAATCTTTGGGTGTTCCCCGTGTCCATCTCACACTATGCCCCCCAAAAAAAAACCCAAAGCACATAAAAGGCCCCAAAAAACTGGAATTCATTAACTGTAAAAAAATAAAAGAAACACTACTGTTTTTAAATTTAAGTCTTTCTTTAAAGATCCTTTCTTTACCCAAAACCAAATAAATACTGAATAACTGAACCTTATAAATTGTATATCTTAAATGTTTCTCACAATCTAACTTTATTATTTTTTAAATACACTACCTAACAAAATACTCCATACGACTGAATGTACAACAATGCATGCAACCATATGACCTGTCTTTGTAATACTCATTTGTGCTTTATAGTTATCTGTTTTACAATAATGTATTATCACTGATTTCATCATTGCTTAGTTAATTTTAAGCCAGCCCGAAATGCTATGCATAGTATAAGTGGCTTTGGCATGCTGCTCTTATCTGTATTTTTTTACCTCTGTATGTATGCTCAAATTGTAAATAAATAAATAAATAAAATAAATAAATCTATTAATACTGCATATGCTTATAAAATCAATTTGCTCCATTAGCTTAACCCTTTCAGGGTTTCCGACGTACTAGTACGGCTTACGCACCAGGGTTATTGACGTACTAGTACACCTAAATTCTAGCACCTTCAAATCTAGCAAGAGAAAGCTGATAGGCCTACATACTTAAGAATGCATCTATGTGGTCAATGTGCACAGTATAAAAAAATCCTGCAGCACATGGTGCGTAATGAGAAAAAAAAAACTTTGACTGTGTTTTTGGTTTAAAACAGCAACTTTGCACTGTATTTTCCTATGGTATTTATGGTTGTATTCTAGTTTTCCTGGTCCGTTTTATAGAATGGAAGACATATTACAGAAATTGAGATGATTTTGATTGGTTTCACAACGAAAAGTACCTGAAATTGAGCTCAAAGTAGCAGAAAGTTTGATTTTTGCCAAAGTTCAAAAGTAAACAAATCATGCAAGGCATCCATACACGTCAACTGGTGAGTCTAATATTCTTTCACAAGTGCGCTGATATTATTTATATCATTTCTACACTAATGCAGTAGTCTGCATAACAGTATATCTTCTATTTTTAATGAAAATAAAAAATCAAAGTGGAAAGCACAGAAACTTAAGAGGGGCCTGGGGACAGGACTAATGAACAGAGGAAATGTTATTTTAGTGCCAGGAATGTCTGTCTTGTTTATTCTGGACGCTATTTGGAAATTGGCATCTTCTGAAATGCGTATGAAATTGGCAAAATTGCTAATTTCTGACCACTTTATTGTATAGTTGAAATAGGTAAATGGGTGGTTTCTTGTACTCATTCAATACAAAAAAATGAGTTCTAGAAAAATAGTTATGATTTTTGTCAACAAGTAAATTAATTGGCCGAAAATAAGGCTCAAAGTGGGCGAAATCGCTGATGCGTAAACATCGTCGAGACAGCTAACTTCACGAGAGCATAATTCCCTAAGTTTTCCATCAAATTTCATATTTTTAGTGTCATTATGATCAGGAGAAGATTCTCTATCTTTTCACTAGCAAAAATAATTTTTTTTCCGAAAATTTTCGACCCTGAGAACGAGTTTTAGGAGAGGGCCTCTCGACCCTGAAAGGGTTAAATATAATGTATTTGTTTCTGATCATCTTATCTACCATATATTCCACCTCAATGGGGCGAGATAGCACCATTGGTCTATTGCATAGATAAAAATAAAAAAAATTAAACCA
>NC_069442.1:34552479-34608893 GCF_026875155.1 Cherax quadricarinatus
AAAACCCATCAGCTGTTGCAACCAACCACAAAAATCATCACTGCTGCAACCACCACAACCATCATCACTGCTGGCAGCCACCACAACCATCATCACTGGTGTAACCGCCACAACCATAAATCACTGCTGCAAACACCGTGTGGCATGCAAAGCGTAGTAACCTTTATTCGGCGCATGTACACACCCTCATTGAAATGCTATATCCCCAACCAGTGAACCAGTACTAGGGTTGAACGATGGGGCCCCATCGTTCGATCAGTATCCAGGTTCAGTCAATGAGAAGATGGTTCTGGCAATCGCAGAGGTGTTGTGGGCACCATCCGCCTGTCTGCCCTTGTCATTTCCATGCTAGACCTGGTTGAGCACTGTTGTCCATTCTGTCTCCAGGCTGTCTTGGCCTTGCCTAAACTGTGTTGTACACATACATTTTCCAACTATATATAGTGTACATAGTTGTAAATATTGACATTGCTGTTGGTGAAGGAAAATATAATTCATAGTCATTCAGCTGTGTTTGTTCTGCTCCTCGCTCCCATTTACACCCAGAATAACAGGTTTTATTGTCCCTGGGTTGTAATATGGGCAGCCTGTCCGGGAGCTGGAACTGGAGCTGGAGGTGGAACTGGAGCTGGAACTGGAGCTGGGCTTAAAGCACGAGTTGAGCCTAGGGTGATGCTGGAGCAGGAACATTGTGTAGCTTGCTTTCTGGCATTACGTTAGCTTTGCCAATGCTTTATGAAACTATGCACATCAGCCCTGTGTTTTAAGGTCAAGCCTGTCGTCTACTACCTAAGCAACAAAGTAGGTCATATTCGCCCATACTGTCCAAATAAACCCCACCCATTAGGGAAAATCTGCAATGCCCCAAGTAACATATCCCTAAAAGAAGTAGAGAAAGGGATGGCCCGTTATTGTTGTACGAGCCGTATTTCACTTCAGGAAGACTCAAAAACAACTGAAGCCAGAACCTTTAGAGATACTGGAGGATACTGCTCGCTTATAATTCAAAGTTTATTCTCTATAAGGATTACAATGCTGAGTTTACAGAATTTGGTTATTGTGTGGTTTACATGTATTAAAATAATGATTACAGAGTGTACCACTAGAACACCTAGCATGGCTAGGTATTTCGGCAGACTTAGGGAGGAAATACTTCCCCTTTATGAACACACTTCATTACAATCCTCCGTTTTGCTGGAAGCATTTGGAGGAGCGATTTTGTCTGTCCCCTTGCATAGAATTTATATACAGTGCAAATATTACACTGGATATTTGACTGTAGGTGTATCCAAAGGATTTCCTATGAAATATGCTATGTTATTACTGGGTAATAACATTACCACTGCTAGTGTATGTCATGAACCCATAATGATTAATTCTTCTCCGGTGTTGGCCATGACTCGGGCAACATCCCGAGAGTTGTCTGGCGAGAAATTGTTATATCTTCGAAATTGGTCATCCTGTGTTATTTAACTATTGTAAGAGAATATGTTCATCACTTAATATTATAGCGTGAAAGTCCCCGTTTATAGCTAAAATAGAGACTTTCGGCGTTATATTATTATCTGTTAATATATGAAAAATACCATGGTATTATCGTTATTATCACTATTATCACTATTATCACTATTTTGTTATTATCACTATTATTTTATTATTATGGTTAGGTAGGATTTCTTGTGTATATAGAGTAGAGTTTAAGTCTCAGAACCATCCGGTGAATTTCAGTTGTTTATGTCCGGCTGACTGACATTGGGTCAGGTGATCCAACCTGACGATGCGTCAACAGACTGGCAAGTTGTTAGGTAAGACACATATGCAACAGTTAGGTATCTTTATCTCGAAACGTTTCGCCTACACAGTAGGCTTCTTCAGTCGAGTACAGAAAAGTTGATAGAAGCAGAAGATACTTGAAGACGATGTAATCAGTCCATCACCCTTAAAGTTTTGAGGTGGTCAGTCCCTCAGTCTGGAGAAGAGCATTGTTCCATAGTTCAAGTATCTTCTGCTTCTATCAACTTTTCTGTACTCGACTGAAGAAGCCTACTGTGTAGGCGAAACGTTTCGAAATAAAGATACCTAACTGTTGCATATGTGTCTTACCTAACAACCTGTCGGTATTTTATACCATTTTAATGTTCAGACTGGCAAGTAGTCAGTCTGCTCCCTGCTCTAGCCCTGACAACTGATCGTATATTGGCTCTTACGGTGTACAGTTTGAATGGTTTTGAGAATTGGACTCTAGAGCTGACTCAGTTTGTTCCTCATTGCTCTGAAAGACTCTTTTGATATTTATATTTTTGGTCAGTTCAGTAATCCATAGAGATACTTCACGGCCAGATTCAAAGGTCTTGTTAAATCTTGTACCTTTTGTATTTTGAGTTTAGTCTTGTTAAAACAAAGACATAAATGTTATTGAAGACTGAATTACAGGAAGAATAATTAAACTTCCTTATTAATGTGACGTTTCCATGATTTTGAACTAAATGTATATGGTAAATTTATTGTACAAAGTATTAAGTTGCATTAACTACAAAGAGAAGATAAAGTATTGTATTTAAATACTTTAATAAATTTGAATATTATTCTATGGAGTTTCCCAGTTGAAATTATTTCCCCTAGACTCTAAAACTTTAAATAACTCGGATCCAAAAATCTTGTTGCATAAGAAATGAATGGTAACAGGCCACATTCTGAAGTTCTTTAAAAAATTTCTTATTCACAACAAGAATGCTGACCTATCCTTGAACGACTCTGATCTCGGAATAGCCAATATTTTTTACAAGGAAAACTGGACAGAATCTCGTAAATTTAGTGAACAGACCTAGGTCAAGCCTTCCTATTCCAGGGTTGCAGGATTGCCAGATATCTGTTTCCATGCCCGAGGGACTGTCCTTCCAGGAAGAACAACAAAAGGACCTTTCCTTGAATTTCACTTTTCAGGCAGCCATGGGTAAATCCTTTTCGGATTATCAGGTCAAACACGACCTTAAAAACGGCTATTTGATCTGCACTGACACTGGTAAGGAGATAGCGGGTTTATAAGAACATATGAACATAAGAAAAAGGAACACTGCAGCAGGCCTGTTGGCCCATACTAGGCAGGTCCTCCACAGATCCATCCCTCATAAAAACATAAGAAATAAGGAATACTGCAACAGGCCTACTGGTCTATGCGAGGCAGCTTTAATTCTTCTCACCGGCTTAAGCCAATGTCTTGACCTAGTGAGGTCAGACACATCATTTAAGGGAGGAGCACTGCATCCGCCCTAGTAGCTAGTCAGGTCCAACTCACACCCACCCACACCCACTCATGTATTTATCCAACCTATTATTAAAACTACGCAATGTGTCTATGACGGTACTCGGGAATTTGTTCCACTCATCCACAACTCTATTACCAAACCAGTGCTTTCCTATAACCTTCCTGAATCTGAATTTTTCCAATTTAAAGCCATTGTTTGCGAGTCCTGTCTATGTTAGATATTTTTAACATGCTATTTATATTCCCCTTTATTAATTCCCGTTTTCCATTTATAGGCCTCAATCATGTCCACCCTAATTCTACGCCTTTCTAGAGAGTGCAGATTCAGGGCCTTCAGTCTTTCCTCATAGGAAAAATTTTCTGATACATGGTGTAGACAGCCTGTACTGTCTGCACAGACAGCCCATGCTGTCTGCCAGCTTATTTCATATTTTGCGCCACTCAGGTGCTGCCCTCTGTAGCCAGGCCTCTAGGTAGGCACGCCACCCTGCAGGCCCATGCCTCCCTCTCATTCCTAGGCTGACCGACTTGACAGACACAAGTGCTCCCCCTCCACAGACTGGCTTGCGGTCACTCCCTCACACTGCCCATTGTGTACTCACTCCTACCCAATTAAAGCCAAACTAGTCCACGGCCGTATCATTGCTACCTACGCTACCTCCATCGGCACTAACCGTTGTTCAGCAGAAGAATAGAAATAACAGTGGTGACAGCGGAGTCAACGGCATTTTTGAGCCTCTTCAGGGGGGAGGGGTCAACACCATCGTCGACGCCAGTCAACATCATCCATCGTCACCCAACGCACCTGCTGGCCTAAGGAGTTATCTGTTAATCCCAGCGTCTTGACGGGACCTGAGATAGATCTTCGTCCTAGATTTTTCCCACAAAATCTGGACATAGGCGTCACGGCGTCATCTCCAGCCTTAGCAGTCACGTGTTCACCTCATCACCCTCTCTACAGCCCTTCAACACTCTCCAAGCACCATTCTCCTGCCTCCTACAGCGTCCCTACGCCCTTCTCAGCTACAAGAAGTAGAGGTGAGGTCGTTTAGTGTGTTGGCTTCGTGTGGCTCCATGCGTGACCACGGGGCAGCTCTGGGTTGGTTTTAAATCCCCTAATCAGCGTGTAAACACACCAGCCTCCTCTACAGCCTTCTCTGCTACGCAACGACGTCCATCTCGCCGTCCATGTGTGTTTGTGTTCTTCCCAGTTTTCCTCCCAGAAGTTCTACCTGGCTTAACCACGTGGGAACCCAGTTTGGCTTAGCCCCTAAGCCAGCTCAGTTCAGCGTCTACAGTAGCTCGTGACTCATCATAGTGTCTACAACTACTCAGCGTCTACGTATCTCCAGCCAGTGCAGTTTTTTTTGTGTTGCCCAGTTTAATTTTTTTTTCTTTCCCTTGCTGTTACATTCCCAGTTCATCACCAGTTCTGTTTTCCCCAGTGATTTGTTACAGTAAAACTTACTCGTCCCAGTTCAAAGTTTCACTTAAGCTTGTTTTTAGCACGTTCGAGTAGTGCAGTAAATGTTTTGTTCTCCGTGTGCTGAAGCCGCAGTCAGTCAGCGCGCCCAGACACGCTTGCCAGTGTAAACAACCCACGCACAGCTGTGGTTCACGCCGGGTATCCACGTTCTTCTAATATCTTATACCTCCACAGAGTTACCCCGGTCCTTCCTGTTCTTCCCAAGTCCATTCTGATAATTTTTTCCTACGACATTGAAGCCCCATAGCAGCATACAAATGCTACGAGGCGTGTAGTGTTACTAGAGCATCACTGAAAGTTTCAGGACCTGCAGCGCCAGTACCTTCGTCCATCTCCTGCACTCAAAGTTAAGTAAACAGTGACTTTATTTTTATTTTTTTATTTATTTATTTAAAAATTTGAGCACACATACAGAGGTCAAAAAATACAGATAAGAGCACATGCCAAAGCCACTTATACTATGCATAGCATTACGGGCTGGCTTAAAATTAACTTAAGATTAACTAAGCAATGATGAAATCAGTGATAAAACATTTAATGTAAACAGATTACATAAAGCACAAGTGAGTATTACAAAGACAGGTCATATGGTTGCTTGCATTGTTGTACATTCAGTAGAATGGAGTATTCTGTTAGGTAGTGTATTTAAAAAATAATAAAGTTAGATTGGGTTTTAAGTTTAACATTTATGTGATATAATTGTGAGAAACATTTAAGATATACAATTTATAAGGTTCAAATTATTTTTTTTATTTATTTATTTTTATTTTTTTATTTATTTCCAATTTGTGCACACATACAGAGGTACAAAAAAAAATACAGATAAGAGCAGCATGCCAAAGCCACTTATACTATGCATAGCATTACGGGCTGGCTTAAAATTAACTTAAGATTAACTAAGCAATGATTATTATTATTATTATTATAATCAAAAAGAAGCGCTAAGCCACAAGGACTATACAGCGCTGCTACTAAGCAATGATGAAATCAGTGATAAAACATTAATGTAAACAGATAACTATAAAGCACAAGTGAGTATTACAAAGACAGGTCATATGGTTGCATTCAGTTAGGTAGTGATTCTGTTAGGTAGTGTATTTATTTGGTTTTGGGTGAGTAAGTAATCTTTGAGAAGAGACTTGAATTTATAAACAGGTAGTGTTTCTTTTATATTTACAGGTAATGAATTCCAGATTTTATGGCCTTTTATGTGCATTGAGTTTTTGCATAGTGTGAGATGGACACGAGGAACATCAAAGAGTGATCTGTGCCTTGTGTTATGGTCATGTGTTCTGTTGAGGTTGGCAAGGAGATGTTTGAGGGGAGGGTTAATATCAGAGTTAAGTGTTCTATGTATGTAATAGGTGCAGTAATAAGTATGGATGTTTTGTATGGTGAGTAGGTTTAGTGTATTGAATATTGGTGGAGTGTGCTGCCTATAGTGAGAATTTGTTATCATTCTAACTGCAGCCTTTTGTTGGGTAATTAGTGGTCTGAGATGGTTACTTGTTGTTGAGCCCCATGCACAAATTCCATAGGTGAGATAGGGGTAAATAAGAGAGTGATATAGGGCCAGGAGGGCTGACTGTGGAACATAGTACCGTATCTTCGATAATATGCCTACAGTCTTGGAAATTTTCTTAGAAATTTGTTGTATATGTGTATGAAATTTGAGTCTATTATCAAGGTGGATTCCTAGAATTTTCCCTCTGTTAGCTTTGTGATAGGTGATCCGTTTATCATTATGTTAAGAGGGACCATCTGTAGCTCTGTTACCAAAACTGAATGAAGTAGGTTTTGTCAATGTTTAGTGTAAGTTTGTTAGCCCTCATCCAGGTAGATATTTTCTGTAATTCGGTATTTACAGTATTGGCTAGCGTGACTGGGCTCGGGTGGGAGAAGACGTATGTAGTGTCATCTGCAAATAGTGTGGGTTTGAGTAATTGCGAAGCATTTGGTAGGTCATTTATGTATAGGAGAAAGAGAAGAGGGCCAAGGGCACTTCCCTGGGGACACCACTGTAATTGGTTGTGCAGAAGAGTTTGCCCCATTTGCATACACATATTGACTTCTGTTGCTGAGGTATGACTTGAGGTAGTTTGAGGGAGTGCCCTCTTATACCATAGTGTGACAATTTTACGTGGAGCAAGTCATGGTTAACTGTAATCAAAAGCTTTACGTAAGTCAATGAAGATCCCCAGTGGGACTTCTTTTTTCTCTATTGCAGTGTATATATGTTCTAGCATGTGTATAATAGCATCATTAGTATTTTTATTTGGCTTAAATCCAAATTGGCAGGGGTTGAGTATGTTTTGGGAGATAAGGTAGGAGTAAATTCGTTTATGAATTAATTTTTCGAAGATTTTGAGAGAGGGTGTAAGTTGGATATTGGCCTATAGTTATTCAACTCTGTTTCGTCTCCTCCTTTGTGGATGGGTAACCCTTGCTTTTTTGAGTACTGTAGGGAAGGTGGAGGATTCAATGGATTTGTTAAAGAGTGTTTGCAATGATTGGTGATAGCACTTGTGACACTTTTTTGTATATAAAGGGTGGAAAGGTATTTAAATCTCCTGCCTTGTTTTTATGTGGTGATAATAAGGGAGACTTCGAAATGGGTTAGTTGGAGCTAGGAACAGTGGTTCGGGTAGTTCCCGGTGAGGTAGTCAATTGGTGGGGTATCTGAGCTTGGGATTTTATTGGCAAGGTTTTGTCCTATAGTGGAAGAGAAGTCATTGAGTCTGTTTTGCTGTTTCTGTTGGTGGGAGTTGGGGTTTCATCTGATTTTGCTAATTTTTTTTCGCTATTTCGTGATATCTTTTTTGTTTCCTAGAATTTCTGATAGGGTTTTCCCGGGTCTTTTTTATATCACCTTCGAAATTTGGGGATAATCTGTTCTCATAATAAAATTTTTTTTTGCCCTTCTTAAATCAGGCTGGTTAGGATTGACGAGTAACTTTGTTTGGTCTCTGGTTATGTGACCCATTCTGTACTGTTTTTCATATTGGTGTTTTGTATTTATGGATTTGAGAATGCTGGGTTAACCAGGGACTGTTCAGTCTTTTAAAGCTGTAAATCTGTTTAGTTTTTTTAGGGCAGTGCTTGTTATAGAGGTATTGGGTCTTTTTTAGAAAATTATTAATTTACATTCGTCAATATCTGTATAGATTTCTAGCTCAGTGTGCCAGTCAATGTTTGCTACTGCTGTTGTGAAGTTATTAATGGCTGCCTCATTGTGAAGTCCTGAAGGTGACTTTATAGTGCCCTTGGGGTAATTTACCAAGAGTTGTTATGAAAAAAAGTAGGGTAGTGGTCTGTGGTATTATCTGTAATTATGCCTGATTTTAAAGGGGATATGGTGTTTGGTCCAGATGTGGTCAAGTAGGGAAACACTAGTCTCTGTAACTCTTGTAGGTTTGTTACTTTTTGGTAGCAACATACAGTTACTCTTGTGTTTTGTGAATTCAGTAACGTGTGGGTCCTGGTCTTGCAGGAGATTTATATTAAAGGGTCACCTGAGAGTAGTAAGTGATCTTTGTTCATGCGTGCATCAGTTTCATCTCCTAGGTTTTGACTAAATTGGCTAATGTTGACTGTGGAACTCTGTAATGTTTATCAATGTGAGAGGTTTTTTTGTAGGTATTTGGGTTTGAATTTGGCTATTATATATCCCCATGTTCATCCCTTGTGCAAGTATTAGTGATACATTCTAGTTGGTCTGAGTAGTAAAATGGCGTGCCACCCCCTTGTTGGTATGGCCTACAGTTGTGTAGGCGTGTAACCAGGGAAAAGGCATAGACATCTGTACTATCAGGCTTTAGCCAGGTTTCAGTTAGTGTAATGATGGACATATTGGCATGTAAGGAATTTAGTAATGCTAGAGGTCATCGTAATGCTTGCTTAAAGATCTGATATTGTAGTTAAAGAAAAGTTATGTTGTTGTTTGGCACTGAGAAGTGCCTTTGATTGTTCTGCAGTGTAGTAATTTCAGTAACTGTTTGGATTCATTTAAGTCATTAAATAAGAGGTTGTATCAGGATCAAAAGCTTGTAATCATACGATTTTTAGTGAATCTATAGTTAGAATTAAGTATAAAACAAAGAAATAGTCTTAAGCTAAAAAATAGCACCCGAATTATTTAACAAATGTAAAAAATGAGCTAAGGTAGTTTTTTTTTTTTTTTTTAAGCTAAAATAAAGGAGACAAAAATAAAAGGGACTAATACAAATAAAGTGATGATAAAATAATGGAGCTTGGGAATATGATAGTAGGTAGTACTATAAAGGTAATTTTTAAAAGTTAGAATTAAAGTATAAAATAATAATATAAAAAGGGACTAATATAAGTTGTTTGGGGAACAAAAAAGTGGTAATCAAATAAATGAGCTTTGTAATATTTAAAGGCAAAATTGTGAACTTTTTCTACTTTAGCACCTGAGAATAGCACCTTGATTATTTTAACAAAATTGTGAAATTAAAAAACTAGGGTAGTTATATAAAAGCTAAAATAAAGGAAAAAAAATATAAAAGGGGAACAAAAAAATTAAGTAATGGTAAAAAAATTAAAGGGGGACGGGTGGTCACTATGAAAAATTTTGGTTTGGGGGAAGAAAGGGTCGGGATTTGAAATTTTAAAAAAAATTTTGGAGCGGGTTTATTGGAAACAATAAAAGTAAAAAAAATGGGGGTAGTTGGTACTACCCTAGCAAAAGACATTTTTGGGTACTTGTAAAAAAGTAATTGGAAAAATTACAAATTGCATACACAAAAAAAGTGACTAAAAAAACAAGTAGGGGGTAAAAAAAAATTAAATGGACAGGTAAAATAAGGAAAAATTTTTAATTTGGAGTAAGATTTGACTTGTTTTTTTAAAAAATTATGAAGAAAATTAATGGGCATTAAAAAAAGTAAGAGTTTTGGAAAGGTATTTAAATTGCGGGGAAAAAAATAAAAAAAAAAATTAATGACAATAAAATAGTAACGTACACTAAAGCCCCCAAAAAAAAAGTATATAAGATTAAGGTCACAATCTAATCTTTTAAAAAGAAATGCAGCTTTTCTAAGGAAGGTAGAGAAATCGTTTTCCCATTTTGAGATATTTAATTTTTTTTTTTCCCAGTTAAATTTTTTCCTTTACTATTTTTTTCCCCCCCATCTCCCCGGTGAAACACTGAGTATTTTGTTTTTCCTTTTTTAATTTTTTTTCCTCGGGCCGGAAACAAAGGGTTTTTTGGACGTTTTTTTGTTAAAACACTCATTTAGTACACCCCCCTTTTTCCATTGAAATGCTTTTTAAAATTTATTTTTCCTTTTTTTTAATCGTATAAATAAAAGTGGGATCATTATACTGGGGGTTTACTTCCGTTTTTCCTAACAAACGTTTTTTCTTTTTTTTTCCCCATTTTTTTTGGCACGATGATTTGAAAACCGGGTCCTGTAAAAACCGACGGGCAGTTTTTTTGCACGGGTGCTTGTTTTTTATGTCCCAAAGGAATGTGTGGACTTTTTAAATTATAACTGCATCAGACAACTTATCTTGCATTTTTTGTCGTCTTGGAAATCAAGGGGAATTTATTTAGTCGAGTGTGGCATGTTCTGATTTCCCGTCCTTGATTGCTTCTTTAACCTTCATATTTTTTTGTTGTTTTTTTTTCTCATGTGAAAGGGCTATAGCTGCTTTTTAAAATTTTTCTGTGGTAACCCCTTCCCCAAGTAATCTTCTCTTCCCAAAGGGTTTTTGGATCTTATTCTCGAGGTTGGTTAAACTTGGGTTCTCACGCTCAGTGTTGCTTTGATATCTTTTTATTTCAATTTTTTTTAGAGCAACGATTTATCCTTGATAATTTTCAGGGAAAAAACATAAAACCCGAGTTATCATGGGTGAATCCTTTGAAAGGGGGTGGGGTTGGAGGGGGTCAGCCATGTTTGTTTTTGTTTTTTTGTTCCCTGGGTTGGGGGCGGTTTTAGGGGGGGGGAAAGAACACTGGCTCCCCGCTGGGGAGACAAGTTGAGTTTTTAGGGGGCCTTACTGTTATTCTTTTATTACTGGTTTTTTTTTCTTCTGCGAAAATCCTTTCAAAAAGTACACAGAAGTGATCCCGTGTAGCAATTGGGGGAAAGGCTTGTTTTCTCCGGGGCTTGGGTTAAGTGATTGTCTGGCAGCGGAGGCAGTGTTTGGGGTTTGCAGGGGTGTTCCCTTTCCCTTTAAACTTCCCAATTTTGTCAAGAATTTTTTTACATTTTTATATTCTTGGGGCAAGTTGTGGTTTTTTTTAAAAAGTGGGTTTATGTAGTTGAACTTTTACTTTTGGCCATCACAAGGGTTTTTTTGAGCGATGTTTTTTTTGAGAAAGAAAAGCTTTGGGAGGGTACCGGTTGGGCCCGCCATTTCGCCGTTACCCCCAACCAAAAAATTTTGTTACATTATTTAACTGCCGCCCAAAAAGGTTTTCAGTTACTGAAACCATACTTTTAGTAAATTGTTCCCGTGTCAACATGCACCCTTTTTCCCCCTTACCTACAGCTTTTTAAAATTTTTTAAATTTATTTTTGCACTTTCCCACATTTTAAAAATTTCCCTTAAATTTAAAATTTTGCTTCTTTCACCCCATTATTGATTTTTAAAAAGTTCAGGTTTTTCCCTTTAACAATTTACCTCCACAAACAGTTTACATGTACTTCCCCGGGGTGCTTTAAATTTTTTTATTGCACCTGCAAGTTAGCACAGATTGTTGACCCAACCCCGCACGTTTTGTTTGTTAGTTTTAATTTTTTTTAATAAGTTAATCCTTCAAGTACTTAAGTATTAGTTTATTCTACCTGCAGTGATACAATCTGTGCCTAGCCCATTAAACTTTTCTTCTGTTTCCCCCATTTATTTGCTCTACATATATTCTATGTTTTATCTGTGAATATTCACCTATGTGCATTGCATTTTGCTATTTTGATACCCAAGTCATTGAGTGTATTTTTGGAAACCTGCTTATTTACCATTAATTACCAAAATTCCTTGTGAAGTTAATTAATTTTGACCTGAGATTGTGCATTTTTTTTTTTTTGCCAGTGTACACCCTGCTAACACCACTAACCTTTGCCATATTCTTGAATTTAATAATTTGCATTTTTATTAATTTATTTTGTGTGCAATAACAATTCTGGATACAGTGTTTTTTTTTCTGTGATTTTGGCACTATTCCATACTCTGATATCTTTTCCATGGCCAAATTCCCTTGTGCAAGTGAATACCCCTTTTTTTTGCGTTTCAATTTGCAACGCTAGCACCCCGCAATCTTTTAACTGTGCTTGCACACGTTTAAGTGTTGTGTAGTACCTGATTTATTTTAATTTTTGGCAATTTTTGCTACCATGTTTACAGTTCAACTCCTTTTCATAAATTTGTTGCCAGATTCTGTGAATTAACTAACCCTTAGCTTCATTTTGTGCACTTCCCTGTAGTAACATTCACTTGCATACATCTCTCATTTTGTGTTCAGAGTGTACCACTATTTCCCTTTTATTGTTGTTTTGCTCAAATTATTTCTATCACTAAGCAGTTTACCTAGTACTGTGGTGCTGAGTTCTCTTTGACTCTGTTTTGAATTGTAGCCAGTGCATACCATTTCCTTGCTCTGACCTGTTTACCCTCTTCGTGACCTGCTTGCATTTGAACAGTTGACGTCATGACTAAGACACGCAGTGGCCATGCCGTTAGTCCAGATTCTGCTGGTGCTAGCAATGGTGCCTCAGCCAGCGTGAACACGCGGCAGGGCATCGAAGCCCCCGTGACGTTTGGTCTAGTTGTGGCGCAAGCCTCGACCACCAATGGGCCGGCTCATCGTCCATACCCGACCCTTATTTTTGACGGTCGTTCAAATAGTTTAGAGCCATGGCTGCAGTCAGTCGAGACGACTGTTCAGGCCCAATTTGATAGTCCCACGGATGCACAGTATATTCGTGCTGCTGTTGCAGCAGTGGATCTCAACCAGGAGGATATAGGTGCCTTTGTGCGGCTCAAGCGCATTTGTAAGATGCAGTCTTGGCACGAACTTAAGGAGGAATTTAGGCGTTATTTTCGGCGTAGTCGCCAACGCCATTACATTGACATCATTACCAGCGTTTTGGCCGAACGTCAATACCGGCACAAAAGCCCCCTGGCTTGCATTTGCCGGTTCGAGCAAGCCGCCACAGACTTTACTGATGCCATCAGCTCCACTAAGTGGGTGGATGGTGACGGCCATATTGATGCTAAAGACATCATCCCCATGCTGGCTGTCGGCATCAGCGGAGGGATGCCGCCTGTGGAAATTTATTTGGTCCAAATAGTTCCACAGCTCAGATCCGCACGACGTCTGGCGTCTGAGCCCCGCGGCCCTTAAAAACCCCCCCAAACACGGCATTCTCTGGTTGGCGGTTGGTAACTTTTTTTTAATTATAGATTTACTTCGGGAGGCACTACAACAGGAGCCTCATACTTCGGGAGGAGCACTACTACAGGAGCTTCCTTTTCGGGAGAGCACTACTAACACAGCTTCATAATTCGGAGAGCACTACTACAGGAGCCACATACTCGGGAGGAGCCACTACTAAAGGGAAGAGCCTCATACTTCGGGAGGAGCACTACTACAGGAGCCTCATACTTCGGGAGGAGCACTACTACAGGAGTCTCATACTTCGGGTGGAGCACTACTACATGACTTCATAATTTCCGTGGAGCATTACTACAGGAGCATCCATACTCGGGAGGAGCACTACTACAGAGTCTCATACTTCGGGTGGAGCCACTACTACAGGACTTCATATTTCGGTGAGCATTACTACAGGAGCCTCATACTTCGGGTGGAGCACTACTACAGGAGCTTCATATTTCGGGAGGAGCACTACTACAGGAGCTTCATATTTCGGGTGGAGCATTACTACAGGAGCCTCATACTTCGGGAGGAGCACTACTACAGGAGCTTCATATTTCGGGTGGAGCATTACTACCATGAGTCCACATACTTTCCCCCGGGGGGGAGACACTAACTACAGAGCCCTCAACTTCGGGAGGAGCACTGCTACAGGAGCCTCATACTCCGGGTGGAGCACTAATACAGGATCCTCATACTTCGGGAGAAGCACTACTACAGGAGCCTCATACTTTTGGGAGTAGCACTACTATCAGGAGCTTCATATTTCGGTTCGGGTGGAGCATTACTACAGGAACTTCATAACTTCGGGAGGAGGCACTACTACAGGAGCCTTCATACTACAAGGAGGAGCACGTGCTACAGGAGCCGCATCATACTTCGGGAGGAGCACAATACAGGAATCCTCATACTTGTTCGTGAGAAGCACTACTACAGGAGCCTCATACTTCGGAAAAACACTACAACGAGCCTCATACTTCGGGAGGAGCTCTTAATAAAGGATCTCATATTCGAGGGGAGCACTACTACAGGAGCCTCATACTTCGGAGGAGCACTACTACAGGAGCCTCATACTTCGGGAGGAGCACTTACTACAGGAGTCCAACTTCGGGAGGATCATTACTACAGGAGCCTCATACTCAGATGAGCACTACTACAGGACCTCATACTGGGAGGAGCACTACTACAGAGCCTTCATACTTCAGGAGGAGAACTACTACAGGAGCCTCATACTTCGGGGAGGTAGACTACTACAGGCGTCCCTCATACTTCGGGAGGAGCATTACTACAGGAGCCTCATACTTCGGGAGGAGTACTACTACAGGAGCTTCATACTTAGGGAGGAGCACTGCTACAGGAGCCTCATACTTCGGGAGGAGCACTACTACAGGAGCCTCATACTTCGGGAGGAGCACTACTACAGGAGCCTCATACTTCGGGAGGAGTACTACTACAGGAGCTTCATACTTAGGGAGGAGCACTACTACAGGAGCCTCATACTTCGGGAGGAGTACTACTACAGGAGCTTCATACTTAGGGAGGAGCACTACTACAGGAGCCTCATACTTCGGGAGGAGCACTACTACAGGAGCCTCGTACTTCGGGAGGAGCACTACTACAGGAGCCTTATACTTCGGGAGGAGTAATACTACAGAGCTTCAACTTAGAGGAGCACTAACTACAGGAGCCTCATACCTTTCGGAGGAGCACTATTACAGGAGCCTCATACTTCGGGAGGAGTACTACTACAGGAGCTTCATACTTAGGGAGGAGCACTGCTACAGGAGCCTCATACTTCGGGAGGATCACTACTACAGGAGCCTCAAACTTCGGGAGGAGGCCACTACTAAAAACAGCCACAATACTTCCGGGAGGATCACTACTACAGGAGCCTCAAACTTCGGGAGGAGCACTACTACAGGAGCCTCATACTTCGGGAGGATCACTGCTACAGGTGCCTCATACATCGGAAGGACCACTATTACAGGAACTTCATACTTCGGGAGGAGCATTACTACAGGAGCCTCATACTTCGGGAGGAGCACTACTACAGGAGCTTCATATTTCGGGAGACATTACTACAGGAGCCTCATACTTCGGGAGGAGCACTACTACAGGAGCTTCATATTTCGGGAGGAGCATTACTACAGGAGCCTCATACTTCGGGAGGAGCACTACTACAGGAGCTTCATAATTCGGGAGGAGCATTACTACAGGAGCCTCATACTTCGGGAGGAGCACTACTACAGGAGCTTCATACTACAGGAGGAGCACTGCTACAGGAGCCTCATACTTCGGGAGGAGCGCTAATACAGGATCCTCATACTTCGGGAGGAGCACTAATACAGGATCCTCATACTTCGGGAGGAGCACTGAGCTACAAGGACCGTCATAACTTCGGAGGATCACTACTACAGGAGCCTCATACTTTGGGAGGAGCACTACTACAGGAGCCTCATACTTTGGGAGGAGCACTACTACAGGAGCTTCATATTTCAGGTGGAGCATTACTACAGGAGCCTCATACTTCGGGAGGAGCACTACTACAGGAGCTTCATATTTCGGGTGGGCAATTACTACAGACCTCAATACTTCTGTGGAGCACTACTACAGGAGCTTCATACTACAGGAGGAGCACTGCTACAGGAGCCTCAAACTTCGGGAGGAGCACTAATACAGGATCCTCATACTTCGGGAGAAGCACTACTACAGGAGCCTCATACTTCGGAAGAAGCACTACTAACAGGAGCCTCATACTTGGGAGGAGCACTTAATACAGGATCCTCATACTTCGGGAGAGCACTACTACAGAGCCTCATTCTTAGGAGGAGCACACTAACAGGAACTTCATACTTCGGGAGGAGCAATAATACAGCCAGCTTCATACATCGGGAGAGCACCTACTACAGAGCCTCATACTTTCGGGAGAGCACTAATCAGGAGCCTCATACTTTCGGGAGGACACTAACTACAGAGCCCTTATACCTTCAGGAGGAGCACTACTACAGGAGGCCTCATATTAGGGAGAGCATCTACTACAGGAGCCTCCATACTTAGGGAGAAGACACTACAGGAGCCTCATACTTCGGGAGGGAGCACTACCTACAGGAGTCTCATACTCGGAGGACACTACTAACAGGAGCCTCAACATTCGGGAGGAGTACTACTCAGGAGCTTCATACTTATGGGAGGAGCATCTGCTACAGGAGCCTCATACTTCGGGAGGAGCACTACTACAGGAGCCTCATACTTCGGGAGGAGCACTACTACAGGAGCCTCATACTTCGGGAGGAGTACTACTACAGGAGCTTCATACTTAGTGAGGAGCACTAACATACAGGAGCCACATACTTCGGTAGGAGCACTAAAAATACAAACACTTACCCCCATGAGCCTCGTACTTCGGGGGAGCACTACTACAGAGCCTTATACTTTCGGGAGGATTACTAACTACAGAGCTTCAAACTTGCGGGAGGAGCAACTACTACAGGGAGCCTCATACTTCGGGAGGATACTATACTACTAACAGGAGCGTCATACTTCGGGAGGAGCACGATTGCAGGAGCGTCATACTTCGGGAGGAGCACTACTACAGGAGCCTCATACTTCGGGAGCAGCACTACTACAGCAGCCTCATACTTAGGGAGGAGCACTACTACAGGAGCCTCATAGTTCGTGAGGAGCACTACTACAGGAGCCTCATACTTCGCGAGGAGCACTACTACAGGAGCTTCCTGCTTCGGGAGGAGCACTACTACAGGAGCCTCATACTTAGGGAGGAGCACTACTACAGGAGCCTCATACTTCGGGAGGAGCACTACTACAGGAGCCTCATACTTAGGGAGGAGCACTACTACAGGAGCCTCATACTCCGGGAGGAGCACTACTACAGGAGCCTCATACTTAGGGAGGATCACTACTACATGAGCCTCATACTTAGGGAGGAGTACTACTAAAGGAGGCTCATACTTCGGGAGAAGCACTGCTACAGGAGCCTCATACTTCGGGAGGAGCACTACTACAGGAGCTTCATACTTAGGGAGGAGCACTACTACAGGAGCCTCATACTTCGGGAGGATCACTACTACAGGAGCCTCATACTTCGGGAGGAGCACTACTACAGGAACCTCATGCTTCGGGAGGATCACTGCTACGGAGCCTTAACTTCGTGGGAGGAGCACTACTACAGAGCTTTCATATTCGGGGGAGCACTACTACAAAGGAGCCTCATTCTTCGGGAGGCGCACTACTACAGGAGCCTCATACTTCGGGAGGAGTACTACTACGGGAGCCTCATACTTCGGAGGACACTACTACAGGAGCTTCATATTCGGATGGACATTACACAGGAGCCTCATACTTCGGGAGGAGCACTACTACAGGAGCTTCATATTTCGGGAGGAGCACTACTACAGGAGCTTCATATTTCGGGTGGAGCATTACTACAGGAGCCTCATACTTCGGGAGGAGCACTACTACAGGAGCTTCATATTTCGGGTGGAGCATTACTACAGGAGCCTCATACTTCGGGAGGAGCACTACTACAGGAGCCTCATACTTCGGGAGGAGCACTACTACAGGAGCCTCATACTTCGGGAGGAGCACTACTACAGGAGCCTCATACTTCGGGAGGAGCACTACTACAGGAGCCTCATACTTCGGGAGGAGCACTACTACAGGAGCCTCATACTTCGGGAGGAGCACTACTACAGGAGCTTCATACTTCGGGAGGAGCACTACTACAGGAGCTTCATACTACAGGAGGAGCACTGCTACAGGAGCCTCATACTTCGGGAGGAGCACTAATACAGGATCCTCATGCTTCGGGAGAAGCACTACTACAGGAGCCTCATACTTCGGGAGGAGCACTAATACAGGATCCTCATACTTCGGGAGGAGCACTACTACAGGAGCCTCATACTTCGGAGAGCATATAACATAGCCTCATACTTCAGGAGGAGCACTACACAGGAGCCCCATACTTAGGGAGGTGCACTACTACAGGAGCCTCATACTTCGGGAGGAGCACTACTACAGGAGCCTCATACTTCAGGAGGAGCACTACTACAGGAGCCTCATACTTAGGGAGGAGCACTACTACAGGAGCCTCATACTTCGGGAGGAGCACTACTACAGGAGTCTTGTGGTTGTTTTGTTATGTGTGTGGGGTGTATTAGAAGAAAATGAAGAAGGTAATTAGTTTAACCCTGCCTACTTCGGGACAGGATCATTACTACCGGAGCCCACCAACAACGGGAGTATCCCACCTACCTGCTCTACACACCAACTGTAGTCTACTGCTACATGAGCCGACAAACCTCTGGAGGAAAGCACTACTACAGGAGCCTCATACTTCGGGAGGAGCACTACTACAGGAGCCTCATACTTCGGGAGGAGTACTACTACAGGAGCTTCATACTTAGGGAGGAGCACTACTACAGGAGCCTCATACTTCGGGAGGAGCACTACTACAGGAGCCTCATACTTCGATAGGAGTACTACTACAGGAGCTTCATACTTAGGGAGGAGCACTACTACAGGAGCCTCATACTTCGGGAGGAGTACTACTACAGGAGCTTCATACTTAGGGAGGAGCACTACTACAGGAGCCTCATACTTCGGGAGGAGCACTACTACAGGAGCCTCATACTTCGGGAGGAGTACTACTACAGGAGCTTCATACTTAGGGAGGAGCACTACTACAGGAGCCTCATACTTCGGGAGAGCACTACTACAGGAGCTTCAACTTAGGAGAGCACTACTACAGGAGCTCATACTTCGTGATGGAGCACTACTAACAGGACCCGTACTTCGGGAGGGAGCACTACTACAGGAGCCTTATACTTTCGGGAGGAGTACTACTACAGGAGCCTTCATACACAGGAGGAGCACTGCTACAGGAGCCTCATACTTCGGAGGAGCACTATACAGGATCCTCATACTACGGGAGGAGCACTAAATACAGGATCCTCATACTTCGAGAGCGACTGCTATAGACAGACCTCATACTTCGGGAGGAGCACCTACTACAGGAGCCTCATACTTTGGGAGGAGCACTACTACAAAGCCCCTCATACTTTTGGGAGGACATTACTACAGGAGCCTCCATACCTTCGGGAGGAGCACTACTACAGACGCCACATACTTCTGGAGGAGCACTACTACAGGAGCCTCATACTTCGGGAGGAGCACTACTACAGGAGCCTCATACTTCGGGAGGAGCACTACTACAGGAGCCTCATACTTCCGGAGAGGAGCATCTACACAGAACCTCATACTCTGGAGGAGCACTACTACAGGAGCCTCATACTTCGGGAGGAGCACTACTACAGAAGCCTCATACTTCGGGAGGAGCACTACTACAGAAGCCTCATACTTCGGGAGGAGCACTACTACAGAAGCCTCAACTTCTGGAGGAACAATACTACAGGAGCCACAACTTCGGAGAGCACTACTACAGGAGCCTTCATTCCTTCGGGAGGAGTACTACTACAGGAGCCTCATACTTCGGGAGGAGCACTACTACAGGAGCCTCATACTTCGGGAGGAGCACTACTACAGGAGCCTCATACTTCGGGAGGAGCACTACTACAGGAGCCTCATACTTCGGGAGGAGCACTACTACAGGAGCCTAATACTTCGGGAGGAGCACTACTACAGGAGCCTCATACTTCGGGAGGAGCACTACTACAGGTTTATGTTGAAGAGAACCCGTCACATGTTTGATGTTTGATAAAAATCAATAAAACCATTATAACCTAGTCTCTTATCTAAGGTCAAGACTGATAAGTCAACATTGCTAATACGTTGTCTTTTATCATGCAGCCGTTCACCTTCCTCCATTCTGTGGGTCATGCAGTAACTCTGCACTCAATATGTTCTTCTGGAGCCATTGCTTTTACACAAACTCCAACAAAGCTTTCATTAAGTATTCCTTCTCTGTACCGTCGATGTCCATCACTTGCAATGATATCGAGTTATAACAATGGCATCACGAACATTGCATTGCATTAAGCTCTCCCCAAAATACATCAACCTCATTTGATGTGACGACCACTGAAAGTCTCTCTCAAACCCTCGTTAAGATCACAAGTCCGCGAAGAATTCTAATGTCTCCTCCGTGCTGTGATAAACACGTGAAATGGGTAACATATTTTACCATGACTTCGAAGCTTCAGAAACACTGATAACTTAGACACTTGGATATCTTTATCCTGGAAAGGCTTCGCCAAACAGTGTTAGGTAACCAGTCCCTCAGCCTGGAGTTGATGTGCGCAGTCCATCAATCTTAATTATTATTATTATTAAAGATTCGCCGGTATTCCACACCGGCCCGGGCCTTTTTCAATGGTGGCCCGGCCATTGCTCCCTCTTTAGGGAGTGTCTGAGACCTAAGTCTCTCATTGGGAGGAGGCACAAGTACCTCCTCATCTTTGGGACCAACTGTCCCACACCCCCAGGCCTAGCACAAGCTAGGCCACTCTGGTCTGCCTCCCGCCCCAAGGGGGCAAATGAAATGACAGTCCTTATGCGACTAAAGGCTCGACTCAGGCACTAACCCTACCCTAGAAGGGTTAGGCATGGTTCGATCATCAATCTTAATAATAATATAAAATAGTATTATTATTATTATTATTATATTATTTATATTTTGTTATTATTATTATTATTATTATTATTATTATTATTAGTTATTATTATATTATATTATTATTATTATTAATTATTTATATTATTATTATATTATTATTATTTTTTTTTTTTTTTTATTATTATTTCTACAACTTATACAGACCTAACTGACATCACTGATATATAATTTAGAAAGCTGGCTAATTTTGTTCCCAGGATGCGACCAACACTCATCGGCTAGCACCCAGGTACCCACCTACTTACTGGTAGGTGAGTAGGTAGAGCTGCACTCAATATGTCTTAAGGAAACACGCCCCAATGTCGCCACCCGTACCTGGGATCGAACCACAGACCTCAATGTGTCCCTCAGCCGGAAGTCGATGTGATCAGGCCATTCTTATCAAATTTTATGGAATGATCATATCAACTCCAGGCTGAGGGACTGATTACCTCAAATTCCTTTTGATCGTCAACCATTCGTCTCTGTATTGGACTGAAAAAGTCACTAATTGGCGAAACGTTTAAAAAATAAATATATCCAAACGCTGCACAAGGGTCCAATTTATCGTCACAGAATGCTAAACAATAACTTCTTGATAAAAAGCTCGACGATAGCTCTATCTCATTCCACCAGTCTCTGTTCAACCCTCCTATATCCACAAACTTCTGCTGCGCACACAAACACTACCTTCTTAATGTACTCAATACATCTTCCTCTTCCTCCTCCTCCTCATTATTACCTATACTCTCTCTGGCCCATCTTTCACGCATCAGATGCTTATATCACACAGTAACTACCTCTGATTCATATACTTTCACTTGTGTCTGACGTACTGATATTCTCCTTGTATCCTATCTATCTCTTACTCTAATGTATCTTGTTCTGATGTATCTGTTGCCCCTCTAAAAGCATCCAGAAGTCTACCCATCAACCTTTTGTTTACTAATGAATAATCTACCAAACTGTTGTCATTAAGCCTTGTGTCACATCTCGTGTACTTATCGTCTAGTTTTTTTTTAAATACGTATTAACTATAATCAGATATCGTTCAATGCAACAATCGGAGAAGGCATTAGTATTATCCTTAATGAATAGCTGAAAAATTAAATATTCCCCCCTTTTTAATGTGGTTTTTTTAAGAAAACAAACATAAATTTATTATAGTAAAAGCGTCTAAATTGTTATTATGTTACGTAGAATAATGGATGCTGCATCCTACAGCATGTTGAGGACCTGACCGGTTGAGATAACACAGGATTATCGTTGAGGATACACTAGGGACGCCCCCGAGGATCCTTACAAGAAGTCCTCACAATTAATCGAAGAGTACAGAAAAAATTTAGAACCCGCCTAAATGTAAATCATATGGAGTTCCGCCACAGCTGCATTATCCAGAATAGCATGGATTCTTAACAGTCGTTCCCTGCTTTTCACAGCTGATTAACGTTACATAGTCTGGATGCACACTGGAAACATAGGTAAAACACCATTGTCATTTTACATATATAAAGAGTAGTCTTCGACAGTTGCGGCCACAGTGTAGTAGCGCACACAGCTCTCTGAAATGTAACTGGAAATGTGGGTAGATAGATATTAAACTTAAACTGAACGAAGAAGATAATAAAGAATAAAAAGGAACAATACCATGACTGGAACAATACACAAATAACCCTTGTAAGAGAATTATAGTAGACAGAGTAAAGTCAGCGGCGTCAATAATGAAATGATCTATTCATACAGGCTCAGTATTCAAGCCACTTCTATTCTTTCATTCTTTTATCCGATATAAACAAGATCATAACGCTGTATCATGTTTTGATAATAGAATTTGTATGGAAGGGGCGTCCATCAAGGCCACGGCGAACCCAGAAGCAGACATAAAGACATAAACCAAGTCTTCAAGTGGTCCACAGACAACAAGGTGATGAATGAGGACAAATTTCGCTTGCTGAAACTAAGTACAAAACATACTCGAATCATTCAGTAGAGTGGAGGTCACTGTGAGAGGCTTGAAAGTGATGCTTAGCCAATGATGATTCTCTTTAAATCACTTATTCTCTCTCTCGGCCCCTTTCAAGGCAGGCGAAACTGCAGATCTGGAAAATATACAGCGAACTATCACTGTATGTATAAGAACAATCAAGCACCTCAGTTACTGGGAACGTTTGAAGTCTCTTCATCTGTACTCTTTGGAACACAGGCGAGAACGATGCTTCATAATTTGCATGTGGAAAATCTAAGAGGGACTTTCAAATTTGTACACTGAAATCACTCCCTACGAAAGCAAAAGACTCTGCAGGAGGTCCAACAAATCCCCAGTAAAGATCAGGAGAGCCGGAAGTACACTAAGAGATAACACAATGAGTGTCAGGGTCCCAAGACTGTTCAGCTGCCTCCCAGCACAGATAAGGGGGATTATCAATAGATCCCTAGCTGTCTTCAAGTGCGAGCTGGACTGACACATAAAGTCAGTATGTGACCAGCCGCGGTGTGGTTTGTTCGTTGGATTGTGTGCGGCCGACAGTAACAGGATTCACATTTACGGATAAAAAAATGTTACTATCACAACCGCAAGAAAATATGGACAGGGTAGATCACTAAAATATTGATAACAAGAGGTCGCGAACCACTCAAGTTTCTTTTCAAGTTACTTGTTCTGTCTAGGCCGAAATATTATTTTATGCAGTCGGCTACTTTCAAGACATGAGGGACTGCAGAGCTGGAAAACGTACAGAGAACCTTCACTGTCCGTATAAATACAGTCAAGAGTCTGAACCACTGGGAACACCTGAAATCCCATGAATTGTAATCCTTGGAATATAGGCGAAAAACGGTACATTATAATTGACAAACCTGAAAAATGACTGAATAGACTGGGGTCAACGGCACGCTTAAGTCCACTCCACAAGAAAGCATGAACCTGACAGTGATGAAAATACTCTAAGCAGGTCGCATAGGAAAACCTAAAAGAACTCAGTAAACGTAAGGAAATATCAAACTTTTAGCTCCCTTCGTGCCTAAGGGGAATTACCAACAAACCTCCCTGTCTGACTTCGACGGAAACTTCATTATTTTCTCAGTTCCGTTCCTGATCCGTCAGGCTGAAGTGCATACGCTGGATTCTTCCAGGTAACAAGACATCAGTGGCTGAAACCGTTTGCGGGGGCAGGGCCACCATAACCCGTCTCAAGGCAAGGTATCACTAAATACCAGGTTGATGATGAGGGATTGACACGAGATTTCCATGACAATGTTTCTCAGTATGTCTCGGTATGATAGTGGCTTTCTTTGCACCTGCAAATCAATATTGTAATCACAACCAGCCACATTGCAAACTGTGCATGGAAATACACTCCTTATAGCATGTCAGTCACACATTGTAAACTTTGCAAAAAAAAATAGAATTTGAATTTGAAATAGACAAACAAGTCGCATACAATATCTACAGTCCTGATCATTTACATATAATTTTTTTTATGCATTTTTTTCTATGATTATTTTATTATTAAAATAATTTTTTAAATGATAATAATTAGCAGTCAGCTTTGATGGAACGAAGAGGAAGTATAGCGTCAATTCCTTGCATCAAGAGCCTCTCATCACCGTCAACTTGCTACTTTTTGAAGGAACATTACGTGTCGCTGTGCAATAGTTAACACTTGTTCAAACCCAGTGATAATTTATATATGCACCGAGTATGTAAATCTTGCCATTTTGGCTTAAATAGCAACGCTCTTCTTGCCGAATAAGGCAAGCGAAAATTTGTTGTATCAAATAATTTTGGAAAAATTCTGAACCTAACGAAAAAATATATTTCAGTGTGTTTGTTTATTGTTAAATTATTGTAAACTTATCAGAAATATGTTAATTAGATTAAGCTAAATTAAACTGTACATGTTATAATAAGGTTAGGTAAGTTTTCTAAAGTTCTTTTGGTACAAAAATATGAATCTTAACATTAACGTAAATGAAAAAAATATATATCTTTAAATGTATGTAAGAAAATTTTAGAAAGGACTTAATTTTAAATGAGCTCTTGCTAATTGACCAGTTTTACCTATTCGGCACGACATATATACGATAATATACATGTACACCTTTGTGAATACCATTTACTGGGAGATACACACAATTTTTGGGTACAGATCGTTTTATTTGCTATATAAACTCACAGATTTATACTGGTTGATGCATACTATTGTGTATATATGCTGATACATATATACCTTTCTGTGTATATACTCTGAGATGCTTTAGAAAAACACGTAAGTAAACACTAGGACATATTTGTTAGAAAATGATTCGGTCTTGGTACCTTGATCACTTCTGAAGTGATCAAGGTACCAGGATGACTTCGAGTGATCAAAGTGGTCCCTGATCACTCCTGAATTGATCAAGGTCCAGGATCACATCTGAAGTAATCAAGGTCCCAGGATCACTTCTGAAGTGATCGAGGTCCCAGGATCACTTCTGAAGTGATCAAGGTCCCAGGATCACATCTGAAGTAATCAAGGTCCCAGGATAACATCTGAAGTGATCAAGGTCCCAGGATCACATCTGAAGTAATCAAGGTCCCAAAATCACTTCTGAAGTGATCAATGGTCCTCAAAAATCACTTCTAAGTGAATTCAAGGTTCCCGAATCCTTCTGAAGTGATCAAGGTCCCAGAACACTCTGAAGTAATCAAGGTCCCAAAATCACTTCTGAAGTGATCAAGGCCCCAAAATCACTTCTGAAGTGATCAAGGTCCCAAAATCACTTCTGAAGTGGTCAAGGTCTCAGAATCACTTCTGAAGTGATCAAGGTCCCAGAATCACTTCTGAAGTGATCAAGGTCCCAAAATCACTTCTGAAGTGATCAAGGTCCCAGAATCACTTCTGATGATCAAGGAACACTAACTGAAGCGATCTAAGGTCCCAGATCACTTCTGAAGTGATCAAGGACGCCAGATCCTTCTGAAGTTGATCAGAGACCCATGTTATTGAGTGAACATGGACAACAGATGTGTTAAGTAAACACTCTAATGTTTTCCAGACCGTACCGGGAATCGACCCCCGGACCTCAGTGTGTGAGACTGAGTGGAGCTGGATATCGAGCACAGGACATCTATACTATTACTAATATTCAACTGCAGCTGTCCAGTAGGCCTGCAGCAGTGTTTCCTGCTTTTCTTATGTTTCCGTTATAGACCCCCCCCCCCCCCCCCCCCCCCCCCCCCCCCCCCCCCCCCCCCCCTCCCCCCCACCCAACCCCCCCCCCCCCCCCCGCCCCCCCACCCCCCCCCTCCTTATATCAGCAGTGAACATATAGTTAATAAGAAATAAGGGCTATCAGCCTAATTATATCTGTTGTCTACTTCAACTCACTACACAGTGTATAGACCTCTCATCCTCCCTACCACAGTCATCCAAATATAAATTTGTTAAATTACCTGGAGAGTTTACCTGGAGAGAGTTCCGGGGGTCAACGCCCCCGCGGCCCGGTCTGTGACCAGGCCTCCTTAGGTCAGTGTCCCAGGATGCGACCCACACCAGTCGACTAACACCCAGGTACCCATTTTACTGATGGGGAACATAGACAACAGGTGGAAAGAAACACGTCCAATGTTTCTACTCTGGCTGGGAATCGAACCCAGGCCCTCACCGTGTGAAGCGAGAGCGTTAACCACCAGGCCACCAGAGCCTCATATAAATCCCTCATTCTTTGATAATGAGATGCAGCCGTAAAGTGAAGCGACAATAAATTTCCCTAACACTCGTATTTTTTTTCGAGCCCATTCATATGTAAGGCGTATTTGTACCTTCCTATTTTCTCTATTTTCTCTTGGATGCGTCATACAACAGTCGACTAAAACCCAGGCACCTATTTACTGTTACATGATCAGAGCTCTCAGGTTAAATCAGGATCACCTGCAGATCTCGCACTGCCCGGGACCATGACTCGATCCAAGTTCCATTTGGTTGTCAACGCTTCAGCGAATGAACAGCTATGATGGATGTGGAAAAAGACACGTACAGTTCAGGACATTTATTAGACGAATCGTTTCTCAACGAGTGCTTCTTCAGTCCTGATGAAGACACTCCGTGCAACACATGTCTCAATCTTCAACTTGTCGGTTTTCAAAACCATTCATCGCAAGACGCATTGTGAAAGGTATTCTCTAATAAATGTCCTGAACTGTACGTGTCCTGTAAGTGTCCTTTTCCACATGCTGTCTGTGTCACCATAATATTTTTTTTTATTATAATAGAACCAATAGAACCCCCCCCCCCCCCGGCCCACTATAAAGATCGACTAGGTACAAATTTTTTTTTTTACTCTGGCACTCGAGCCCGTCACACACTCATACATTGTGAGGTTAAACAAGAAGACTAATAACGTGTTAGGTAAAATCAATACGTAAATCATCAATAGCCTGTCTCTTATCTTCGGACATAATCAAAATTGATGAACCAACATTGCTTAACAGATTTTCTATTCTTATTATATCATGCAACCATTCAGTTTCCTCCACTCTGACTGGTACATCCGCTAACATTGCATGTTAACGTCTACATCTCGAGCCAATGCTTTTACACAACTTCTGATGAGGTTTTCATTAAGTATTCCTTTACTTAAGCACCTAAATCAATCAACAGCTACGATATCGGGACCTAAAACTGTGATCACGAACACCGGAACGCCTTGAGATTTCCATAACGTTTCGCCACACAATGGCTTTATCAGTCCAATACGAAGCAGAGAGGGATAAGGAGAGGAGTAGTTTGAGGTAATCAGTCCCTCAGCCTGGAATCGATGTGTTCAGTCCATCACTCTTGTAGAAAGTACAGCATATGGCTGGAGAAGTGGCTTATGCTGTATCTAGTGCAAGAGTAATAGACTGAAAACATCTATTCCAGGCTGAGGGACTGATTATTCTCCTCTCCTTACCCCTCTCTGCTTTGTATTGGACTGATGAAGGCAAAGTGCGGCGAACGTTTCCTCAATTAAATTTTCCCATATGTTATATAAGTGTCTCAGTCTTCAACTTGTCGGTTGTCGAAACATTTATCACGTCTAGTAAATGGCTACAGCCACTGAGGCGATTTAAACTTCTTTAAATGAGGCGAATCATGGGAAATACTATCACACTCCTCATAACATAAATATATTAGCAAATTAATGTATACGAACTCAAATAATCCTAACACACTTTTACGTTGGCTGTATAAGAGAAAAAAAAAGTTTGAAGTCGATCAGATGGATTTTTCTCGTTTTATCGCACAACGAAATCCGGGAATGAGCAATACAACTTTGACCATGAGGCTGCCCCCTTTCCTCTTGTGATTAGTTGCATGAACCAATATACCGGCATCAAATTTCAAGACGATCGAGAAGACAGATAAATGATGCTGATTGATGTACTGAATGATAGGTAAGCTTGGGTTCCCTTTCGTTAATCTATTTCTGTCTGGTGGTCAAAATATTTCTTGTCTTGTGGTTCAAAATACTACAAAATAACTACTAATGTATTCAAATTTCTTGAAACCCAATTAATCAACCAAACTTTATTTTAGCTTGGCCAAATAATGGATTTTTTTTTACTATGTTAATATATATTCACGTTTACATTTACACAAAGTAAACTTGCTGGACACTCTCCTTTATTTACTATGCATCAATACTTAAAAATTGAAGCCGCTCATAAGAGTTAAATATATTTAACTTGATTTAAGGAGTAGAATTCATCAGTTTTACACATAATTGGCATAAGTGTCCTTACTATAATTTTCTATAATTTTCTAATGACCCGTGTGGTAATGGATAGTAAGTTTATGTGTAATGAGGAGGTTGTGGGGTTTGAGTGACTTTTGGAAGTGATAACGCCTTGGCAACAACGTGTCCCCTATAATGTTCTATTTATTGTTAAAAAATTGGTTACGTGGAGTGGAATTGCTGTAGTGATGAAGGAAGTTAATAATTCTTATAGGGAAAATATATTAGACACCCAGAATGTCACTAAATATAAATAAAATTGAGTACATAATAGGAGAAAAAGAAGAGAAACAAAGGATGGCGGAACAGGAAATAACACTAATCAACAAGATTGGTGAAGATTATCGTATAATAATTGTCTGTTAGTAATATTATCAAACCATTAAACATTTCAAGATATGGAAAATAAATCTGGAAGTGTCCAGATGTATATACAACAACAGAATAAGGATGTTATTGATGAAAAAAACAGGACGCGGTAGCTGAATCAGATGCCATAACGGTCATTGCAATAATTGTAAATCTACGGTTTGCTCTCTCCTTAAATAATAATTAATCATGCAAAATTACCCTCCCATTGAGTATTATAAACCTCACTACAGTAAGGTTACGTACATGCTGGGATATATCAAGGTAATAACTTGCTAACTTTAATAATGGAGAAACGATCAACACAATATTTTTTAATATAGTCAATTTTACTGGTGTAACTTCCACAATTAAATGTTCCAGAACTATATGTTTCCGCATCCAGAGTTCCTGTGGAAAATTTTGATAATTTTTTCCTGTGATTTTATTTGTAATAATTGATGGGAATAATAATTGTTATAAAGCAGTGTAGGTGTGTGATGTTTGTTTGTGACATTTAAAAAATGTGATAAGTCACAGGGGTACCAATAAACCCTTTTAAGAGCTATACTTCGGGAGGCACTACAACAGGAGCCTCATACTTCGGGAGGAGCACTACTACAGGAGCTTCCTTTTCGGGAGAGCACTACTAACACAGCTTCATAATTCGGAGAGCACTACTACAGGAGCCACATACTCGGGAGGAGCCACTACTAAAGGGAAGAGCCTCATACTTCGGGAGGAGCACTACTACAGGAGCCTCATACTTCGGGAGGAGCACTACTACAGGAGTCTCATACTTCGGGTGGAGCACTACTACAGGACTTCATAATTTCCGTGGAGCATTACTACAGGAGCATCCATACTCGGGAGGAGCACTACTACAGAGTCTCATACTTCGGGTGGAGCCACTACTACAGGACTTCATATTTCGGTGAGCATTACTACAGGAGCCTCATACTTCGGGTGGAGCACTACTACAGGAGCTTCATATTTCGGGAGGAGCACTACTACAGGAGCTTCATATTTCGGGTGGAGCATTACTACAGGAGCCTCATACTTCGGGAGGAGCACTACTACAGGAGCTTCATATTTCGGGTGGAGCATTACTACCATGAGTCCACATACTTTCCCCCGGGGGGGAGACACTAACTACAGAGCCCTCAACTTCGGGAGGAGCACTGCTACAGGAGCCTCATACTCGGTGGAGCACTAATACAGGATCCTCATAACTTCGGGAGAAGCACTACTACAGAGCCTCATACTTTTGGGAGTAGCACTACTATCAGGAGCTTCATATTTCGGTTCGGGTGGAGCATTACTACAGGAACTTCATAACTTCGGGAGGAGGCACTACTACAGGAGCCTTCATACTACAAGGAGGAGCACGTGCTACAGGAGCCGCATCATACTTCGGGAGGAGCACAATACAGGAATCCTCATACTTGTTCGTGAGAAGCACTACTACAGGAGCCTCATACTTCGGAAAAACACTACAACGAGCCTCATACTTCGGGAGGAGCTCTTAATAAAGGATCTCATATTCGAGGGGAGCACTACTACAGGAGCCTCATACTTCGGAGGAGCACTACTACAGGAGCCTCATACTTCGGAGGAGCACTTACTACAGGAGTCCAACTTCGGGAGGATCATTACTACAGGAGCCTCATACTCAGATGAGCACTACTACAGGACCTCATACTGGGAGGAGCACTACTACAGAGCCTTCATACTTCAGGAGGAGAACTACTACAGGAGCCTCATACTTCGGGGAGGTAGACTACTACAGGCGTCCCTCATACTTCGGGAGGAGCATTACTACAGGAGCCTCATACTTCGGGAGGAGTACTACTACAGGAGCTTCATACTTAGGGAGGAGCACTGCTACAGGAGCCTCATACTTCGGGAGGAGCACTACTACAGGAGCCTCATACTTCGGGAGGAGCACTACTACAGGAGCCTCATACTTCGGGAGGAGTACTACTACAGGAGCTTCATACTTAGGGAGGAGCACTACTACAGGAGCCTCATACTTCGGGAGGAGTACTACTACAGGAGCTTCATACTTAGGGAGGAGCACTACTACAGGAGCCTCATACTTCGGGAGGAGCACTACTACAGGAGCCTCGTACTTCGGGAGGAGCACTACTACAGGAGCCTTATACTTCGGGAGGAGTAATACTACAGAGCTTCAACTTAGAGGAGCACTAACTACAGGAGCCTCATACCTTTCGGAGGAGCACTATTACAGGAATCCTCATACTTCGGGAGAGTACTACAAACAGGAGCTTCAGATCTTATGGAGGAGCACTGCTACAGGAGCCTCATACTTCGGGAGGATCACTAACTACAGGATCCTCAAACTTCGGGAGGAGGCCACTACTAAAAACAGCCACAATACTTCCGGGAGGATCACTACTACAGGAGCCTCAAACTTCGGGAGGAGCACTACTACAGGAGCCTCATACTTCGGGAGGATCACTGCTACAGGTGCCTCATACATCGGAAGGACCACTATTACAGGAACTTCATACTTCGGGAGGAGCATTACTACAGGAGCCTCATACTTCGGGAGGAGCACTACTACAGGAGCTTCATATTTCGGGAGACATTACTACAGGAGCCTCATACTTCGGGAGGAGCACTACTACAGGAGCTTCATATTTCGGGAGGAGCATTACTACAGGAGCCTCATACTTCGGGAGGAGCACTACTACAGGAGCTTCATATTTCGGGAGGAGCATTACTACAGGAGCCTCATACTTCGGGAGGAGCACTACTACAGGAGCTTCATACTACAGGAGGAGCACTGCTACAGGAGCCTCATACTTCGGGAGGAGCGCTAATACAGGATCCTCATACTTCGGGAGGAGCACTAATACAGGATCCTCATACTTCGGGAGGAGCACTGCTACAGGAGCCTCATACTTCGGGAGGAGCACTACTACAGGAGCCTCATACTTTGGGAGGAGCACTACTACAGGAGCCTCATACTTTGGGAGGAGCACTACTACAGGAGCTTCATATTTCAGGTGGAGCATTACTACAGGAGCCTCATACTTCGGGAGGAGCACTACTACAGGAGCTTCATATTTCGGGTGGACAATTACTACAGACCTCAATACTTCTGTGGAGCACTACTACAGGAGCTTCATACTACAGGAGGAGCACTGCTACAGGAGCCTCAAACTTCGGGAGGAGCACTAATACAGGATCCTCATACTTCGGGAGAAGCACTACTACAGGAGCCTCATACTTCGGAAGAAGCACTACTACAGGAGCCTCATACTTCGGGAGGAGCACTAATACAGGATCCTCATACTTCGGGAGAGCACTACTACAGAGCCTCATTCTTAGGAGGAGCACACTAACAGGAACTTCATACTTCGGGAGGAGCAATAATACAGCCAGCTTCATACATCGGGAGAGCACCTACTACAGAGCCTCATACTTTCGGGAGAGCACTAATCAGGAGCCTCATACTTTCGGGAGGACACTAACTACAGAGCCCTTATACCTTCAGGAGGAGCACTACTACAGGAGGCCTCATATTAGGGAGAGCATCTACTACAGGAGCCTCCATACTTAGGGAGAAGACACTACAGGAGCCTCATACTTCGGGAGGGAGCACTACCTACAGGAGTCTCATACTCGGAGGACACTACTAACAGGAGCCTCAACATTCGGGAGGAGTACTACTCAGGAGCTTCATACTTAGGGAGGAGCACTACTACAGGAGCCTCATACTTCGGGAGGAGCACTACTACAGGAGCCTCGTACTTCGGGAGGAGCACTACTACAGGAGCCTCATACTTCGGGAGGAGTACTACTACAGGAGCTTCATACTTAGGGAGGAGCACTACTACAGGAGCCTCATACTTCGGTAGGAGCACTAAAAATACAAACACTTACCCCCATGAGCCTCGTACTTCGGGGGAGCACTACTACAGAGCCTTATACTTTCGGGAGGATTACTAACTACAGAGCTTCAAACTTGCGGGAGGAGCAACTACTACAGGGAGCCTCATACTTCGGGAGGATACTATACTACTACAGGAGCTTCATACTTCGGGAGGAGCACGATTGCAGGAGCGTCATACTTCGGGAGGAGCACTACTACAGGAGCCTCATACTTCGGGAGCAGCACTTCTACAGCAGCCTCATACTTAGGGAGGAGCACTACTACAGGAGCCTCATAGTTCGTGAGGAGCACTACTACAGGAGCCTCATACTTCGCGAGGAGCACTACTACAGGAGCTTCCTGCTTCTGGGAGGGAGCACACTACAGAGCCTCATACTTAGGGAGGAGCACTACTACAGGAGCCTCATACTTCGGGAGGAGCACTACTACAGGAGCCTCATACTTAGGGAGGAGCACTACTACAGGAGCCTCATACTCCGGGAGGAGCACTACTACAGGAGCCTCATACTTAGGGAGGATCACTACTACATGAGCCTCATACTTAGGGAGGAGTACTACTAAAGGAGGCTCATACTTCGGGAGAAGCACTGCTACAGGAGCCTCATACTTCGGGAGGAGCACTACTACAGGAGCTTCATACTTAGGGAGGAGCACTACTACAGGAGCCTCATACTTCGGGAGGATCACTACTACAGGAGCCTCAAACTTCGGGAGGAGCACTACTACAGGAACCTCATGCTTCGGGAGGATCACTGCTACAGGAGCCTTATACTTCGGGAGGAGCACTACTACAGAGCTTTCATATTCGGGAGGAGCACTACTACAGGAGCCTCATTCTTCGGGAGGCGCACTACTACAGGAGCCTCATACTTCGGGAGGAGTACTACTACGGGAGCCTCATACTTCGGGAGGAGCACTACTACAGGAGCTTCATATTCGGATGGACATTACACAGGAGCCTCATACTTCGGGAGGAGCACATACTACAGGAGCTTCCATATTTCGGGAGGAGCACTACTACAGGAGCTTCATATTTCGGGTGGAGCATTACTACAGGAGCCTCATACTTCGGGAGGAGCACTACTACAGGAGCTTCATATTTCGGGTGGAGCATTACTACAGGAGCCTCATACTTCGGGAGGAGCACTACTACAGGAGCCTCATACTTCGGGAGGAGCACTACTACAGGAGCCTCATACTTCGGAAGGAGCACTAACTACAGGAGCCTCATACTTCGGGAGGAGCACTACTACAGGAGCCTCATACTTCGGGAGGAGCACTACTACAGGAGCCTCATACTTCGGGAGGAGCACTACTACAGGAGCTTCATACTTCGGGAGGAGCACTACTACAGGAGCTTCATACTACAGGAGGAGCACTGCTACAGGAGCCTCATACTTCGGGAGGAGCACTAATACAGGATCCTCATACTTCGGGAGAAGCACTACTACAGGAGCCTCATACTTCGGGAGGAGCACTAATACAGGATCCTCATACTCGAGGAGCACTACTACAGGAGCCTCATACTTCGGAGAGCATATAACATAGCCTCATACTTCAGGAGGAGCACTACACAGGAGCCCCATACTTAGGGAGGAGGTGCACTACTACAGGAGCCTCATACTTCGGGAGGAGCACTACTACAGGAGCCTCATACTTCGGGAGGAGCACTACTACAGGAGCCTCATACTTAGGGAGGAGCACTACTACAGGAGCCTCATACTTCGGGAGGAGCACTACTACAGGAGTCTTGTGGTTGTTTTGTTATGTGTGTGGGGTGTATTAGAAGAAAATGAAGAAGGTAATTAGTTTAACCCTGCCTACTTCGGGACAGGATCATTACTACCGGAGCCCACCAACAACGGGAGTATCCCACCTACCTGCTCTACACACCAACTGTAGTCTACTGCTACATGAGCCGACAAACCTCTGGAGGAAAGCACTACTACAGGAGCCTCATACTTCGGGAGGAGCACTACTACAGGAGCCTCATACTTCGGGAGGAGTACTACTACAGGAGCTTCATACTTAGGGAGGAGCACTACTACAGGAGCCTCATACTTCGGGAGGAGCACTACTACAGGAGCCTCATACTTCGATAGGAGTACTACTACAGGAGCTTCATACTTAGGGAGGAGCACTACTACAGGAGCCTCATACTTCGGGAGGAGTACTACTACAGGAGCTTCATACTTAGGGAGGAGCACTACTACAGGAGCCTCATACTTCGGGAGGAGCACTACTACAGGAGCCTCATACTTCGGGAGGAGTACTACTACAGGAGCTTCATACTTAGGGAGGAGCACTACTACAGGAGCCTCATACTTCGGGAGAGCACTACTACAGGAGCTTCAACTTAGGAGAGCACTACTACAGGAGCTCATACTTCGTGATGGAGCACTACTAACAGGACCCGTACTTCGGGAGGAGCACTACTACAGGAGCCTTATACTTCGGGAGGAGTACTACTACAGGAGCTTCATACTACAGGAGGAGCACTGCTACAGGAGCCTCATACTTCGGAGGAGCACTATACAGGATCCTCATACTACGGGAGGAGCACTAAATACAGGATCCTCATACTTCGAGAGCGACTGCTATAGACAGACCTCATACTTCGGGAGGAGCACCTACTACAGGAGCCTCATACTTTGGGAGGAGCACTACTACAAAGCCCCTCATACTTTTGGGAGGACATTACTACAGGAGCCTCCATACCTTCGGGAGGAGCACTACTACAGAAGCCTCATACTTCTGGAGGAGCACTACTACAGGAGCCTCATACTTCGGGAGGAGCACTACTACAGGAGCCTCATACTTCGGGAGGAGCACTACTACAGGAGCCTCATACTTCCGGAGAGGAGCATCTACACAGAACCTCATACTCTGGAGGAGCACTACACAGGAGCCTCATACTTCGGGAGGAGCACTACTACAGAAGCCTCATACTTCGGGAGGAGCACTACTACAGAAGCCTCATACTTCGGAGGAGCACTACTACAGAGCCTCAACTTCTGGAGGAACAATACTACAGGAGCCACAACTTCGGAGAGCACTACTACAGGAGCCTTCATTCCTTCGGGAGGAGTACTACTACAGGAGCTCATACTTCGGGAGGAGCACTACTACAGGAGCCTCATACTTCGGGAGGAGCACTACTACAGGAGCCTCATACTTCGGGAGGAGCACTACTACAGGAGCCTCATACTTCGGGAGGAGCACTACTACAGGAGCCTCATACTTCGGGAGGAGCACTACTACAGGAGCCTCATACTTCGGGAGGAGCACTACTACAGGTTTATGTTGAAGAGAACCCGTCACATGTTTGATGTTTGACAAAAATCAATAAAACTATTATAACCTAGTCTCTTATCTAAGGTCAAGACTGATAAGTCAACATTGCTAATACGTTGTCTTTTATCATGCAGCCGTTCACCTTCCTCCATTCTGTGGGTCATGCAGTAACTCTGCACTCAATATGTTCTTCTGGAGCCATTGCTTTTACACAAACTCCAACAAAGCTTTCATTAAGTATTCCTTCTCTGTACCGTCGATGTCCATCACTTGCAATGATATCGAGTTATAACAATGGCATCACGAACATTGCATTGCATTAAGCTCTCCCCAAAATACATCAACCTCATTTGATGTGACGACCACTGAAAGTCTCTCTCAAACCCTCGTTAAGATCACAAGTCCGCGAAGAATTCTAATGTCTCCTCCGTGCTGTGATAAACACGTGAAATGGGTAACATATTTTACCATGACTTCGAAGCTTCAGAAACACTGATAACTTAGACACTTGGATATCTTTATCCTGGAAAGGCTTCGCCAAACAGTGTTAGGTAACCAGTCCCTCAGCCTGGAGTTGATGTGCGCAGTCCATCAATCTTAATTATTATTATTATTAAAGATTCGCCGGTATTCTCCCGGCCCGGGCCTTTTTCAAGTGGTGGCCCGGCCTTGGCTCCCTCTTTAGGGAGTGTCTGAGACCTAAGTCTCCCATGGGAGGAGGCACAAGTACCTCCTCATCTTTGGGACCAACTGTCCCCAGGCCTAGCCACAAGCTAGGCCTCTCTGGTCTGCCTTCCCCGCCCCAAGGGGGCAAATGAAATGACAGTCCTTATGCGACTAAAGGCTCGACTCAGGCACTAACCCTACCCTAGAAGGGTTAGGCATGGTGTCGATCATCAATCTTAATAATAATATAAAATAGTATTATTATTATTATTATTATATTATTTATATTTTGTTATTATTATTATTATTATTATTATTATTATTATTAGTTATTATTATATTATATTATTATTATTATTAATTATTTATATTATTATTATATTATTATTATTTTTTTTTTTTTTTTATTATTATTTCTACAACTTATACAGACCTAACTGACATCACTGATATATTATTTAGAAAGCTGGCTAATTTTGTTCCCAGGATGCGACCAACACCAGTCGGCTAGCACCCAGGTACCTACTTACTGGTAGGTGAGTAGGTAGAGCTGCACTCAATATGTCTTAAGGAAACACGCCCCAATGTCGCCACCCGTACCTGGGATCGAACCACAGACCTCAATGTGTCCCTCAGCCGGAAGTCGATGTGATCAGGCCATTCTTATCAAATTTTATGGAATGATCATATCAACTCCAGGCTGAGGGACTGATTACCGTCTAATTCCTTTTGATCGTCAACACATTCGTCTCTGTATTGGACTGAAAAAGTCACTAATTGGCGAAACGTTTAAAAAATAAATATATCCAAACGCTGCACAAGGGTCCAATTTATCGTCACAGAATGCTAAACAATAACTTCTTGATAAAAAGCTCAACAGATAGCTCTATCTCATTCCACCATCTCTGTTTAAACAACTCCGCTCCTATTATCCACAAACTTCTGCTGCGCACAGACAAACACTACATTCTAATGTACTCAATACATATTCCTCTTCCTCCTCCTCTCCTCATTATTACCTATACCTCTCTCCTGCCCATCTTTCACGCATCAGATGCTTATATCACACAGTAACTACCTCTGATTCATATACTTTCACTTGTGTCTGACGTACTGATATTCTCCTTGTATCCTATCTATCTCTTACTCTAATGTATCTTGTTCTGATGTATCTGTTGCCCCTCTAAAAGCATCCAGAAGTCTACCCATCAACCTTTTGTTTACTAATGAATAATCTACCAAACTGTTGTCATTAAGCCTTGTGTCACATCTCGTGTACTTATCGTCTAGTTTTTTTTTAAATACGTATTAACTATAATCAGATATCGTTCAATGCAACAATCGGAGAAGGCATTAGTATTATCCTTAATGAATAGCTGAAAAATTAAATATCCCCTTTTTAATGTGGTTTTTAGAAAACAAACATAAAATTTATTATAGTAAAAGCGTCTAAATTGTTATTATGTTACGTAGAATAATGGATGCTGCATCCTACAGCATGTTGAGGACCTGACCGGTTGAGATAACACAGGATTATCGTTGAGGATACACTAGGGACGCCCCCGAGGATCCTTACAAGAAGTCCTCACAATTAATCGAAGAGTACAGAAAAAATTTAGAACCCGCCTAAATGTAAATCATATGGAGTTCCGCCACAGCTGCATTATCCAGAATAGCATGGATTCTTAACAGTCGTTCCCTGCTTTTCACAGCTGATTAACGTTACATAGTCTGGATGCACACTGGAAACATAGGTAAAACACCATTGTCATTTTACATATATAAAGATTAGTCTTCGACAGTTGCGGCCCACAGTGTAGTAGCGCACAACAGCTCTCTGAAATGTAACTGGAAATGTGGGTAGATAAATATTAAACTTAAACTGGAACGAAGAAGATAATAAAGAATAAAAAGGAACAATACCATGACTGGAACAATACACAAATAACCCTTGTAAGAGAATTATAGTAGACAAGATAAAGTCCAGCGGGCGTCAAATAATGAAATGATCTATTCCTACAGGCTCAGTATTCAAGCCACTTCTATTCTTTCATTCTTTTATCCGATATAAACAAGATCATAACGCTGTATCATGTTTTGATAATAGAATTTGTATGGAAGGGGCGTCCATCAAGGCCACGGCGAACCCAGAAGCAGACATAAAGACATAAACCAAGTCTTCAAGTGGTCCACAGACAACAAGGTGATGAATGAGGACAAATTTCGCTTGCTGAAACTAAGTACAAAACATACTCGAATCATTCAGTAGAGTGGAGGTCACTGTGAGAGGCTTGAAAGTGATGCTTAGCCAATGATGATTCTCTTTAAATCACTTATTCTCTCTCTCGGCCCCTTTCAAGGCAGGCGAAACTGCAGATCTGGAAAATATACAGCGAACTATCACTGTATGTATAAGAACAATCAAGCACCTCAGTTACTGGGAACGTTTGAAGTCTCTTCATCTGTACTCTTTGGAACACAGGCGAGAACGATGCTTCATAATTTGCATGTGGAAAATCTAAGAGGGACTTTCAAATTTGTACACTGAAATCACTCCCTACGAAAGCAAAAGACTCTGCAGGAGGTCCAACAAATCCCCAGTAAAGATCAGGAGAGCCGGAAGTACACTAAGAGATAACAACAATGAGTGTCAGGGTCCCAAACTGTTTCAGTCTGCCTCCCAGTCAACAGATAAGGGGGATTATCAATAGATCCCTAGCTGTCTTCAAGTGCGAGCTGGACTGACACATAAAGTCAGTATGTGACCAGCCGCGGTGTGGTTTGTTCGTTGGATTGTGTGCGGCCGACAGTAACAGGATTCACATTTACGGATAAAAAAATGTTACTATCACAACCGCAAGAAAATATGGACAGGGTAGATCACTAAAATATTGATAACAAGAGGTCGCGAACCACTCAAGTTTCTTTTCAAGTTACTTGTTCTGTCTAGGCCGAAATATTATTTTATGCAGTCGGCTACTTTCAAGACATGAGGGACTGCAGAGCTGGAAAACGTACAGAGAACCTTCACTGTCCGTATAAATACAGTCAAGAGTCTGAACCACTGGGAACACCTGAAATCCCATGAATTGTAATCCTTGGAATATAGGCGAAAACGGTACATTATAATTGACACCTGAAAATGTCTGAATAGACTGGGGTCAAACCGGCACGCTTAAGTCACTCCACAAGAAAGCAAGAGACCTGACAGTGATGCAAAATACCTCTAAGCAGGTCGCCATAGGAAAACTAAGAGAGAACTCAGTAAACGTAAGGAAATATCAAACTTTTAGCTCCCTTCGTGCCTAAGGGGAATTACCAACAAACCTCCCTGTCTGACTTCGACGGAAACTTCATTATTTTCTCAGTTCCGTTCCTGATCCGTCAGGCTGAAGTGCATACGCTGGATTCTTTCCAGGTAACAAGACAATCAGTGCAGAAACCGGTTTGCGGGGGCAGGGCCACCATAACCCGTCTCAAGGCAAGGTATCACTAAATACCAGGTAGATGATGAGGGATTGACACGAGATTTCCATGACAATGTTTCTCAGTATGTCTCGGTATGATAGTGGCTTTCTTTGCACCTGCAAATCAATATTGTAATCACACATTGCAAACTGTGCATGGAAATACACTCCTTATAGCATGTCAGTCACACATTGTAAACTTTGCAAAAAAAAATAGAATTTGAATTTGAAATAGACAAACAAGTCGCATACAATATCTACAGTCCTGATCATTTACATATAATTTTTTTTATGCATTTTTTTCTATGATTATTTTATTATTAAAATAATTTTTTAAATGATAATAATTAGCAGTCAGCTTTGATGGAACGAAGAGGAAGTATAGCGTCAATTCCTTGCATCAAGAGCCTCTCATCACCGTCAACTTGCTACTTTTTGAAGGAACATTACGTGTCGCTGTGCAATAGTTAACACTTGTTCAAACCCAGTGATAATTTATATATGCACCGAGTATGTAAATCTTGCCATTTTGGCTTAAATAGCAACGCTCTTCTTGCCGAATAAGGCAAGCGAAAATTTGTTGTATCAAATAATTTTGGAAAAATTCTGAACCTAACGAAAAAATATATTTCAGTGTGTTTGTTTATTGTTAAATTATTGTAAACTTATCAGAAATATGTTAATTAGATTAAGCTAAATTAAACTGTACATGTTATAATAAGGTTAGGTAAGTTTTCTAAAGTTCTTTTGGTACAAAAATATGAATCTTAACATTAACGTAAATGAAAAAAATATATATCTTTAAATGTATGTAAGAAAATTTTGAAGGACTTAATTTTAAATGAGCTCTTGCTAATTGACCAGTTTTACCTATTCGGCACGACATATATACGATAATATACATGTATATACACCTTTGTGAATACCATTTACTGGGAGATACACACAATTTTTGGGTACAGATCGTTTTATTTGCTATATAAACTCACAGATTTATTACTGGTTAATGGCATACTATTGTGTATATATGCTGATACATATATACCTTTCTGTGTATATACTCTGAGATGCTTTAGAAAAACACGTAAGTAAACACTAGGACATATTTGTTAGAAAATGATTCGGTCTTGTACCTTGATCACATCTGAAGTGAGTCAAGGTAACCAGGATGACTTCGAGTGATCAAAGTGGTCCCTGATCACTCCTGAATTGATCAAGGTCCAGGATCACATCTGAAGTAATCAAGGTCCCAGGATCAACTTCTGAAGTGACAAGGTCCCAGGATCACTTCTGAAGTGATCAAGGTCCCAGGATCACATCTGAAGTAATCAAGGTCCCAGGATAACATCTGAAGTGATCAAGGTCCCAGGATCACATCTGAAGTAATCAAGGTCCCAAAAAAATCACTTCTGAAGTGATCAATGGTCCTCAAAAATCACTTCTAAGTGAATTCAAGGTTCCCGAATCCTTCTGAAGTGATCAAGGTCCCAGAACACTTCTGAAGTAATCAAGGTCCCAGAATCACTTCTGAAGTGATCAAGGCCCCAAAATCACTTCTGAAGTGACAAGGTCCAAAATCACTTCTGAAGTGGTCAAGGTCTCAGAATCACTTCTGAAGTGATCAAGGTCCCAGAATCACTTCTGAAGTGATCAAGGTCCCAAAATCACTTCTGAAGTGATCAAGGTCCCAGAATCACTTCTGATGTGATCAAGGATCACTACTGAAGCGATCAAGGTCCCAGGATCACTTCTGAAGTGATCAAGGACCCCAGATCCTTCTGAAGTTGATCAGAGACCCATGTTATTGAGTGAACATGGACAACAGATGTGTTATGTAAACACTTCCTAATGTTTTCCAGCCGTACCGGGGAATCGACCCCCGGACCTCAGTGTGTGAGCTGAGTGAGCTGGAGATCGAGCTACAGGACATCTATTACTATTACTAATATTCAACTGCAACTGTCCAGTAGGCCTGCAGCAGTGTTTCCTGCTTTTCTTATGTTTCCGTTATAGACCCCCCCCCCCCCCCCCCCCCCCCCCCCCCCCCCCCCCCCCCCCCCTCCCCCCCACCCAACCCCCCCCCCCCCCCCCGCCCCCCCACCCCCCCCCTCCTTATATCAGCAGGGAACATATAGTTAATTAGAAATAAGGGCTATCAGCCTAATTATATCTGTTGTCTACTTCAACTCACTACACAGTGTATAGACCTCTCATCCTCCCTACCACAGTCATCCAAATATAAATTTGTTAAATTACCTGGAGAGTTTACCTGGAGAGAGTTCCGGGGGTCAACGCCCCCGCGGCCCGGTCTGTGACCAGGCCTCCTTAGGTCAGTGTCCCAGGATGCGACCCACACCAGTCGACTAACACCCAGGTACCCATTTTACTGATGGGGAACATAGACAACAGGTGGAAAGAAACACGTCCAATGTTTCTACTCTGGCTGGGAATCGAACCCAGGCCCTCACCGTGTGAAGCGAGAGCGTTAACCACCAGGCCACCAGAGCCTCATATAAATCCCTCATTCTTTGATAATGAGATGCAGCCGTAAAGTGAAGCGACAATAAATTTCCCTAACACTCGTATTTTTTTTCGAGCCCATTCATATGTAAGGCGTATTTGTACCTTCCTATTTTTCCTCTATTTTCTCATGATGCGTTCATACAACAGTCCGACTAAAACCCAGGCAACCTATTAACTGTTACATGACAGACTCTCAGGTTAAATCAAGGATCACCTTGCAGATCTCGCATGCCCGAGGACCATGACTCGATCCAAGTTCCATTTTGGTTGTCAACGCTTCAGCGAATGAACAGCTAATGATTGGATGTGGGAAAAAGACACGTACAGTTCAGGACAGTTATTAGACAATCGTTTCACAACGAGTGCTTTCTTCATCCTGATGAAGACACTCCGTGCAACATATGTCTCAATCTTCAACTTGTCGGTTTTCAAAACCATTCATCGCAAGACGCATTGTGAAAGGTATTCTCTAATAAATGTCATGAACTGTACGTGTCTTAAGTGTCCTTTTTTTCCACATGCTGTCTGTGTCACCATAATAATTTTTTTTTATTATAATAGAACCAATAGAACCCCCCCCCCCCCCGGCCCACTATAAAGATCGACTAGGTACAATTTTTTTTTTTACTCTGGCACTCTAGCCCGTCACACACTCATACATTGTGAGGTTAAACAAGAAGACTAATAACGTGTTAGGTAAAATCAATACGTAAATCATCAATAGCCTGTCTCTTATCTTCGGACATAATCAAAATTGATGAACCAACATTGCTTAACAGATTTTCTATTCTTATTATATCATGCAACCATTCAGTTTCCTCCACTCTGACTGGTACATCCGCTAACATTGCATGTTAATGTCTACATCTCGAGCCAATGCTTTTACACAACTTCTGATGAGGTTTTCATTAAGTATTCCTTTACTTAAGCACCTAAATCAATCAACAGCTACGATATCGGGACCTAAAACTGTGATCACGAACACCGGAACGCCTTGAGATTTCCATAACGTTTCGCCACACAATGGCTTTATCAGTCCAATACGAAGCAGAGAGGGATAAGGAGAGGAGTAGTTTGAGGTAATCAGTCCCTCAGCCTGGAATCGATGTGTTCAGTCCATCACTCTTGTAGAAAGTACAGCATATGGCTGGAGAAGTGGCTTATGCTGTATCTAGTGCAAGAGTAATAGACTGAAAACATCTATTCCAGGCTGAGGGACTGATTATTCTCCTCTCCTTACCCCTCTCTGCTTTGTATTGGACTGATGAAGGCAAAGTGCGGCGAAACGTTTCCTCAATAAAGTTTCCCATATGTTATATAAGTGTCTCAGTCTTCAACTTGTCGGTTGTCGAAACATTTATCACGTCTAGTAAATGGCTACAGCCACTGAGGCGATTTAAACTTCTTTAAATGAGGCGAATCATGGGAAATACTATCACACTCCTCATAACATAAATATATTAGCAAATTAATGTATACGAACTCAAATAATCCTAACACACTTTTACGTTGGCTGTATAAGAGAAAAAAAAAGTTTGAAGTCGATCAGATGGATTTTTCTCGTTTTATCGCACAACGAAATCCGGGAATGAGCAATACAACTTTGACCATGAGGCTGCCCCCTTTCCTCTTGTGATTAGTTGCATGAACCAATATACCGGCATCAGAAATTTCAAGACGATCGAGAAGACAGATAAATGATGCTGATTGATGTACTGAATGATAGGTAAGTCTTGGGTTCCCTTTCGTTAATCTATTTCTGTCTGGTGGTCAAAATATTTCTTGTCTGGTGGTCAAAATACTACAAAATACTACTAATGTATTCAATATTCTTGAAACCCAATTAATCAACCAAACTTTATTTTAGCTTGGCCAAATAATGGATTTTTTTTTACTATGTTAATATATATTCACGTTTACATTTACACAAAGTAAACTTGCTGGACACTCTCCTTTATTTACTATGCATCAATACTTAAAAATTGAAGCCGCTCATAAGAGTTAAATATATTTAACTTGATTTAAGGAGTAGAATTCATCAGTTTTACACATAATTGGCATAAGTGTCCTTACTATAATTTTCTATAATTTTCTAATGACCGTGTGGTAAGGATAGTAAGTTTATGTGTAATGAGGAGGTTGTGGGGTTTGAGTGACTTTTGGAAGTGATAACGCCTTGGCAACAACGTGTCCCCTATAATTTCTTTATTGTAATAAATTGGTTACGTGGAGTGGAATTGCTGTAGTGTTGAAGGAGTTAATAATTCTTATAGGGAAAATATATTAGACACCCAGAATGTCACTAAATTTAAATAAAATTGAGTACAAAATAGGAGAAAAAGAAGAGAAACAAAGATGGCGGAACAGGAAAAACACTAATCAACAATTTGGTGAATGATTATCGGTATAATAATGTCTGTTAGTAATATTATCAAACCATTAAACATTTCAAGATAACGGAAAATAAATCTGGAAGTGTCCAGATGTATAATACAACAACAGAATAAGGATGTTATTGATGAAAAACAGGACGCGGTAGCTGAATCAGATGCCATATTGCCATGCAATAATTGTAAATCTACGGGTTTAGCTCTCTCCCTTAATAATAATAATCATGCAATAATGTACGCCTCCCAGTGTGTATTATAAACCTCACTACAGGTAAGGTACGTACATGCTGGGATATCCCAGTGTGTATTATAAACCTCACTACAGGTAAGGTACGTACATGCTGGGATATCCCAGTGTGTATTATAAACCTCACTACAGGTAAGGTACGTACATGCTGGGATATCCCAGTGTGTATTATAAACCTCACTACAGGTAAGGTACGTACATGCTGGGATATATCTAGGTAATAACTTGCTAACTTTAATAATGGAAAATCGATCAAACACAATATTTTTAATTAGTCAATTTTACTGGTGTAAACTTCCACAATTAATGTTCAAGAACTATATGTTCCGCATCCAGAGTTCCTGTGGAAAATTTTGATAATTTTTTCCTGTGATTTGTTTGTAATAATTGATGGAAAATAATTGTTATAAAGCAGTGTAGGTGTTTGATGTTGTTGTGACATTTAAAAGGTGATAATTCACAGGGGAACCAATAAACCCTTTATTATTTCCTCATTTATTGTAATCACTTTATTAAAATGTAATTTTTGTAATAGAGAAATTATTATTCTGATAAGGAAAATGTATTACCTAGAAATATCAGTAAATTTAAATTAATATATATATATATATATATATATATATATATATATATATATATATATTTTATATATATATATATATATATATATATATATATATATATATATATATATATATATATATATATTTTATATATATATATATATATATATATATATATATATATATAATATATATATATATATATATATAAGCTTTACGAAAGAAGAAAGAAATATGGCGTAACAGGACAACGGGCCGGCGAGCTTGTGAATATTTTATCGAGTGTAACTGTGATCCATAGAAATATTATCGGTGGAATTTCTTCACTAGAAGATAAATGAAGAGAAAATAAATCTGGAAGGGTCCAGATATATAATGAAACTTAATCATGAAGGATGATATGGATGGAAAATTAGAAGCTGTAGCTGGAGACGCCATATTGTCTACTCTGTGTATCATCCAATAATGTACACCTCCCGGTGTCTTATTAACCCCCAAACAACAGGTTTGGTAGCTAGGTATTGGCCAATATTTGGTTACCATTCTGTTAGGAGGTGTTAGGATATACCACCAAAATAATAAATGGGTAAGTGTATTAGTTATATGAAATTGTGTGTTTAATCGAAAATTAGTAGTTCAAAATACTTATAATAAGTCGTCACATAACTTCTCTATAATTATACAGTCTACGAAGTAGTCGTAAATTTTCATGATAAATATACAAGAATCATATTTTCTTAAGTCAGGGTTCAGGTGTTAGTTGGGGAGCTAAGACGACAGGCATTGAAGTAGGGACTTTCAGACTCCAGTGTTCCTAAAGTCCCACAAGTCTCCAAGATACATCAACAGCAGTAAGTTACAATTTGTTTTGTTAGGTAAGACACATATGCAACAGTTAGGTATCTTTATTATGAAACGTTTCGCCTACACAGTAGGCTTCTTCAGTCGAGTACAGAAAAGTTGATAGAAGCAGAAGATACTTGAAGACGATGTAATCAGTCCATCACCCTTAAAGTTTTGAGGTGGTCAGTCCCTCAGTCTGGAGAAGAGCATTGTTCCATAGTATGAAGAAGCCTACTGTGTAGGCGAAACGTTTCATAAAGATACCTAACTGTTGCATATGTGTCTTACCTAACAACCTGTCGGTATTTTATACCATTTTAATGCTCAATTTGTTTTGTGACAAGAGTAACTCCCCAGTGTGTGGGTGGAAAGTTAATTCGAGATTGTGTTCTTGGGAAAATTCCCCCACATTTATATTCTTCAGTAACACACTGCGCCTTCATGTAAGTAGGATACACCGGTTTGAAGGCAGTCGAAAGAGGCTGTGAAATTTATCGCACGCATTTCAGGAAAATTAGAATGGGTAAAATAATATTGGTAACGCATTAGCACACGATAATAATGTACAGAATCTTTACCCTCTTAGAGTGAACCAGTGTTGACAAGTCGAAGCAGATCAGATTAGATTTTATGTAATAATCGAAGCTTTAATGAAAAATGAACGACTAAGCTCATGGTTCTTTTTCGCTGATACCTAATGATAATAAAATAATAACAATAATAATGGAATGCAACCATTTGTAAAGTGAACATAAAGAGGTGAAGGAGAAGAATCAAAGAGAGGCAAGAAGAAGCCAATATATCTGTAAAACGAAGTGAGACACTGGTCAGAGAAATAGCAAATGTCGAACTTTAGCTAAAGGGATTTTACTGGAGACAAGAAATGAGGGAAGAACTAGAAGTCGTAAATGAAATTGAAAGAAACTAATTTTTTTTTCTTATGCCAAATCTAAGTCGAGAACAACATCGAGTATTGGGCCCCTACTTAGACGAGATGGGTTCTACACAGATGACAGCAAGGAAATGAGTGAGTTACTCAAGTCCCAGTATGACTCAGTTTTAGTGAGCGGCTAACCAGACTAAGAGTTGAAGACCTAAATGATTTTTTTTATGACCGAGACTTAGAATTTGGTAGATTCAAACATATCTGATATTATCCTAACACCACATGGCTTCAAAAAGGCGATAAATGACATGCCCAAGCACTGTACCCAAGGCCCAGGCTCATGGAACTCCGTGTTCATCAAGAACTGCAAGAAGCCACTATCACGTGCTTTTAGCATTCTATGGAGAGGGAGCATGGACAAAGGGGCCATCCCACAAATGCTAAAAGCAACATACATAGCCCAACTCCATAATGGGGGCAGTAAAGTAATAGCAAAGACCTACAGACCGGTAGCGCTAATATCTTATAACATAAAAATCTTTGAAAGGGTTCTAAGAAGCTAGATCACCACCCATCTAGCTACCCATCAGTTACACAACCCAAGTCAGCATGGGTTCAGAGCAGGTCGCTCCTGTCTGTCTCAGCTACTGGACCACTATGACAGGGTCCTAGATGCTCCTGAAGACAAAATGCAGATGTAGTAGACACAGACTTTACGAAAGCCTTCGACAAGTGTGACGATGGTGCTTCAGCGCACAAAATGAGTGATAAAGGAATAACAGGCAAAGTTGGTAGATGGATCTATAACTTCCTGACAAAAAGAACACAAAGAGTAGTAGTAAACAGTAAATTCTGAGGCTGCTACTGCGAAAAGCTCTGTTCTCCAAGGCACAGTACTCGCCCCCATTCTGTTCCTCATCTTCATATCTGACATAGACGAATGCAAGCTACAGCACTGTGTCTTCCTTTGCAGATGACACCGGAATTTGCATGACAGTGTCCTCCACTGAAGACACTGCAAGACTCCAGGCGGACATCAGTGAAATCTTTAAGTGGGCCGCAGAAAACAAAATGAACTTCACCGAAGAGAAGTTTCAGTTACTGCGATATGGAAATCGTGAGGAAATTGAAACTATATCGGAGCATAATTAAAGCAAATTCCAACCACATAATAAAACGAAAAAATAATGTAAAGCACCTGGGAGTGATAATGTCAGAGGATCTCACTTTTAAAGACCACAACAATGTACCTAGCGCATCTGCTAGAGAAATGATAGGATGGATAATGAGAACCTTCAAAATTAGGGATGCCAAGCCCATGATGACACTCTTCAGGTCGCTTGTTCTATCTAGGCTGGAATATTGCTGCACACTAACAGAACTTTTCAAGGCAGGTTAAACTGCTGTCCTAGAAAATGTACAGAGAACCTTCATGGCACACATAAATTACTGGAAACGGTTGAAGTTCCTCGACCTGTACTCCCTGTAACGCAGGCGGGAGAGATACACGATTATATACATTTGGAAATTTCTAGAGGGATTAATATCAAATTTACACACGAAAATCACTCCCTACGAAAGCAACAGACTCGACAGGCGATGCAACATCCCTCCATTGAAAAGCAGCGATGCCACTAGCACGATAAGAGAAACACAATAAGTGTCAGGGGCCCAAGACTGCTCAATTGTCTCCCACCATACATAATGGGGATTAACAACAGATCACTGACTTCTTCAAGAAGGTTCTGGACTGGCACCTAAAGTCAGCACCTGAGCAACTGGGCTGTGGTTCGTACGTCGGTTAACGTGCGGCCAACAGTAACAGCCTGATTGATCAGGCTTTGATCCACCATGAGGTCTGGTCACAGACCAGGCAGCGGGGGCGTTGACTCCCGAAAACCTCTCCAAGTATACTCCAGGTGTGAGTGTGTGTGTGTGTGTGGGGTGTGTGTGTGTGTGTGTGTGTGTGTATATATATATATATATATATATATTATATATATATATATATATATATATATATATATATACACTGATCTCTGGCTGAAGGAGACTCGAACCTACGAACCTTAGGACAAGGTACGCAGTGCTTTACCAATCTACCCACACTGGACCAATACCTTGGCGTGTAGCATGAGCTACACGTTTGATCCAAGGCAGCCAGCTTTCAGGGAGAAGGCTTGCAGCTTTTCATCTCATCCCCTGCATGCATCAGCCTTACTAGAGATTTGAACAATGCAAGGAATTCGCGAGAGCTCGCGAAATATACACAAACACTGATCTCTGGCTGAAGGAGACTCGAACCTACGAACCTTAAGACAAGGTACGCAGTGCTTTACCAATCTACCCACACTGGACCAATACCTTGGCGTGTAGCATGAGCTACACGTTTGATCCAAGGCAGCCAGCTTTCAGGGAGAAGGCTTGCAGCTTGCTGATGCATGCAGGGGATGAGATGAAAAGCTGCAAGCCTTCTCCCTGAAAGCTGGCTGCCTTGGATCAAACGTGTAGCTCATGCTACACGCCAAGGTATTGGTCCAGTGTGGGTAGATTGGTAAAGCACTGCGTACCTTGTCCTAAGGTTCATAGGTTCGAGTCTCCTTCAGCCAGAGATCAGTGTTTGTGTATATTTCGCATGCTCTCGCGAATTCCTTGCATATATATATATATATATATATATAATATATATATATATATATATATATATATATATATATATATATATATATTAACAAGTCGGCCGTTTCCCACTGAGGCAGGGTGACCCAAAAAGAAAGAAAAACCCAGAAAGTAAGAAAAAACTTTCATCGTTCAAGACTTTCACCATCACTCATACATAATCACTGTCTTTGCAGAGGCGATCAGATACGACAGTTTAGATGTCCCTCCAAACTTCTAATATTCCAAACCCCTCCTATAAAGTGCGGGTATTGTATTTCCCATTTCCAGGACTCGAGATCGGCTAACCGGTTTCCCTGAATCCCTTCACAAAATATTACCCTACTCACACTCCAACAGCTCGTCAGGTCCCCAAAACCATTCGTTTCCATTCACTCCCATCTAACATGCTCACGAATGCTTGTTGGAAGTCCAAGCCCCTCGACCACTAAACCTTTACACCCTCCCTCCATCCTTTTCGTGGACGACCCCTATCCCTCCTTCCTTCCCCTAAAGATTTAAACGCTCTCCAAGTCATTCTACTTTGATCCACTCTCTCTAAATGACCAAACCACCTCAACAACCCCTCTTCAGCCCTCTGACTAATACTTTTATTAACTCCACACCTTCTCCTAATTTCCACACTCCGAATTTTCTGCATAATATTTACACCACACATTGCCCTTAGACAGGACATCTCCACTGCCTCCAGCCACCTCCTCGCTGCAGCATTTACAACCCAAGCTTCACACCCATATAAGAGTGTTGGTACCACTATACTTTCGTACATTCCCTTCTTTGCCTCCATAGATAACGTTTTTTTGTCTCCACAGATACCTCAACGCACCACTCTCCTTTTTTTTCCTTCATCAATTCTATGGTTAACTTCATCCTTCATAAACCCATCTGCTGACAAGTCAACTTCCAAATATCTAAAAACATTCACTTCTTCCATACTCCCTTTTTCCAAAGCGATATCCAGTTTTTCTTTATCTAAATTTTTGATACCCTCATCACCTTACTTTTATCCATGTTTACTTTCAACTTTCTACCTTTTTGCACCCTCCCAAACTCGTCCACTAACGTTTGCAACTTTTCTCTAGAATCTCCCAAAAGCACAGTATCATCAGCAAAAAGGAATTGTGTCAACTCCCATTTTGTATTTGATTCCCCATAATTTAATCCCACCCCTCTCCCGAACACCCTAGCATTTACTTCTTTTACAACCCCATCTATAAATATATTAAACAACCATGGTGACATTACACATCCCTGTCTAAGACATACTTTTACCGGGAAGTATTCTCCCTCTCTTCTACACACCCTAACCTGAGCCTCACTATCCTCATAAAAACTCTCTACAACATTTAGTAACTTACTACCTATTTCATATACTTGCAACATCTGCCACATTGCTCCCCTATCCACTCTATCATATTCCTTTTTTAAATCCATGAATGCAATGAATACTTCCCTACCATTATCTAAATACTGTTCACATATATGCTTCAATTTAAACACTAGATCTACACATCCCCTACCCACTTTAATGCCTCCTTGCTCGTCTGTAATCCTACTCTTTGTCTTGCCTCTAATTCTTTCAATAACAACCCTACCGTACACTTTTCCTGGTATACTCAGTAAACTTATTCCTCTATAATTTTTACAATCTCTTTTGTCCCCTTTCCCTTAATATAAAGGGACTATACATGCTCTCCGCCAATCCCTAGGTACCTTCCCCTCTTTCATACATTTATTAAACAAAAATACCAACCATTCCAACACTATATCCCCCCTGCTTTTAACATTTCTGTCATGATCCCGTCAGTTCCAGCTGCTTTACCCCCTTTCATTCTACGTAATGCCTCACGCACCTCCCCCACATTCACATTGTGCTCTTCTTCACTCCTAAAAGATGTTATACCTCACTGACCAGTGCATGAAATTACCGCCTCCCTTTCTTCAACGACATTCAAAATTTCCTTAAAATATTCCCGTCATCTACCCAATACCTCCAGCTCCCCATGTACTAACTCCCCTACTCAACTGACAAATCCATTCGTTCTCTAGGCTTTCTTAATTTGTTTATCTCAATCCAAATGTTTTTCTTATTCTCCTGAAAATTTCTTGACAATGCATCTTCTACTCTATCATCTGTTCTCCTTTTGCACTTTCTCACCACTCCCTTCACCTTTCTTTTACCTCCAAACTGGCTCTTCTGATACACTTTGCTTTTTGTAAAAACCTCTCATAATACTTTTTCCTTTTATCACAACTTTTACTTCATTTTCCCACCAATCACTCCCCCCTTTTCCCCCTGCACCCCCCCTCCTATAAACCACAAATTCTGCCCCACATTTAATACTGCATTTTTAAAATTACCCCCAACTCTTTTTTAACCCCCCCACACTCATACTTGCACCAGCCCCCTTTTCTGCCAATAGTTGCTTAATCTCCCTGAACTTCCTCCTCCTTTTTTATACACTTTCCCTTCCTCTTACTTGCGGCCATTTTTCCTTTTTCCCATCTACCTCTTACTAAAAAACGTGGCTAGATTCAAAGTATGACATTAGTGTTTTGTATGTATTGACAGGACACCAAATGGCTGTAGGGCTTTAGGGATAATTTTGGGGGCGTCACTCCTTTTTTTCAATTGCCCCAAAAAAAAGGGGGTAATTATATATGGGTCATTCACTGATGGGTACTTGATATGCAAATGTTTACCGAGAGATGTGGGGAGTTCCAGGAGTTAGGGGCTATGGTCAAAAAGTGTTGATACGGACACGAGACAAAAGCAAAAGCTTTTAACAAATATAAGTTTTACCTGCAAGAGGTTTTCTGATTCTTAAAGTCTCTGAAGGGGAAACTCGTGTCGTAAAATTCTGCATTGGCTATATGTATTATTTCCTACCAGCCTCATGCCTCTATGACGTGGTTTTTTAACTAGTACCCAAAATAGGTAGTATCAATCTGACATCATTGCCCGTGTTAGGACTGATATTGATCACCATGAATGTGAACCATAATTTATCACACTCCCTTTTCAATAAAAGTTCAAAAAGAGTCACGTCCAATTGGGATGTTTAAAACAGCCCATTTAGCAAAGTAATTGCAAAAAAATAATTTACTGTGATGTTTGTTGTTTATATTCCCCTACGGATTAAGGTAAACTTAAGCGTACGTATAATTCGCTTTAATTTAATAAAAAAAATTTTTTTTACTTCTTTTTTATTAAAAATTTAAATGAATATATAAAAACACGTCCAATTAGTTGGGTAACAGGTTTTAAAACCTACGACTACACTTTGGTCATTAATCTACACATAACCCTTTGACTTCCTCCGGGGGCATATCCTATGGAATATTTTTTTTTTAAGATTCACCGGTATTCTCCCGGCCCGGGCCTTTTCCGTGGTGGCCCGGCTTTAGCTCCCTCTTTAGGGAGGCTGAGACCAAGTCTCCCATGGGAAGGCACAAACCCCCTCTTTGGGGACCAACTGTCCCCCAGAGGGGCCTAGCCACAAGCTGGGCCCTCTGGTCTGCCATCCCCCCCCAAGGGGGCTAAGGGGAAGACAGTCTTGTGAGCTAAAAGCTCCGGCTCAGGCACCTACCCTACCCTAGAAGGGGCTGGGCATGGTACGATGATCATATAAATATACTTTTGGTTTTTAATAATTTTTTTTATGCACGGAAAGTATGACTCGATAGATCTATTTTTAATTAAAAAAATTAGTTTTTACTGTGGCATAAAATCTCAATAACTAAAGTATTATTATACAAGGAACTTATGTAAATAGCTTAATATCAAATATTTAACCCAGCAGAAATAATGTGAAACCAGCATTACTCGAAATTCACCTACTGAAATTACAGAAAAATAAAACTTACTGGAATCAAAAATTTGGAAAAAAAATGCCGGACGGCAGGAACAACAATACTATACCAACAGCAAAAGGCATTGCAAAGGAACAATAGAAACAGCTGGGGACCAGCAGTAGCAAAAGAATAATGCAAAAAGTTTTCTGTATAAATAACAGTAACATCAGCAAAATTAAAAAGAGAAACAAAAAACAACTACAACTAAAAAGAGGATAAGAGAGTAGCAGTATAAATAGAAATACAAAAGCATACACAGTTCAAGCTCGCAGTAAAAAAAACCATTTCAGTATCAATAGAAGTTCAGCAATACCCCTAAGGCTGAAACAAATGGTAATAAAGCATAGCAGAAGCAATAACAGTTGCAAGGCCTAAATTATTTTTAGCAACAACAGTAGTAAACACCACAAAAATACAGGAAAATAAAGAAAAAAAAGACACAATACCGTGTCTGGAGCAATATGTAAATAATCTGCACATAGATACGTAGGTTGTCTTTGTGTTGTTGTTTATAAATGGTTCAAGTCGGACCGAAACGTCGTTGTAAACTTCCCTCTCCAATGTGCGGGTTATTTGTGTATAGCAGGATATTGAAAGCAGCATCAACATGAGCAATATCAATAACAGCAGCAGCAACACAAACAATATAAACGATATCAATAACAGCAGCAGCAACACCAACAATATATGTTGAGAATTTGGCCTTACCAGCTAAGATATAATTATATATAATGAACACTTAGCTGATAAATGACAGCAAATCGTCTACACAGCCGCCCCTGCAGACGAGGTCTAGAAACTGTCGAAACCATCACAACAGTGGCCTGTCAAGAGATACAATTTGTAAGTATAAATTACCCCTAGGGGGTGTTATGTCAGCATATTTCATTCGATGATGGCTGACGAATACTTACTTGTTTGGACTCAAAAGTCCACACCTTACTGCCGATTATAGGTTGAGTACAAACTCCTTGTGACTCAAGAATTGCGCAATCCCCCGATCTACAAGAAATTCGTAACATACCTTGCTCTTTGTAACGTGAGCTATGGTGTTCTCAACACCTTCGACAGATATCGGTGACTTGATAGAAGCTGAAGTGTCCTTGGATGTCCACGTCTTCCATTGTCTAGGAAACGCACACCTGTTACACCTGTAACAACAACAAGTGTCCCATTACCAAGCTTACCTACATTGTCATTACCTATTTTCCAAGGTCATAATTATGAAGAATTCATTAGTGGTTTTCAATCCATAGTAAATTCACGAACTGACATAGATGAGATTGCTAAGTTTAATTATCTTAAATGTCTTGTGAAGGGAGAACCCTATGAACTGATTAAGTCATTTCCGGTGGTCAAAGGCAATTATCAAATAGCCTTACGTGTCTTAGCAGACAATTACTTTGATGCTGACAAGGCCAGAGTTAGACATGCAGTCTTAATATCAAGCTTGAAGCCACCCAAACATTGTTATTCAGACTTACAGGCATTTAGAATTACATTAGACAATAGTCTCAGATCTCTAGGTGCTAAATATGACCTAAGACAATGTGATTGGTTTATCAGTGGTATTGTACAGGATAAGTTGTCACCACAAACTATTGAACGATTAAATATTATGTTCAATAAACGCTATTTCACTTGTGAAGAAATTAGCAATGGTTTACAAACAATAGTTTCATGCATGCAAGCAACGAGACAAGATGAAAAATCCACAAATCCCGTGGATAATAAACCTTCAACTCAGTATAAAAAGAGTATACCTACTCCCACTAAACCACATAATGGGAAATCCCATATAGGCAGTTATCAAGCTGTGAATACAATAGACAGTAAAAACAGACTGTCATACATAAAAAGTACTCCAAAATGTGTACTTTGTGATGGAACACATTGGGCACAGTATTGTATTCAATACACATCATTGGAGGCACGTAAACAACGTGTTCATCAGCTGAAAAGATGCATCAAGTGTTTAGGTGAACACAAGGGAGGAAAATGCTCACTGAAGAAGTGTTTTAAATGCAAGGGTATGCATCATACAGCATTATGCCCAAATACTTTAGCTGAACAGCAGCAGACTTCCACAGAATCAGGAAGTCAACAAGCAACAGCATTAAATGTGAGAGATAAGTTTAAAGCAACTGCCTTTTCCCGATAGCTCGAGTTGATTATCTAATAAAATCCTGGG
>NC_069442.1:34609393-34616893 GCF_026875155.1 Cherax quadricarinatus
AGGGAACTATATTTAAATTTAAAATAAGGGCAAACACCCAAATTTTTAAATCTGTTTCTACTTCAATCACTACCAGTGTATAGACCTCTCTCCCCCTACCACAGTCATAAAATAAAATTTGTTAAATTCCTGGAAAAATTACTGGAGGGGAGTTTCCGGGGGGAAACCCCCCCCGGGGCCGGTCTGGACCGGGCCCCTTTGGGGTCAGTGTCCCAGATCGCCCAACCATCGATAACACCCAGGTACCCTTTTACTGATGGGGAACATAGAAAAACGGGTGGAAAAGAAACACGTCCAATGTTTCTACTCTCTGGAATGAAACCCAGGCCTCACCGTGTGAACGAGGGCGAAACCCACCGGGCCCCCAGAGCCTATAAAATCCCTCATTCTTTGATAATGAGAGCAGCCGTAAAAGTGAAGGCAAAAAATTTCCCTAACACTCGATTTTTTTTGAGCCCATTTATGTAAGGCGATTTGTACCTTTATTTTCTTATTTTCTCCTATCGTCATACAACAGTCGACAAAAACCCCGGCACCTATTTACTTTTTACATGACAAGCCTAGGTTAAATCGGGTCCCCGAGATCTCGCACTCCCCCGGGCCATGACTCACCAAGTTCCATTTGGTTGTCAACGCTTCAGCGAATGAACAGCTAGATGGATGGGGAAAAAGAAGTACATTAGGACATTTATTAGACGAACTTTTTCCCCAACGAGTGCTTCTTCACCCCTTGAAGACACTCGTGAAAACAATGTTCAACTTAAAATTGTGGGTTTTCAAAACAACCCGAATTGTAAAAGGGTATTCCTAATAAATGTCCTAATGTACTGTCCGTAAGTGTCCTTTTCCAATGCGTTGTGTCACCTAAAAATTTTTTTTTAGTTATAATAGAACCCCCCCCCCCCCGCCCACTTATAAAGTCACTAGGTAAATTTTTTTTTTTACTCTGGACTCTACCCCTCACACCTCATACATTGTGAGGAAAAACAAAATAAAAAGGTTAGGTAAAATAATACGTAATCATCAATACCGTTTTATTTCGGACATAATAAAAAATTGATGAACCAACATTGCTTAAAGATTTTTATTCTTATTTATCATGAACCATTCGGGTTTCCTCCACTTGAGGGTACATCCGCTAACTTTGGCATGTTAACGTTACATCTCGACCCCAATGTTTTACCAACTTCTGATGGGGTTTTCTTTAATTTCCTTACTTAACCCCTAAATAATAAAGCTCGTTCGGGACCTAAAACTGTGATACGAACCCCGGGAACGCCTTGAGATTTCCAAACGTTTCGCCACAATGGTTTTATCGTCCAATACGAAGCAAGGGGATAAGGGGAAGGAGTATTTTGAGGTAATCATTTCCCTCACCCCTGAATCGATGTGTTCAGTCCATCACTCTTGTAAAAGTAAGCAATGGTGGAAAAGTGGTTTATGCTGTATTTGCAAGAGTAATAGACTAAAAACATCTATTCCGGGGGAGGGACTATTTTTTCCCCTTCCCCTTACCCCTCTCGCTTTTTTTGGGAGAGAAGGCAAAGTGCGGCAAACTTTTCCCCTCAATAAAGTTTCCCATTGTTAATAAGTGTCTCGTCTTCAACTTGTCGGTTGTCGACATTTTATCACGTCTAGTAAAGGGCTACAGCCAGGGGCGTTTTAAAAACTTTTTTAAATGGGGCGAATCATGGGAAATACTTCACACTCCTATAACATAAATAAATTAGCAAATTAAGTATCGAACTCAAAAAAATCCTAACACCTTTTTACGTTGGCTGTATAAGAGAAAAAAAAGTTTGAATTCGATCAGATGGTTTTTTTCTCGTTTATTGCACAAGAAATCCGGGAATGACAATACAATTTTTGACCATGGGGCTGCCCCCCTTCCCTTGTATTTTTGCTAACCAATATACCGGGGTCAAAAATTTCAAGACGATCGGAGAAAGACGAATAAATGATGCTGTATGTATGAAGTAGGTAAGTCTTGGGTTCCCTTTCTTTAAAACTTTTTTTGTCTGGTTAAAAATTTTTTGTCTGGGGTCAAAATACTAAAAAAACTCTAATTTTTCAATATTCTTAAAACCCCCAATTAATCACCAAACTTTATTTTAGCTTGGCCAAATAATGGTTTTTTTTTTTACATTTAAATTATTCACGTTTACATTTACACAAAGTAAATTTTGCTGGACATCTCCTTTATTTACTATGCATCAATACTTAAAAATTGAAGCCGCTCATAAGATTTTTAAAATTATTTAATTTGTTTTAAAGGAGTAGAATTCATCATTTTTACCAAAAATTGGATAAGTGTCCTTACTATAATTTCTAAAATTTTTCTAATGACCTGTGGTAAGGATAGTAAGGTTTTGTGAAATGGAGGTTGTGGGTTTTGATGTGACTTTTGGAGGTTGAACGTCACGGGGCAAAAAAAGTGTCCCCATAATTTCTTTTTTTGAAAAAATTTGGTTTGGGGGAATTGCTGTAGTGTTGAAGGATTTAATAATTCTTAAGGGAAATATATTAACACCCAGAAGTCACTAAATTTAAAAAAATTGAGTCAAAATGGAGAAAAAGAAGAGAAAAAAGTGGGGGAAACAGGAAAAAAAAATCAAAAATTTGGTAATGATTATCAGAAAAAAAATGTTGTTAGAAAAATTTTAAACAAAAAACCAAAAATTTAAAGATAATGGAAAATAAAATCGGGAAGTGCCAGATGTATAATACAACAACAAATAAGGATTTATGATAAAAAAACAGGACGCGGTAGCTAAAAATCAGATGCCAATCGTCATCAAAAATTGTAAATCTACGGGTTTAGCTCTCCCCCTTAATAAAAATAATATGAAATAATGTACCCTCCATGTGTTTTAAAAACCTACTACAGGAAGGGTACTACATGCGGGGATATATCAAGGTAATAATTGCTAAAAAAAGGTCTCAAACACAAATTTTTAATTAGTCAATTTTATGGTGTAAACTTCCACAAAAATGTTAAAACTATATTTTCCGCATCCGAGTTCCTGTGGAAAAATTTTGAAAATTTTTTTCCCGTGATTTATTTGTAATAATTGAGGGGAAAAAATTTTGTTATAAAGCATTTAGGTGTTGTGTGTTGTGACATTTAAAAGGGATAATTCACGGGGGAACCAATAAACCCCTTTTTTTTTCCCTATTTATTGAAATCAGTTTTTTTAAAATTAAATTTTTGTAATAGAAAAATTTATTATTTTGAAAAGGGAAAAATTATTCCCTAGAAATATCAGAAATTTTTTAAATTTAAATATATAATATATATTTTTTTTTTTTATTATCACACTGGCCGTTTTCCCACCAAGGCGGGGGGCCCGAAAAAGAAAAAACTTTCACCACATTCACCTCCATCAGTCTTGCCGAGGGTGCTTTACACTACAGTTTTTAAAACTGAAACATTAAACCCCCCCTTAGAGTGCGGGCACTGTACTCCCATCTCCGGGACTCAAGCCCGGGCCTCCCGTTTCCCCCTCCCTTCAAAAATTTTACTTTGTCACACTCCAACAGCACGTAAGTATTAAAACCATTTGTCTCCCTTTTACTCCCATCAAACACGCTCTGCACCGCTGGAAGTCCAAAACCCCTCGCACACAAAAAATCCTTTACCCCCCCTCCACCCTTTTCCCAGCCCCCTACCCCCCCTTCCTTCCCTACAGACTGATACACTCTTTAAGTCTTCGTTTCATCCATTCTCTCTTCCGAACCACCCTCAAACAACCCTCCCCAGGGCCCCCGGACACATTTTGGTAATCCCCCCCCTCCCCCTAATTCCCAAACTAGATTCTCTGCCTTATATTCACACCACACATTGCCCTCAACATGAATCTCCACTGCCCCCAGCCTTCTCCTCGCTCATTTTTCTCACCCCCGTTCACACCCATATAAAAGGGTTGGGAAAACTTACTCTCATACATTTTCCCCCCTTGCCCCCGGACAAAGTTCTTTGTTTTCCACAGACCCTAAATGCACCATCACTTTTTTCACTCATCAATTTTATATTCACCTCATCTTTTTAGACCCATCCCGACACTCCCCTCCCAAAATTTGATACGCACCTCCCCATACTCCTCCCTCCAATCTATATTTTAATCTTTCATCACCCAAACTTTTTTTTATCCCCTAACCTTTCTTTTTTTCCCGTATTCACTTTAATTTCTTCTTTGCACCCCACCAAAATTATCCCCAATCTCTGCAACTTTCTCAGAATCTCCCAAGGCCAGTGTCATCAGCAAAAAGCAGCTGTGACAACTCCCACTTTGTGTGTGATTCTTTATCTTTTACTCCCCCTCTTGCCCAAAACTTTTCTTCTTACTTTTCTTACAAACCCCATCAAAATATATTAAAAAACCAAAGGGAAAAATCAAACCCTCCTTGTTAACCCCACTTTTTTTTGGGGAAAAAATTTCCCTCTTTCCCATACTTAACTTGAGCCCACTATCCCCGTAAAAACTCTTCAGCTTTAATTTAACCCACCTCCCACACCATACACTTGCAACATCTGCCACATTGCCCCCCCTATCCACTCTGTCTACGCCTTTTCCAAATCCCTAAATGCCACAAAGACCCCTTTGCCCTTTTCTAAAAACGTTCACTTATTGTTTCACTGTAAACACCTGGTCCAACACCCCCTACCTTTCCAAGCCCCCTTGTTTATTGCTATCCTATTCTCCCTCTTCTCTTTTTCTTTCAATTAAACTCTACCCTACATTACCCGGTACACTCAACAGACTTATCCCCCCATAATTTTTTCACTCTCTTTTAACCCCTTGCCTTTATACAAAGGAACTTTGCTGCCTCTGCCCCTCCCTAGGGACCTACCCTCTTCCCTACATTTTTTAAATAAATTTCACCAAAACCCCTCCAAAATAATTTTCCCCCCCTCTTTTTACATTTCTATCTTTTTTCCATCAATCCGGTGCCTTACCCCCTTTTTATTTTCCTATGCCCCACAACTTCCCCCACCACAACTGGCTCTTCTCATCCTAAAATGTTATTCCTCCTTGCCCCATACACAAATCACAGCTTCCCACTTCATCAACATTTAACAATTCTCAAAATATTCCCCCCATCTTCCCAAAAACCTTAAAATCCATTTTAAAAACTCTCTCTCCTATTTTAACTGACAAATCCATTTTTCTCTTGGCTTTCTTAACTTTTTAATCTCACTCCAAAATTTTTCTTATTTTCAACAAAATTTGTTGATAAAATCTCACCCCCCTCCCATTTGCTCTCTTTTTACATTTTTTCACCACTTTTACCCTCTTTTTTTCCCTTACTCCCCTCCTTTCATCATTTTCTTTTAAAAACTTTTTCATATGCAAAAATTTTTCTCCCTTACTACTCTCTTTACATCATCATCCACCAACCTTCTTCCCTCCTGCACCCACTTTCCTGTAACCACAACTTCTGCTAACACTCTAACCTACATTTTTAAAAATCCCCATACCCCTTGACCCCCTTGCCCATGCTCTCATTAGCCCATCTATCTCCAAAAGCTGTTTTTATCTTTCCCTAACTGCCTCCTCTTTTTTGTTTTTTAAAAATTACCCCCTCTTCCCGATGCTTTTTATTCTCCTTTTACCCCCTCACCTTTTTTCTCTCAGGTAGCTACAACAGAAAATTCTGAAATTATATAATTTTTATATATATATATATATATATATATATTTATATATATATATATATATATATAAATTTATATATAAATATATTAAATATATATATATATATTTATAATTTTAATATATATATTTTAAAATTTTATAATATATAATAATTTTTTATATATATATATATAATATTATACAAGTAACTTTTCGAAAAAAGGGGAAAAAAATATGGCGTAAAAGGAAACGGGCCCGGGGAGCTTGTGAAAATTTTTTTGAGTGTAACGTATCCCTAGAAATATTATCGGTGGGGAAATTTCTTCACTAGAAAATAAAAGAAGAGAAAATACATCTGGAAAGGGGCCAGATATATAATGAAACTTAATCTGAAGGGTGATATGGTGGAAAATTAGAAGCTGTAGCTGGAGACGCCATTTTGTCTATCTGTGTATCATCCATAATTACACCTCCCGGGTTTTTAACCCCCCCAAAAAACAGGTTTTTGGGGTAGGTTTGGCCAAAATTTTTGGGACCTTCTGTTAGGAGGGGTTAGGGTTACCACCAAAAAAATAAATGGGTAAGTTATTAGTTATATGAAATTGTGTGTTTAATCGAAATTGTAGTTCAAATACTTAAATAAGTCGTACAAAATTTTCTATAATTATACAGTCTACGAAGTGTCGTAAATTTTTTATGATAAATATAAAGAACTATTTTCTAAAGTCGGGTTCAGGTGTAGTTGGGGAGCTAAAACGATAGGCTTGAAAAGGGACTTTGAAACCCGTGTTTTCCCAAAGTCCCCCAATCTCCAAGATACATCAACACATAAAGTTCAATTTGTTTTGTGACAAGAGTAACTCCCAGTGTGTGGGGGAAAGTTAATTTGAGATTGTGTTTTTGGGGGAAAAATTCCCCAGAATGGGTACACAGGTTTGAAGGCAGTCGAAAAAAAGGCTGTGAAATTATCGACGCATTTCAGGAAAAAATTAATGGGGAAAATAATATTGGGAAAGCATAAACACAGATAAAATGTACAGAAAACTTTACCCCTTTTGAGTGAACCGTGTTGACAAGTTTAAACGATCAGATTTGATTTTATGTAATAATGAAGCTTTATGAAAAATGAAGGACTAAGCTATGGTTCCTTTTTGCTGATACCTAAAATTTAAAATAAAATAAAATAAAAAATGGAATCACATTTGTAAAGTGAACATAAAAGGGGAAAGGGGAAAAAATCAAAAGAGAGGCAAAAGAGGCCAAAAATCTGAAAAAGAAATGAGACCTGGCAGAGAAAAAACAAAAGTCGAATTTACTAAAGGGATTTTCCGGGGACAAGAAATGAGGGAAGAACTAGAAGTCGTAAATGAAATTTAAAGAAACTAATTTTTTTTTCTTATGCCAAATCTAAGTCGAGAACAACATCGAGTATTGGGCCCCTACTTAGACGAGATGGGTTCTACACAGATGACAGCAAGGAAATGAGTGAGTTGCTCAAGTCCCAGTATGACTCAGTTTTAGTGAGCGGCTAACCAGACTAAGAGTTGAAGACCTAAATGATTTTTTTTATGACTGAGACTTAGAATTTGGTAGATTCAAACATATCTGATATTATCCTAACACCACATGGCTTCAAAAAGGCGATAAATGACATGCCCAAGCACTGTACCCAAGGCCCAGGCTCATGGAACTCCGTGTTCATCAAGAACTGCAAGAAGCCACTATCACATGCTTTTAGCATTCTATGGAGAGAGAGCATGGACAAAGGGGCCATCCCACAAATGCTAAAAGCAACATACATAGCCCAACTCCATAATGGGGGCAGTAAAGTAATAGCAAAGACCTACAGACCGATAGCGCTAAT
>NC_069442.1:34621893-34691600 GCF_026875155.1 Cherax quadricarinatus
TTAACCCCCCCACTACTCATACTTGCACCAGCCCACCTTTCTGCCAATAGTTGCTTATATCTCACCTGAACTTCCTCCTCCTTTAGTTTATACACTTTCACCTCTCTCTTACTTGCTGTTGCCATTTTCCTTTTATCCCATCTACCTCTTACTATAACCGTGGCTAGAGTCAAAGTATATACATATAGTGTATGTGTATGTATTGACAGTGACACCAGATGGCTGTATGGCTTAATAGGGATATATTGGGGCGTCACTCCATTTTATCAATTGTCAGATGACGGGGTAATTATATATAGGTCATTCACTGATGGGTACTTGACTATGCAAATGTTTACCGAGAGATGTGAGGAGTTCCAGTGAGTTATGAGGCTATGGTCAACAAGTGTTGGATACGGACACGTAGACTAAAAGCGAAGCTTTTAACAAATATAACGTTTTACCTGCAAGAGGTTTTCTAAGTTCTTGATGAAGTCTCTTGAAGGTGAAACGTCGTGTCAATAAGAGTTCTGCATTGGCTATATGTATTATTTCCTACCAGCCTCATGCACTCTACTGACGTGGCTTTCTTATCTAGTACCAAAGTACTGGTATGTATCAAGTCTGACATCATTGCCAGTGTTAGAACATGATATACTGATCACCATGTAATGTGAACCATGAATTTATCACACTCCTTATCAATAAAAGTTCGAACAGAGTCACGTCCAATATGGCTGATGTTTAAATCAGCCGATTTTAGTCACGTAATTGCAAAAAAATAATTCAGCTGTGTATGTTCGTTGTTTATATTCCCCTACGGATTAAGGTAAACTTAATGTACGTACGTATAATATACGCTTATAATTTAACTAAATTATATTTTCACTTCTTTTTTATTAAAAATTTAAATGAATATATAATTACACGTCAAGTTAGTTGGATAACAGGTTTAAAACCTATCGACTACACTTTGGTCATTAATGCTACACATAACCCTTTGACTTCCTCTCGGTGCATATCCTATGTGAATATTTTTTTTTTAAGATTCACCGGTATTCTCCCGGCCCGGGCCTTGTCCAAGTGGTGGCCCGGCTTTAGCTCCCTCTTTAGGGAGTGTCTGAGACCCAAGTCTCCCATGGGAGGAGGCACAAGTACCCCCTCATCTTTGGGACCAACTGTCCCCAGAGAGGCCTAGCCACAAGCTAGGCCTCCCTGGTCTGCCATCCCCGCCCCAAGGGGGCTAATGGGAATGACAGTCTTGTGAGCTACAAGCTCCGGCTCAGGCACCTACCCTACCCTAGAAGGGCTGGACATGGTATCGATGATCATATAAATATACATTCTGAGTTTTCAATAATTTTTTTTAAGCACGGAAAGTATGACTCGTATAGATCTATATTAATTTAAAATTAGTTTATTACTGTGGCAGTAATATCTCACATGACTAAAGTATTATTATACAAGGAGACTTATGTAAATAGCTTAATACTCAAATATTTAACCCAGCAGCAATAATGCTGTAACCAGCATTACGTCGTATTCACCTACTGAAATTTACAGAATAATAAAACTTACTGGAATACTATAATTACGGAAAAAAATGCCGCGACGGCAGGAACAACAATACTGATACCAACAGCAAAGGCAGTTGCATAAGGAACAATAGAAACAGCTGGAGGACCAGCAGTAGCAAATGCAATAATAGCAACAGTATTAGCTGTATGAATAACAGTAACATCAGCAGAAATTAAATAGTAGAAACAGAAGAAGCAACTACAACTGAAATAGAGGCATACACAGAGTAGCAGTATGAAATATGAAATAGCAAAAGCATACACAGTTGCAAGCTCAGCAGTAAAAAAAACAACATTAGCAGTATCAATAGAAGTATCAGCAATACCCCTAGAGGCTGAAACAACAGTGGTATTAATAGCAGTAGCAGAAGCAATAACAGTAGCAAGACCCAATTATTATTAGCAACAACAGTAGTAGCACCATTAAAAATAGCAGGAAAATAAAAAAGAAAAAGACACAATACCGTGTCTGGAGCAATATGTAAATGACCTGCACATAGATACCCAGGTTGTCTTTGTATTGTTGTTTATAAATGGTTTAAGTCGGACCGAAACGTCGTCGTAAACTTCCCTCTCCAATGTGCGGGTTATTTGTATATAGCAGGATATTGAAAGCAGCATCAACATGAGCAATATCAATAACAGCAGCAGCAACACAAACAATATAAACGACAACAATAACAGCAACAGCAACACCAACAATATAAACGATAACAATAACAGCAACAGCAGCACCAACAATATAAACGATAACAATAACAGCAGCAGCAACACCAACAATATAAACGATAACAATAACAGCAGCAGCAACACCAACAATATAAACGACAACAATAACAGCAACAGCAACACCAACAATATAAACGATATCAATAACAGCAGCAGCAACACCAACAATATAAACGACAACAATAACAGCAACAGCAACACCAACAAAATAAACGATATCAATAACAGCAGCAGCAACACCAACAATATAAACGATATCAATAACAGCAGCAGCAACACCAACAATATAAACGATATCAATAACAGCAGCAGCAACACCAACAATATAAACGATATCAATAACAGCAGCAGCAACACCAACAATATAAACGACAACAATAACAGCAGCAGCAGCAGCAGCAACAATATAAACGATAACAATAACAGCAGCAGCAGCACCAACAATATAAACGATAACAATAACAGCAGCAGCAGCACCAACAATATAAACGATAACAATAACAGCAGCAGCAGCAGCAGCAACAATATAAACGATAACAATAACAGCAGCAGCAGCAGCAGCAACAATATAAACGATAACAATAACAGCAGCAGCAGCACCAACAATATAAACGATAACAATAACAGCAGCAGCAGCACCAACAATATAAACGATAACAATAACAGCAGCAGCAGCACCAACAATATAAACGATAACAATAACAGCAGCAGCAGCAGCAGCAACAATATAAACGATAACAATAACAGCAGCAGCAGCACCAACAATATAAACGATATCAATAACAGCAGCAGCAGCACCAACAATATAAACGATAACAATAACAGCAGCAGCAGCAGCAGCAACAATATAAACGATAACAATAACAGCAGCAGCAGCACCAACAATATAAACGATAACAATAACAGCAGCAGCAGCACCAACAATATAAACGATAACAATAACAGCAGCAGCAGCAGCAGCAACAATATAAACGATAACAATAACAGCAGCAGCAACACCAACAATATAAACGATAACAATAACAGCAGCAGCAGCACCAACAATATAAACGATATCAATAACAGCAGCAGCAGCACAACAATATAAACGATAACAATAACAGCAGCAGCAGCAGCAGCAACAATATAAACGATAACAATAACAGCAGCAGCAGCACCAACAATATAAACGATATCAATAACAGCAGCAGCAGCACCAACAATATAAACGATAACAATAACAGCAGCAGCAGCAGCAGCAACAATATAAACGATAACAATAACAGCAGCAGCAGCACCAACATATAAACGATAACAATAACAGCAGCAGCAGCACCAACAATATAAACGATAACAATAACAGCAGCAGCAGCAGCAGCAACAATATAAACGATAACAATAACAGCAGCAGCAGCAGCAGCAACAATATAAACGATAACAATAACAGCAGCAGCAGCACCAACAATATAAACGATAACAATAACAGCAGCAGCAGCACCAACAATATAAACGATAACAATAACAGCAGCAGCAGCAGCAGCAACAATATAAACGATAACAATAACAGCAGCAGCAGCACCAACAATATAAACGGACAACAATAACAGCAGCAGCAACACCAACAATATGAACGACAACAATAACAGCAACAGCAACACCAACAATATGAACGACAACAATAACAGCAGCAGCAACACCAACAGTATAAACGATAACAATAACAGCAGCAGCAACACCAACAATATAAACGATAACAATAACAGCAGCAGCAGCACCAACAATATAAACGACAACAATAACAGCAGCAGCAACACCAACAATATGAACGACAACAATAACAGCAGCAGCAACACCAACAGTATAAACGATAGCAATAACAACAGCAGCAACACCAACAATATAAACGACAACAATAACAGCAGCAGCAACACCAACAGTATGAGCGACAACAATAACAGCAGCAGCAGCACCAACAATATAAACGACAACAATAACAGCAGCAGCAGCACCAACAATATAAACGACAACAATAACAACAGCAGCAACACCAACAATATAAACGATAGCAATAACAACAGCAGCAACACCAACAATACCCTACCCTCCTCATAACAAACCTTGGCAAATTACCCCTAGACACTACTAAAGTCACTTTCAGACTTCACAATGAGGCAGCTATCAATAACTTCACAGCAGCAGTGACAAACATTGACTGGCACACTGAGCTAGAAATCTGTACAGATACTGACGAATGTATTAATAATTTTCTAAAAAAGACCCAATACCTCTACAACAAGCACTGCCCTAAAAAAACTAAACAGATGACAGCTAAGAGACTGAACAGTCCCTGGCTAACACCCAGTATCCTCAAATCCATAAATACAAAGCACCTATACGAAAAACAGTACAGAATGGGTCACATAACCGGAGACCAAACAAAACGTTACTCGTCAATCCTAACCAGCCTAATAAGAAGGGCTAAAAAATTGTATTATGAGAACAGATTATCCAACTTACGAGGTGACATAAAAAAGACCTGGAAAACCCTATCAGAAATACTAGGAACAAAAAAGATAACACGAAATAGCGAAATTGAATTAACGAAACCAGATGAACCCCAATTCCCACCTACTGAAACAGCAAACAGACTCAATGATTTCTTCTCCACTGTTCGAAAAAACCCTGCCAATAAAATCCCAAGCTCAGATACCCCACCCAATGACTACCTCACTGGCAACTACCCGAACACACTATTCCTAGCTCCGACTAACCCAACAGAAGTCTCCCTTATTATCAACAAACTAAAAAACAAGACAGGAGATTTAAATACCTTACCACCCTTTATATACAAAAAAGTGTCACAGGTGTTGTCACCAATCATTGCAACACTCTTTAACAAATCCATTGAATCCTCTACCTTTCCTACAGTTCTCAAAATAGCGAGGGTCACCCCGATCCATAAAGGAGACCACACAGACTTGAATAACTATAGGCCGATATCCAACTTACACCCCCCTCTCTCTAAAATCTTTGAAAAATTAATCCATAAGCGTATCTATTCCTACCTCATCTCCCACAACATACTCAACCCCTGTCAATTTGGGTTCAGGCCTAATAAAAATACTAATGATGCTATTATCCACATGCTAGAACATATTTATACAGCAATAGAGAAAAAAGAAGTCCCACTGGGGATCTTCATTGACTTACGTAAAGCTTTCGATACAGTTGACCATGACTTGCTCCACGTAAAATTGTCACACTATGGTATAAGAGGGCACTCCCTCAACTACCTCAAGTCATATCTCAGCAACAGAAGCCAATATGTGTACACAAATGGGGCAAACTCTTCTGCACAGCCAATTACAGTTGGTGTCCCACAGGGAAGTGTCCTTGGCCCTCTTCTCTTTCTCATATACATAAATGACCTACCAAATGCATCGCAACTACTCAAACCCACACTATTTGCAGATGACACTACATACGTCTTCTCTCACCCGAGCCCAGTCATGCTAGCCAATACTGTAAATACCGAATTACAGAAAATATCTACCTGGATGAGGACCAACAAACTTACTCTCAACATTGACAAAATCTACTACATTCAATTTGGTAACAGAGCTGCAGATGTGTCTTTTAACATAATGATAAATGGATCACCTATCACAAAACTCACAGAGGGAAAATTCCTAGGAATCCACCTTGATAATAGACTCAAATTTCAAACACATATACAACAAATTTCCAAAAAAAATTCCAAGACCGTAGGCATACTGTCGAAGATACGGTACTATGTTCCACAGTCAGCCCTCCTGGCCCTATATCACTCACTTATTTACCCCTATTTCATCTATGGAATTTGTGCATGGGGCTCAACAACAATAAACCATCTCAGACCACTAATCACCCAACAAAAGGCTGCAGTCAGAATGATAACAAATTCCCACTACAGGCAGCACACTCCACCAATATTCAAAACTCTAAATCTACTCACAATACAAAACATCCATACTTATTACTGCACCTACTACATTCATAGAACACTTAACTCTGATATAAACCCTCCCCTCAAACGTCTCCTTACCAACCTCAACAGAACACATGACCATAACACAAGACACAGATCACTCTTTGATGTTCCTCGTGTCCATCTCACGCTATGCAAAAACTCAATGCACATAAAAGGCCCTAAAATCTGGAATTCATTACCTGTGAATATAAAAGAAACACTGCCTGTTTATAAATTCAAGTCTCTTCTCAAAAATCACTTAGTCACCCACAACTAAATAAATACTGAATAATTGTATCTCATAAATTGTATCTCATATATGTATCTCATTATTGTATCTCATAAATGTCAACCTGTGACCCAATCAAACTTTGTTACTATTTAACTTCATTACCTAACATAATACTCCATTCTAGTGATTACACAGCAACACAATAATGACCATATGACCTGTCTTTGTAATACTCATTTGTACTAAATTGTTATCTGTTTTACAATAATTTTTGTACCACTGAATATATCATTGCTAAGTTAAGATTAAGTTAATTTTAAGCTGCCCATAATGCTCTGCATACAAGGGACTTTGGCATGCTGCACTATAAAAATTGTATTCCTTGTACTTCTCTGTATCATGTTCAAATAAATAAATAAATAAATAAATAAATATAAACAATAGCAATAATAGCAGCAGCAACATTAACAATATAAACGATAGCAATAACAGCAGCAGCAACACCAACAGTATGAACGACAACAATAACAGCAGCAGCAACACCAACAGTATGAACGACAACAATAACAGCAGCAGCAGCACCAACAATATGAACGACAATAACAGCAGCAACAACACCAACAGTGTAAACGATAGCAACAGGAATACGTGCAATAACGTTAAAATCTAACTCAGCAAGACAAGAGTAGCAGAGCAGTAACTCCGGGGCCAGCAATAACCGAAACAGCAGTGTTAGCAGCATTAAAATAACCATCATTAGCATCACTATAATTTTTAAAAAAGGTGGACAGGTAAGCCAGTGGAAGGTCTCGGTCAGATGATCAAACGCTCCAGTGGCGGGTCATTATATACCCAAGACCCGCGTCAGTAAACACTTGTCCTGTTTCCTATAGAATCCTACCAACCGTATCCTAATCACGATGTTAATTCAGGGAGTGTCGTGGAGCGGGTGACTAGACGGTTGGAAGGGTTGCGGCCAGGTCATTTAACGCTTCATCAGCGGGTCATTGTAGTAAATGTCTTACTATATAGTAAAATTTGGCACGTGGTTGCTATGTACCCATTGTTGCAGTCAGATATTGGGGTATTATTGAGGAGAGTCCTTAGGTTTATTTGGGGGTCGGGATGTGATTGGTTGCGGAGGGGGTTGTTACTCTCCCAGTACGCAGAGGCAGGCTGGGGTTAATTAATTTAAAGAGGAGGATCATGAGTATATATGTAAAGAGGGGGTTCCTCCGAGAGGGGGGCATATAGGTGGTGGGCTGCACCTTTTGTATGAGGATGTTAAAAGATGGTGGGGAGGGAAGGATTTGCGTGTGTGTGAGGACATGATGCGGGTGCTTATGTATGTTAGGGATGCGAAACACATGAGGGTGAGGGTTTTAGAGAAAGTGGTGGGGGAAAGGGAGGTGGCGACAGTGGAAGGAGCGTATCCAGTGTATGCATGGGGGGATATTTGGGGTAGGTTGTGTAGGCTACACATCAAGCCGCGGGAGCGGGGGGTGATGTTCCAGTTCCTGCATGGTATCCTGCCATCAGGTGCGGTTCTTAGAGACCGGAGGATTCGAGAGAAGAGCATCTGTGGGGTTTGTGTGAGTGAGGATACAGCCTTTCATGCAGTCTATTTCTGTGAACGATTGGGGGACTTACGGGAGTGGTTGGGGAGGGTAGTACGATGGGTGGGAGGGGGATATTTCGGTTTTGCCGGCTTTAAGTTTGGATGTGGGAGGGGTGGGTATCCTTGTGCAGCGGGCACTTGGTTACCTTATTGTGGATTTTGTGTTTGTGTCGTGGGCTATGAGGAGTCAGGTGGAGGGGGGGTGCGTAAAAGGGTATTGGCGGCAACCTTTTATCGTACGTTGTGTCGAAATCGGGTTCTTTACGGGATATGGCGGGAGCGGGATTTCCCGGTAAGTTATCGTGGTTTAACGGTGGGGGTCCTCTTGGGGATGTAAGCGGGGGAGAGGGTCAGGGGATGCGGCGGGCTGGTCTCCCCGGGGAAGGGGGGGCTAGTGTGTGAGAGTATGTATGTAACACCTATTATATGTTAACAAAGAGGATTGGTGTTTTATGGTGTGTAGGTTGAGAGAGTATTGGGTATGAGGTCTGAGGTTTTCTATGTATGTTGTAGTGTAAGTATATATTGTGCTTCTTTAATTATGGAAAAGTGGCAGGTGAGATTGTTCTTTATTGTATATTCGTGAATTCAACTCGTGTAACCTGTGTGTGCTTTTATGACAATATGGGGAGCATGCATTTACATGTTAGCAAGAGAAATGATGTCTTATGGTGTGTAGGTTGTGAGAGTATTGGGTATGAGGTCTTAGGTTTTGTATGTGTGTTGTAGCGTAAGCATATATTGTGTGACGTCTTCATAACATAGAGGTATAATGCAGGGCATTATGTTTTTAGACAAGCAAGCGCACTTTTATGGTCTGTGTTTATGGTGCTGGTTTAACCCATAGTGTTAATGCAGTTGTTCAAATGCGATATGTTTATCGCAAATGTACTTTTTTCCATGTGTATATACCATATAGTGGAATTGTGATGAGTGAACATTGCATGCCAGTATGGAGTAAGGTTTATGTTGTATGCCTTGGTCACAAGGTTTCATAATTTTGTTTTTCCATGGGGGGGGTTAGTGGAGGTAGGAGGCATGGTGCCAATACTATTGTATACTGCAACCATTGTACTAGTTGCTCATGTGTTTGTTGGTAGGTTGATTGTCAGGTAACCTTTGTGTTATGCATGGTGTCTTGTCTTTATGGCCTGGTGTAGTAGCCATAAAGACATTGTATCTTTTCTTGTGTACCTATCCATGTTTGTATAGGTATGAGCGGGTTCTAATAGCATTGATAATGTGCTATGCATTGTGTGTGTTTAGGTAGGAGTGTGTATTTATATTGTATTGTTTATGGTATAGGTTATTTCCCCTATTATAGTTAATGTGCATTCGCTGCCTGGATGAGGTAGAGTGCGGTCGTGCTTTGCACCCCTCTACTGTTTTCCCAGACGAGCTACTCAGTCAACAACATGGCGCCAGGTGTGCACAGGAGAATGAATACTGTGGGCATTGAACTCATTAGTGGGGCTTTAACGCCTACGTCAGTCGATGTGTTATTGCCCAAAATTATAAGAGAGACATACGGCATCAGAGACAAGGATTTGTATGGAGTGGCACTGAACGGTGTTTATAGAATATTCGTGAAAGTGCTAACTGCTCAAGTATACGAGGCGTTGGTGAATCGTTTCCAAGATGTCAGCATTAGCGTAACACCGGCAGTGAGGGTCAAGCTCCGCAACGTGCCTTTTGAGGCTGAGGAGGTAGATATTCGAAAGGTTTTCGAACGTTATGGAACTGTACATCTAGCCCAACCTGGCAAATGGGTGAAAGGAGCTTACACAGGATTTCCTGAGGGTTCTTTCAATCTCAAGATGATGCTAAGGCATCCTATACCCTCGTATGTATATCTCGAGGAGTTTAGAACCCAGGTAATGGTAGCATATGCAGGGCAGAGGTGCACGTGCCGACTGTGTTGCGAATATGACCATATGGCGGCAGATTGTGGCAGGCGGAATATGGCTCCTGGGCCGGCAAGGGGCGGAGCACCTGTACATGAGAAACCGATGCCTGAGGAAGAATGGAGGCAAGGAGGAGGGCGTGGTCGCATGTGGAGTGAAGAGGTGATAGCTCCTCCTGTGGAATCGGAAGAAGTGGTAATCCATGAATCATCTGGTCCATCAACAGTACAGTTGTCAAGTGAGGAGGTGCAGGTGGGTGCAGAAGTGAAAGCTATTGAGGAGGAGTTGGAGACAGTGATACAGGCTATGTTACAGTCTACAGAGGTGGAGAGTCACAGTGAACAGGAACCTGGGATCAGGGCAGAAGGTGTGTGTGGGAGGGGGGAGGATCAGGTGGCACCTGTGATGGACAGTGCGAGTGCCATGGAAGGACATGGAAGCGGATTAAGGGTGGTAGAGGTGGAAGTCCATTGTGCTGGCTCCCACGACTCAGATATGGAAACTGAAGGAGCTACAAGGAAAAGGGCAGCAGAGTCAGATTCGGACGATGTTCTGATGCCGGCACAAAGGCCAGGGAAAAAGACATGGGGTTATGGTACCCAGAGTGACTCTACGAGAGGACCACAACAGAAGGTGGGGGGGATGGCTGGGAAGGAGGGTGGAGTATGTGGCAAAGGCAAAGCCCAGGGGAATGGTCTGAAAGGGAAGAGTCTTGATATGAGGCGGGGAGGGAAACCTTAAGCCGGCCTCAGGTGTGTAACTTTAAATATTAATGGTCTGTGTGATGGTGTTAAACGTGAGTGCTTCAGGATGTTTTTGAATAGGTACAAGGTTGATGTAGCTTTTGTGCAGGAACACAATTTTAAACTTGGTCGTGAATTAGTGGTGCCTGGGTATCAGGCTTATGTGTTGCCATCTGAGCGTTTAAAAGGAGGAGTGGGTGTGTTGATCAGGGAGGCGAGCCCATTTGTATTGCACAGGAAAGAGGGGGGAGGGGGGAGAGTATTACATGTGGAAGGATGGTGGATGGGAGAGAGAGTGGCGTGTGTGTGTGTGTATGCCCCAGCAGAAAGTGACGTGAAAGTAAAGATGGATTTTGTGCGGGAGGAGCTTGTGTACTACCTACGCACGTTACCGTCGGTTTTGGCGATTGTGGGGGGGGGTTTGGGAAAATTGTGTAGTTAAGAGGGCAAACGTGGAACCCAGAGGAGCGGAATATTTTTCCTCATTTTCTTGGGGGGCTCGCTTAGAGATTCTTCAGTTACGTGTGCTTTCGGGGGAGGTCTGTGGGAGGTTGGAACGTAAGTTTTATAAGACTCGGATATGCGGCTCATTTGGAAAGGTTATGTTTATCTCAGAGGGTTTTGGTAAGAGGTCTTTTAAAACTATTGAGATGGTGTCTTCCGATCATAGGGCAGTATTAGTGGAGGTGGGGTGGGATGTTTTTTTGGCTCGTAGGCAGGGAAGGGGATTGGAAACTGAACACGAGGGTTTTTGGGGGGGATAGGGAGGGAGTGGAAGGTTTTGCCAGTATTTTGGGAACAGCTTTTGTGCAGACAGAAGGACTGAGGAGGATGTGGTAGGATGGTGGGATAGTGTGGCTAAGGTAAGAATACATCAATTTTATGTGAGGGGGGTAAACGATTAATCAATTGCAGTATGGTTTGTCAAATTATTTAGAATCTAGATTACAGGATTGTTACGAGGGTGGGAGGCTGTGGCCGGGGTGTACTCAGTGGAGGATATACACATGTTGAAGGACAGGATAAGGGATTTGCAAAAAGAACGTTTTGCAGGGGGTAGGGGTTTACAGGCAGGGTTGGACGAAGTACTCTGGGGCGACAAGCCATTGGCTTGTGTGCTGTGAGGACAGAAGGTACGACAGCGAACGACTACAATACAGGGATTGCAAGTCATTTTTTCGGTGGGGGGTTTCAGAGAGAGTCAAGTATTACGGGAAGTCACGGGGATGAGTGCATATGCAGATAGATGGTTTGAGGAATAGGGGAAAAGTAGTGGGGTGGATGGCGAGGTTCTTGGGCAGGTATGTGAGTATGTGCCGTGTAGACTGGGGAGGAGTGATCGGGAGGCAGTGGGTGAGGTCATTGAGGAGGAGGAAATATGGAGAGCCCTTATGGACATGAGGAAGGAAAAGGCACCCGGGATCGATGGTTTACCAAGCGAATTTTATGTACAGCACTGGGGTCTGCTTAGGGGTTTCCTAGCAGAGTTAATGAATGCCATGAAAGAAGGAGGTAAGATGGGAGAATCACAGGCAACGGCAGTGGTGATGTTGGTCCCGAAGGGTAAACAGCAGAGTACCCTTCGGGATTACCGAGCCATTTCGTTGCTTTGTGCTGATTATAAATTGTTCGCGAAAATTCTTGGGAATCGGCTTAAATGTTTTTTGTGGGGAGGGTCGTGTTTGGGTTCAGTTTGGGTTGCCTGGTAGGTCAATGGGCGAGGGCCACGGGATCATAAAGGGGTTCCTGGAGGACATGGGAAGGGGAAGCGGGGGGGGGGTGGATTGGCAAGGGGCTTATGACAGGGTGGAAAGAAAGGCTTTGGGGGGATATTCTCCTACGACAGGGGTTTGGCGAAGAAATAGTGGGGTGGGTGGATACGTTGTACTCAAACGCGAAGGTAAGGGTGCAAATCAATGGGTGTGTGGGGGAGGGAGTCAACTATTGTTTGCATGTGTTCAGGATCCCTTTTATAGGATGGTTGAGGATCGTCTAAGGACAGGGGAGGGGGATGGTGAGCAGAAGCCTTGGGCCCGGTTTGGTGGGCTATGTTTGATGATACAACTATTCTGGTGAAATGAGGAGACACGGTTAGGACTTTTGGGGGAAGTTGTACACAATTTTGAGAAAGCTACTGGGATGAAGGTAAATCTGGAAAAGTCAGTGATAATGGGGCTGGGAGAGTGTGCATGTAGATTAGAGTGGGGATGTGATGTTGTGCAGCAGAGGACCGGGAGTCTGAAAATGTGTGGTGCCGTGTATGAGGCTGACCTGAGTGCTGCAAGGATTAGCAATTCGAATAGGATGGTGGAACAGGTGCAGCGGCATTTGGGAATGCTGAGACCTCACCATTTAACCCTTAGGCAACGTGCAATTTCCATCAATGTATTACTATATAGTAAAGTTTGGTTTGTTTCGGCTGTGATGCCGTTAACAGGAACAGCGATCACAAGTATTCTTAGAATGGTGTTCAAATTTTTGTGGGGCTCAGGGTGCATGTGTTTCGAAGGGAGGTAGTGACATTTTCCGGTATGTAGGGGAGGGTTGGGTTTGTTGGACTTGAGAAAGCGCGTGAAATGTGTGTTTATTAAGAGGGAAGTGATGAGTGCAGGTGGATGGAGGGAGGGTCAGCTAGATAAGGTACATGCTCACATGAGGAAATGGTATGGAGGGGCGGAAATGAAGGAATGTGAAACAGTGTTACGTGCTTTAGTGTTAGCCAGGGAACCGGGAAAAGTAAAGGTGGGAACTTTGTGTAAATTGTTAGAGAGACATGTAGTGGCGCCGGTTGAAGGGATCTACCCCATGTATGCATGGGATCAGGGCCGGATTACCGCATAGGCAAACTAGGCATTTGCCTAGGGCTCCGCACATTTGGGGGCCCCGCAGTCCAAGGGGTTCAGGGGCTCATCCAAGACTGCGCACATGGTGCAAGTGCAAAGGGGTCCCTGCCTAAAAAGTTTAAGTGTTTGGAGAGTAAAATTGATTTTTAGAAATTAATCAAAACAAAAATAAATAATGAAATAAAATAAAATAAAAATAAATAAACCTAACCATAGATGGCAACACTCAATACGCTTTTGTTTACATCAGAACAGCTGATATCCCCCCAATTGACAGAAAAAGAATTTAATAATTAAAAAATTAATAATAATTGATAATGAAAAATTTGTATTTGCATGATTACAGACAGTGATACATCCTCATTATGGCATCTCGTGAACGTGATGTTGGACGTTCTTATGCGAGTGGGTCACAGAAAAGAAAGAAGAAGAAGAACAGAAAAAGGAAGATGTAGGAAGCTGCAGAAAGATCACAAGACATGCTCACGAAAACAGTTTCTGATGTTACCAGTACAGTTGAAACTGCAGATAGTCAGATCATACAGGAAGCCTTCTCTTCCCTTATTTCTCAGCCAGCATCTACTTCTTTTGTGTTTTCCTCTCAATGTCTCAACGGGGCATTTCATCCACAGGATTTGTCTTAAAAGATCCTGCCTCATGGCCAAATGTAATCCCAGATTCTCTACGTTATGCTTTCATTACAGAAACTTCAGTCAAACTTTGAACATTGACTTTAGGAAATAAAGCAAGGATTTATGATAAATGGAATTTCGTCGTTTTTAAAAAGTAATCTTTGTTTTATGGGAAAAAGCTTACAAATTCAGAAAACTGGGGGAAAAAGATCTTGGTTTGGTATACTCGGGAAAAGTCGGGAAAAAGGGTTGTACTGTTCAGTTTGGCAAGCTTTTTTCCCAAAAAAAAACCCACCTTCACACGGGGGTTTTTCAAGGGAGGGAAAAAATTCCCCAAGCGTTTCGAGGAAACTTTAAAAAAACACCACCACTCACAGGACCCTGCTTTTTTGCCAGTGTTTTTTTGGGGCACAAAAAAAAAGGGGCTTATTTTTTTGGATTCTCTTTTGGAAAATCAAATAAAAAAAAAAGAGCGCACTTATTGGAAAAAAGTTCTAGAAAGAGTTGTTGCTGTTGAAAAAATTCTTAGCTCGGATTTGTTTTCCCGTGGAGGGAAAATGGGGGTTTTTTGGTTGGGGAAAAACAATGGCAATTTCCTAGGGATTTTGAAAAACGTTAGAAAAAATTGACCCCATTCTTGGGAAAATCATGTGTCCCCCTTTGGGGAAAAAGGGCGGGAAAGGGGAGGCATGTATCTTACATGCCCATCTACTTTATGAAAATGAATTTATTGAACTGATGACTAAAAAGGTCTTAAATTAAACATCATAGCAGTGTTGAAAAAACTGCAAAATATTTTTGAAATAAAAAGTTTTAAGATTCAACACCAGATTTTCACATAAAAAAATAAATTTGGGACTTTTTCCAATTTTTTTCGTTTGTCGATCCAGGGGGTAAGCCTGTAAAGGTTTTAAAAAAAATTCTTTCCCTTCTTTCAGGCCATGAGGGAGAAAAATAAATGTTGTATTTACGGGGTTTCTTTTCCCCCTTGAACTTGATTCTTCTTTTATGGATTTGCCGTGGCCAGGGGAAAAGGGCAATGCAAGTAAAATGTGGGGTTTAAAATTAATGGTTGCAACCCCGTTTCAACCCAAATTTTCAACCCACTTGGGGAATTGTGCCCTGCTCAGCACTTTCCCTTCTTTAATTTTGTTGGGTCATTTTTGTTGCGGGTGTTGGTCGTTTGCAGTTTTTTTTTTTGGGGACTTTTACAAGCATTTTTAATTTTTTCTTGTTTAAACTCATCGGTGGGGGGTTTAAAACTCAAGTAAACCAAATTAAGGAAAATGTCATAAAATTTCATTAAAAAACAACAATGGTGGTCAGGGCAGCAGGGACCAAACACATGTTTTTTGAAAGACCCGTTTTGCTGAAATACGCCCCTGCTTTGACCAAATAGCAGAGGATGAGACCAGACAGCAACTATAAGAAGCAAAAAGGCAGCCATTTTTTTAGCATAAAAATTTGGAAGATTTTAAATTTGGGCCTTACCTTTTGTGTTTTGGGATTTGTATACGGGAACGGTTAAATCCCCACGAAAAAGGGACATTTCGGGAAAAATTGAAATTGAAAGGGGCTATTTGTGCTAACCCCCCATGTGGTTTTTTGGGGAAATTTTGTAAGCTCACTTCCCCAAATTGTGAAGCTTTTGAAATGTTTAAAGAAAAAACCCTAAATGTGGGGGGGAAAGGGAACTAAGTTTCCCGGGGAATGATCATCAGCGATAAAAGGAAAAAAGGAAAAAGCAATTTTGAAGACCAGACAATGAAATTTTGTTGCTCCCAAAGGGCCCCAGAAAAAAAAATGTAAAAAAGCTAATACTTCGTCATTCTGGATTCACTGATTACAAATTGGGGGAAAAGGGAAAAGAAATCTACCAAAATTCAATGACAATTTTTGGATTTTTGTTAAAAAATTCTACTAGGGCCCAGATGCAGATTGAGGGAAGGTGCTTTAAAAGGGTTGAACAAAAACCTTTTCAGCAGAGGGTTCAGGACAAATTTGTTGAAGAAAAGTTTTTTTTTTTCGGGGGTATAGGGAATCGTTTAAAGGGCCCCACCTAAAAAAAATGTCCCGCCCTCAGCTCCCTTGAAACTTTTAAGAAATGCAGGTATTCAGAAACCTTCCCTAATGTTGACATAGTGTATCCCCTTTTAACCAAACCCACTTCCAGCAACAATGTGAAGGAGAACGTTCATTTTCTTTTTTAAAAAGAGGGAAAAACCAGCTCCGTTCAACAATGAGCCAAGACAAAAATTTTGGGAACCTAGCCTTGTTGACCATTGAGTCTGATCTAACAAGAAATTTTGTTTTTAAAAATATAAAAGGGTTTTTTTGCCCCTTTTGAAATCCCCGAAAAAAGTTTTTTTAAGAAGTCCTTGGGGAATATAAACAATTCTTTTTAATTTTTTTGAGTTTATTTGATTTGATAGTCTTTGGGATGATGCAAGATAACAATAATGGGCCCCGTATTTTATAAGGGGAAAAATAGTGGGTGTAGTGGTTTTGCTGAATTTAAAAGGTATGATGTCACTTTCTTTTTTTAGCCCAAACTAGCAAATACTATGCCCGTCTTTTTGGGTTTTTTCCTTTTAAAAAAAAGTATGAATTTTTAAAAAGTATTTTTTAATGGCTGTTGGTAAATGGTTTTGGTTGTCTTGATTTAAATTTCCCCCATTAAATTTAAATCTAAAAAGCCAGAATGTAATTTTAAAAAAATTTTGACCTTAAAAGGGGTCACACCCCACCCCCCCCCCCCCCCCCACCCCCAAACTGGAAAGGGGCGCTTCGCTTACCCCTAACTCAAAGGGGGCCCCCCCAATCCCGAATTTGCCTTGGGCCGGGGGGACGTCTTAATCCGGCCCCGCATGGGGAGTATTTTGGCGGATTTGTAAATTAAGGATTAAAGACCTGGCCCCGTGAGGGTTTTTTATCGTTTCCTGCTTTGGGGTTTTGCCCTCGGGAGCGATGCTCGGGATAGGAGGGTTATCGGGGTGGGGTGTGTGGGATGCAGTGAGGAAGGACTGCGTATCAGGGTTTTCTATTTTTGTAAGGGGTTTGGGGGTGCATAAGGGTATGGAAAGGTAAGGGTTTGTGGTGAGGGTGGGGGGGCAAGGTTGTGGTCGGGTTTTCGAGCGTTGAGTCTGATTTTTAGTGGGGGTGGGGTGGGGGGTGTGGTAAGGGGTTTTTTCATTTTAATCGTGGGAAATAATACATGTTTTGTGGGGTATGAGGGGGGAAAGGGGGGGTGGGGGGTGTGCTTGGGGGAAAAGGGCTTTGGCGGCGGACGTTTTTATCGAACTTTGTTCGCAATAGAGACTTTTTTGGGGGAAGGGGGGATGAGGTTTTTTCGAGGGTTAAAAGAGGTAACAAAAGGGAATTTATTGGGGTTATAAGGGGCTTTAAATGCCGGGGTGAGTTAGGTTGGTAAAAGGTGGGAGGGGGGGGGGTTCAGGGGTATTCAACGGGCTCACCTCCTTGGGGATGCAGTGATGGGGTGGTTGGGGGGGGGACTGGGGGTACTGTGTGCGCTAGATGAGGAAAGGGTTTTGAAAAATTAGTTTAAATTATTTTTCCCCTTTATGGGGAAGGGTGTAAATGGGAAATTTAAATATATAAATTTATTTTATATAAAACCCATAAATTATATAAATTTTTTTTTATTTCCTTTGGGAGGTTTTTATGTTTCGCTTGTACTGGTCTTGCAATTGAAATTTTAAATTTTCTTAAGAGGATATTCCTTTCACTAGTTCCCTTTAAAAACTGAGTTAAATTTTTTCCATTTTTTTTTACGTGTTTCCCGCATCAGGGTTTAAATTAAAATTTCCTTTTTTATGTAAAAATGTGTGGAAAAGGATTAGTTTTTCTAGATTTAAAAAATTTTTTTATATTTTATTTGTAAATAATATTGTTAGGACGTGCTGAAGGCCCCAGTGGGGAAAATTTTGTCTTGTTACGGGGGGTAAAAATATGTTACGTTTGTTACGTTTTGGGAGTTTGTATGTGGGTGTTAGGTGTTTTTTTAAGGGTTTGGTGTTTTTAAGTTTTTTTAAAATAAAGATTTAACCTTTTGGATAATACTTTTTCATTTTCAGTCTTGGGGGACTTTTTTAAAAAAAATTTTTCCCAGCTTGTATTGTTTCCGCTAATGTGGATGTTGGGGTTTTATCTTGGGATTTTGAGCGTGAAATTCACGATATGGGATGTTTTGAATGTTTTTTTTTAAATTTTTGGTTAAAATTAAAAATTTGATATTATATTGGGGGGTGGGATATTCTTCTAAATTTTTTAAAAGGGTATGGTAAGGAATGTAAAGTTTTATTTCTGTTTTAGTCTGTAAAATTAAATTTTTTTTGTCTTGTTCATGCACTACCCCAAAATCTTTGGGTAAAAACTTATTAAAAGGGTTTTTTGAGGTCAGGTATGGGCCTTTAAATTTGGGGTAATTAAATTTTTTTTATTTAGAACGGTGATGTTAAAAAAAATTTAAGGGGGGGGAAGTTTCAGCTGTGTTTTGCTCTGGCAATAAAGTTATTTAAAAAAGGGGGTTTTGTAGGGTATGTTGGGGGTTTTGTATAGGTTGTGGGTTTTGTATTGGTTGTGGGGGTTTTTTTTAAGGTTGTGGGGGTTTTGATATGGGTTTTGGGGTTATGTAATGGTTTTGGGTTTTGTTAGGTTGTGGGTTTTTTTGGTTTTGGGGGTTTTGTATAAGGTTGTGGGTTTTTGTTTTGGTTGTGGGTTAGTAATGGGTTTTGGGGTTTTGTATAGGTTGTGGGGTTATGTAATGGTTGTGGGGTTTTGTATATGGTTGTGGGTTATTATATGGTTTGGGTTATGTTATGGTTGTGGGTTTTGTAATGGTTTGGGTTATGTTATGGTTTTGGGTTATGTATATGGTTGTGGGTTATGTTATGGTTTACGTTAGATATGGTTGTGGGTTTTGTTATGGTTGGGGGGTTTTGTTTAAGGTTGTGGTTATGTATATGGTTTTTGGGGTTATTATATGGGTTTTGGGTTATGTATATGGGTTTTGGGTTATGTATATGGTTGTAGGTTTGATATGGTTGTAGGTTTGTTTTATGGTTGTGGGTTTTGTATATGGGTTTGGGTTATGTATAGGGGTTTTGGGTTTTGTATATGGTTTTTAAAAATTTGGGCCCGATCTTGGTGTTCTTAATGTTCCGGGATTGTTCTAGAGGTTTTGTAATATCTAGTATGGTTTTTAATTTTTACTCTTATACATTTTTGTATTTTCTATGTTTTAAAATAAAAAAAAAAATGTGTATGCTTGTGTTGTTTGGTAGGGTGTGTATTTATAATGTATTGTTATGGTGGTATAAACCTTGGTAATAAATACCGACAATTTGGTTTAGAAAGACACGTAAGCAAACACTATAACATATTTATTAGAAACGTTTCGGTCCTGGGACCTTGATCACTTCTAGAAGTGATCAAGGTCCCAGGACCGAAACGTTTTCTAATAAATGTCACAGTCTTTGCTTACGTGTCTTTCTAAACCAACATTGTTTATGGTATAGGTTATCTCCCCTATTATAGTTAATGTTGAGTTGTTTATATGCGATATGTTTATTGTGAGTGTAATGTTTATCCTTTGTGTTATGATTTATATGTATGTCGACCTTGGTCACAGTGTATCATATTCTTGTTATGTCGTGTTTTAAATAAAATAAAATAAAAATCAAATTGATAATAAAGAGAAAAATACCTACGAGTAGTTAATAATCAAGTACATGTACAATACTACTATATAGAAAGCCCCTTGTTGTGCTGAGTATTTGGGGCAAATTAGGTCAATTTTCATCGACACCATGCCTAACCCTTCTAGGGTAGGGTAGGTGCCTGAGCCCGAGCCTTTAGCTCACAAGACTGTCATTCCCATTTGCCCCCTTGGGGCGGGGATGGCAGACCAGAGAGGCCTAGCTTGTGGCTAGGCCTGGGGACAGTTGGTCCCAAAGATGAGGAGGTGCTTGTGCCTCCTCCCATGGGAGACTTAGGTCTCAGACACTCCCTCAAGACGGAGCCAAGGCCGGGCCACCACTTGGAAAAGGCCCGGGCCGGGAGAATACCGGCTAATCTTTAATAATAAATAAGGTCAATTTTGTCCCAGGATGCGACCCACGACAGTCGATTAACAGCCAAGTAGCCATTTTACTGATTAGTGAACATAGACATGAAGTGTCTTAAGGAAACACATCTGGGAGTCGATACCCTGTATGGGTATCGACTCCCAGACCTCAGTGTGTGAACTGAGTGTGCTCGCAATTGAGCTGGGTATTGTCCAAACGTTTCGCCTAAACAGTGGTCTTCTTCAGTATCGATCGTGACTATGAAGTTGAACACTTCAAGGTTAAGGGACTGATCCTCTCAAAACTATTTCAGTACTGAGTGACTGGTCACCTTTACCTTTCCACTGTTTCTGCAGTCTCCAATATTTATTCCCTTGCATATTACACTGAAGAATCCCACTGTTTAGGCGAAATGTTTCATCAAAGTTACGCCACTGTTGCACAAGTCTTACTCATCATCTGTAGCATTCATAGCATCAACTGTATTAACAGAAGCAACAGGATAATTTAGAGAGACACAGCAGCAGTAACAGACGCAGCAGTGCGGAAGCAGGTGAAAACTGCAGCAACATCTGCAATATTATTATTATTAACACATCGGCCGATTCCCACCAAGGCAGGGTGGCCCGAAAAAGAAAAACTTTCATCATTCACTCCATCAATGTCTTGCCAGAGGGGTGCTTTACGCTACAGTTATAAAACTGCAACATTAACACCCCTCCTTCAGAGTGCAGGCACTGTACTTCCCATCTCCAGGACTTAAGTCCGGCCTGCCAGTGTCCCTGAATCCTTTCATAAATTTTACTTTGCTCACACTCCAACAGCACGTCAAATATTAAAAACCTCTTGTCTCCATTCATTCCTTTCAAATACGCTCATGCATGCTTGCTGGAAGTCCAAGCCCCTCGTACACAAAACCTCCTTTACCCCCTCCCTCCAACTCTTCCTAGGCTGACCCCTACGCTGCCTTCCCTCCACTACAGATTTATACACTCTCGAAGTCATTCTGTTTTGTTCCATTCTCTCTACATGTCCGAACCACCTCAACAACCCCTCCTCAGATCTCTGGATAATAGTTTTGGTAATCCCTAACCTCCTAATTTCCGAACTACGAATTCTCTGCATTATATTCATAAGAACATAAGAACATAAGAAAGGAGGAACACTGCAGGACGCCTGTTGGCCCATACTAGGCAGGTCCTTTACAATTCATCCCACTAACAAAACATTTGCCCAACCCAATTTTCAATGCCACCCAAGAAATAAGCTCTGATGTGAAAGTCCCACTCAAATCCAACCCCTCCCACTCATGTACTTATCCAACCTAAATTTGAAACTACCCAAAGTCCTAGCCTCAATAACCCAACTAGGTAGACTTTTCCCACTCATCAACTACCCTATTTCCAAACCAATACTTTCCTATGTCCTTTCTAAATATAAACTTATCTAATTTAAATCCATTACTGGGGGTTCTCTCTTGGAGAGACATCCTCAAGCCTTATTAATATCCCCTTTATTAATACCTATCTCCACTTATACACTTCGATCAGGTCCCCCTCATTCTTCGTCTAACAAGTGAATGTAACTTAAGAGTCTTCAATCTTTCTTCATAAGGAAGATTTCTAATGCTATGTATTATTTAGTCATCCTACGCTGAATGTTTTCTAACGAATTTATGTCCATTCTGTAATATGGAGACCAGAACTGAGCTGCATAAACTAGGTAGGCCTTACTAATGATGTATAAAGCTGCGTATGACCTCTGGACTTCTGTTGCTTACACTTCTTGATATAAACCCTAGTAATCTATTTGCCTTATTACGTACGCTTAGGCATTGTGTCTTGGTTTAAGGTTGCTGTCACCATAACCCCCAAGTCCTTTTCGCAATCTGTATGGCTAAGTTCTACATCATTTTACTTATAAGTACTAGGGTTATGGGCACTCCCAACCCTTCAAAAACTTGCATTTTATCTACATTGAACTGCATCTGCCACTTTTCTGACCAAGAATAGAGTTTGTTTAAATCCCCTGAAGTTCCATAACATCTACGTTTGAATCAATTATCCAAACCTATCTTTGTGTCATCGGCGAATTTGCTCATTCACTAGTAATTCCCTCATAAAGATCATTGATATATATTATAAACAACAACGGGCCCAAGACTGATCCCTGTGGAACGCCATTTGGGTTACAGATCCCACTCGGATTTAACCCCATTTATGGAACTCTCTGCTTCCTGTCAGTGAGCCATGACTCGATCCACGAGAGCACTTTTCCCCAATGCCAGAGCTGCCACTTTCTTTAACAGTCTATGGTGCGGAACTCTCTCAAAACCCTTACTAAAATCTAAGTAAATAATATCAAATTCTTTATCGTGGTCAACAGCCTCAAAAGCTTTATTGAAAAAAGTAAATAAATTAGTTAGACAAGACCGGCCTCTTGTGAATCCTTTGTTGAGTATCTTAAATCAAGCTATGCTTATCGAGATGGCTTCTTATAATCTCAGCTATAATTGACTCTAGTAATTTCCTACAATTGAGGTCAGGCTTATTGGGCGGTAATTTGACGGTAAGACTTGTCCCCTGTTTCAAAAATAGGAATTACATTAGCCATCTTCCACATATCAGACACTCCCACCTGTTTGAAGAGATTTAAATTAAAAATATTAGTTAATGGTTCACAGAGTTCCCTTTTGCATTCTTTAAAAACCCTTGAAAAAAACCTCATCAGGACCGGCGACTTATTTTGCTTCAGTCTGTCTATCGCTTCCAACCATTTCACTAGTGACTCGATGTTACATAATTTATCTTCTTCTAGCCCACTATAAAAATTAATTACTGGAATATTGTTAGTGTCTTCCCTGTGTAAAAACTGGGGAGAAAATAATTATTAAAAATCGAGCACATTTCATTCTCTTTTGTCAGTAAGGTGCCCATAGTTATTTTTAAGGGGACCTATCTTATCTCTAACTTTTGTTCTATAGACCTGGAAAAAAAAATTTTTGGGTTTTTGTTTTAGAAACCCTAGCAACTTTAATTTCATAGTCCCTTTTAGCTTTTTTTATCCCCCTTTTTTAATGTCCCTCTAATGTCAATATACTGATTCATAAGATGACCTCACCTTTTGATACGCCCAAAAAATTCCTTTCTTATGCCCTAGTAGATATTTGAGCCTATTATTCATCCATTTTGGGTCATTTCTATTTGATCCAATTTCTTTATATGGGATAAACGTTCTTTGAGCAGCATGTATAGTGTTCAGAAAACTGTCATATTGATAGCTCACTTCGTTACCCCAGTCAACAGATGATAAGTGTTCTCTAAGCCCATCGTAATCTCCCAAACGAAAATCTGGGACTGTTACTGAGTTATCGCTACTATCGAACTTCCATTCAATGCTAAATGTAATTGATTTGTGGTCGCTAGCACCCAGTTCCTCTGAAATTTCTAAATTATTAACAAGGGATTCAGAGGTAAAGAGAGTGGAGGGTCATTAAAAATTTATTACACAAATAGTCGCAGTGCTAGGAATAAGATGGACGAGTTGAGACTAGTTGCTAGTGCAGGTAACATAGATGTATTTGCCATTACTGAGACGTGGTTTAATTCAAAAAGTCGGGACATGCCTGCAGAATGTCACATTCAGGGTTTTAAATTGTTCCAAGTAGATAGAAGTATCGGGAAGGGGGGTGGGGTGGCATTGTATGTCCGAGATCGCTTGAACTGTTGCATAAAAACGGGTATTAAGTCTGAAGTAACACATACAGAGTCTGTTTGGATAGAATTTCAGAGGGGCATGAAAAATTAATTTTAGGTGTGATATACCGTCCCCCAAATTTAGATAGGGACCAAGGGAGACTACTATGGGAGGAAATTGTTAGGGCCACAAGGCACGATAATGTAGTAATTCTAGGAGACTTTAACTTTAGTCATACTGATTGGAATTTCTTGACTGGGAATTAGAATCATACGATTTCTTAGAAGTAGTTCAGGATTGTTTTTTGAAGCAGTTTGTGACAGAACCTACAAGGGGAAATAACCTGCTTGACTTAGTTCTGGCAAACATGAATCCCTTGTTAATAATTTAGAAGTTTCAGAGGAACTGGGTGCTAGCGACCACAAATCAATTACATTTAGAATTGAATGGAAGTATGATAGTAGGGATAACTCAGTAACAGTCCCAGATTTTCGCTTAGCAGATTACGAGGGGCTTAGAGAACACTTATCATCTGTTAAATGGGGTAACGAAGAGAGCTATCAATAGGGACAGTTTTCTGAACACAATACATGCTGCTCAAAGGAGCGTTTATCCCTTATAAGGAAATTAGATCAAATAGAAATGACCCAAAATGGATAAATAATAGGCTGAAATATCTACTAGGGCATAAGAAAGGAATTTATAGGCGTATCAAAAGAGGCGAGGGTCATCTTATGAATCAGTATATTGACATTAAGAGGGACATTAAAAAGGGGATAAGAAAAGCTAAAAGGGACTATGAAATTAAAGTTGCTAGGGATTCTAAAACTAAAACCCAAAAAGTTTTTTCCAGGTTTATAGAACAAAAGTCAGAGATAAGATAGGTCCCCTTAAAAATAACTATGGGCATCTTACTGACAAAGAGAATGAAATGTGCTCGATTTTAAATAATTATTTTCTCTCGGTTTTTACACAGGAAGACACTAATAATATTCCCGGTAATTAATTTTTATAGTGGATCAGAAGAAGATAAATTTATGTAACATCACAGTCACTAGTGAAATGGTTGTGAAGCAGATAGACCGACTGAAGCAAAATAAGTCACCGGGTCCTGATGAGGTTTTTTCAAGGGTTCTTAAGGAATGCAAAATGGAAGTCTGTGAACCATTAACTAATATTTTTAATTTATCTCTTCAAACAGCGTAGTGTCTGATATGTGGAAGATGGCTAATGTAATTCCTATTTTTAAAACAGGGGACAAGTCGTTACCGTCAAATTACCGCCCAATAAGCCTGACCTCAATTGTAGGCAAGTTGCTAGAGTCAATTATAGCTGAGGTTATAAGAAGCCATCTCGATAAGCATAGCTTGATTAATGATACTCAGCATGGATTCACAAGAGGCCGGTCTTGTATAACTAAATTTTTTAAATTTCTTCAGTAAAGCTTTTGAGCTGTTGACCACGATAAAGAATTTGATATTGTTTACTTAGATTTTAGTAAGGCATTTGATAGAGTTCCGCACCAAAGACTGTTGAAGAAAGTAGCAGCTCATGGCGTTGGGGGAAGGGTGCTCTCGTGGATCGAGTCATGGCTCACAGACAGGAAGCAGAGAGTGTCCATAAATGGGGTTAAATCCGAGTGGGGATCAGTAACAAGTGGCGTTCCACAGGGATCAGTCTGGGCCCGTTGTTGTTTATAATATATATCAATGATCTTGATGAAGGAATTGCTAGTGATATGAGCAAATTTGCCGATGACACGAAGATAGGTAGGATAATTGATTCAAACGTAGATGTTAGGGAACTTCAGGAGGATTTAGACAAACTCTACTCTTGGTCAGAAAAGTGGCAGATGCAGTTCAATGTAGATAAATGCAAGGTTCTGAAGCTCGGGAGTGTCCATAACCCTAGCACTTATAAGTTAAATAATGTAGAACTTAGCCATACAGATTGCGAAAAAGACTTGGGGGTTATGGTAAGCAGCAACCTTAAAACCAAAGACAGCAATGCCTAAGCGTACGTAATAAGGCAAATAGATTACTGGGATTTATATCAAGAAGTGTAAGCAACAGAAGTCCAGAGGTCATACTGCAGCTTTATACATCATTAGTAAGGCCTCACCTAGATTATGCAGCTCAATTCTGGTCTCCATACTACAGAATGGACATAAATTCCTTAGAAAACATTCAGCGTAGGATGACTAAATTAATACATAGCATTAGAAATCTTCCTTATGAAGAAAGATTGAAGACTCTTAAGTTACATTCACTTGTTAGACGAAGAATGAGGGGAGACCTGATCGAAGTGTATAAGTGGAAGATAGGTATTAATAAAGGGGATATTAACAAGGTCTTGAGGATATCTCTCCAAGAGAGAACCCGCAGTAATGGATTTAAATTAGAGAAGTTTAGATTTAGAAAGGACATAGGAAAGTATTGGTTTGGAAATAGGGTAGTTGATGAGTGGAACAGTCTACCTAGTTGGGTTATTGAGGCTAGGACTTTGGGTAGTTTCAAATTTAGGTTGGATAAGTACATGAGTGGGAGGGGTTGGATTTAAGAGGGACTTGCACATCGGAGCTAGTTTCTTGGGTGGCATTGAAAATTGGGTTGGTCAAATGTTTGTTAGTGGGATGAATTGTAAAGGACCTGCCTAGTATGGGCCAACAGGCCTGCTGCAGTGTTCCTCCTTTCTTATGTTCTTATGTATGTTCTTATGTTCTTATAACTAAGTCAAGCAGGTTATTTCCCCTTGTAGGTTCTGTCACAAACTGCTTCAAAAAACAATCCTGAACTACTTATAAGAAGTCGTATGATTCTAAATTCCCAGTCAAGAAATTCCAATCAATATGACTAAAGTTAAAGTCTCCTAAAATTTAAAATTCGCACCACACATTGCCCTCAGACATGACATCTCCACTGCCTCCAGCCTTCTCCTCATTACAACATTCACCACCCATGCTTCACACCCATACAAGAGCGTTGGTACAACTATACTCTCATACATTTCCCTTTTTGCTTCCACAGACAAAGTGGACCATTCACCCTTTTCCCCTCACCAATTCTGTGATTCACCTCGTCCTCCATAGACCCATCTGCTGACACGTCCACCCCTTTGTTTTGGTGTCATTGGGTGGGGATTATTTTTTGGGGTAGTTTTTGGGGTAAGGTCTTTTTTGAAAAGGCCCTGCCTCTCGGGGGCATGGGCCTTCTCGTGTTCCCCCATTTTTAGTTCTTATATACTGTTTTATTCGCCTCACCTTTGAGTGAAGGGCTTCATTCCCCCCATGTTGCCGGGTGGCAGTTTTCTTTTTACAACATGGGGGAAAGGGCCCCGCGTCAATACTGTTTTATTGAATTGGCCCTGGGGGCCGTGTTTGGGCCCGTCTACGGCCTATTCCTCGATAATTAGTGTCCCTATGGAATTGCCAAAAGGGATTTGTGCGGTGGGCAATAAAAGGGCGTATCAGGGATCTTTGTGAAGTTTTCCGGGCCATTTTTTAAGGAGGGGGGTCGAAAAGTTCCGGAGGTTAATCAGTTTTAACCCCTCAGTGCTGTAAGCTACATAACGTCTCCCGCATTAACAGGGGTAAAGTCAGAAAGGGGCCCTTTTGGGCTGTTTGGTCTAAAATTGGGCTTACGGGGGAATTATGGACCTACACATGCTACAGCGGGGAATGTCTGAGGGCCTATGCGGGAATACCAGAATACGTTTTTTGTAAAGATACATTACGGCACCCAATCCCTTCTTTGTGACCCTTGCAAGACTTCAGAACCGGGTAATTGTCAAGGGGCAACGCCGCACTTCAATTGTGCACACAATGATCATAGGGCGGACAGGTAACGACACGGGGTCCAAGGGTGGGGCGACAAACACGGAGTTGAGGGGAACTGCGAGCAAGATGTCCCTGGGGGCCCGGTGTACCATGGGATTTCTTGGGAGGAGGGGGTTAAAGGGGTGAGGGGAAAAGCGTGTGCCACATTTCCAAGTGCCCCTTCTTTGGGGGCAAAACCATAAAAGGCCGGCCTAAAAGATTGTATAACAATAAACGAGAGGAATCCATTGCCCCCAACGGGATCCCTTATTACGGGGAAGGAGAGATCCTGTACGGACCCATCCCTAAACCCTGGGCCCCTCTTAAGGGGGAGTTTGGACAGGGGAAGAGCAGCTGGTCTGGAGTCCCTCCCTTGCTGAAACAACTTAGGGGAAAATCCACCGGACTGCTCTTGGATAAAGACATCAGGGGGGAAAGTTAACACGAAAGCGCTCTTTTTTCAACCAGGGGGGCTACGCCACCCCACGACAGGGAAAGAAACCTGGGCGGATTTCACCGGGCCTGTGGACCTAAAGCCCGGGGGGGTTTAAAGTCTTAAAAAAGGGGGGGTTTAAAAAAGGAACAAAAGATAGGTGAGAAAATTTATATGAGAGGGAAAAAACCCCCCTGACCATTAAGTGCCTGACAATAAAAATAATGGGTTTTGGGAGGGGCGAAAGGGATTATGGGTTTCAGAGAATTATAAGTGCGTAATAATGTTACATTGTGTTAAGAACAAATCTAAATTAGGAACATTTTCAAATGTGTATGTGGGGAATGCTAAAGGTTGAAAGGGGGGCGTTTTCCATCATACGGGGGCACCCTTTGGGTTTTAGCAGCGAGAGTGGGGGGGGAGGGTAACAAGGGTAAGGGCTATGGGGGAGGGGGAAGGTACCCTTTGTTGCTGTTGGGGGCCGGGGGAAATGGGGGTAAAAAATTCTTTGTGAGAGGTTTAAATTTACTATTTGCCGCATCCCTGAAGGGCGCTAAAAGGGGGGGGATGGAATTTTGTGGGGGCCCCCAGGGGGGAAACCCCCAGAAGGGGCACTTTCGGGGGGGGGGGGGGGGGGTTTATTGACGGGGGGGGATTAACGACGTGGTGGGGGGGGGGGTGAGGTTGAGCATAACTTTTTAAGTCGTGGGTCCGGCGCACTGATGATGTATTTCCGATACCGCGCATTTTTAAAGCGTGCGTAAATGGGTGTGGGTTTTTTTCCCATCAAAGGGGGGTTCTCAGGGGTGTCGTGGGGGGAATTTCCTTGAAGGGTGATTTTTGGGAAAAAAATGTTAAATTTTGAAAAGGGGATAACAGCCAAAATTTCGACTTTGTGGGGGGTTTTTTTGGGGGGAGGCACCTGGGGGGGGTGACTTGGTTTGGTGGTGGGAAATATGGTGGCTAAGACACGCATCCGGGATTTTTATGTTGGGCGAGGGCGGGAAAATTATCAAATGTTGTACGGGCTTCAGGGGTATTTGGAAGGACAGTTTACGTGATTGTTTATGTGGGTGATGGTGCACGATACCCTTTAGAGGAAACTGAGGATTTAAAGGACCGTATAAAGGGCTTGCATAATGATTGTTTTGATGGTGCTAGGGTGGTGGGAGGTTTGGGGGAAAGGTTCTCTACGGGGATCGGCCTTCGGCTGCGTGTTGAGGGAAACGGGGCAGCGGGAGTAGCTACGGAAATGAGGGGGTTTTAACAGTGCACGCAGGGGGGAGAAGGCTATCACGAGGGCCAAGTTTTGGTGACGACGGAGGGCATGAGTGGGTATATAGGTGCGTGGTTGAAGACCTACATGACAAGCATTAGGATAAGTAATATAGCACTATGGGAAATCGGTAATAACATGCAGTGTGGGCTTAGTATGCAAGACAGAGAAACATTGGAAGGGCCTATTTCGGAGTGCGAAATATGGCAGGCTCTGGCTGGGGCGAGCTTAGGCAAAGCCCCTGGCATTGATGGGCTCCCGAGTGATTTCTATGTAACAAACTGGGGTGTGATGAGAGCGTTTTTGGTACGGTTGTTTAACATTTTAAAGACTAAAGGGGTTATGGGAGAATTGCAATGGACGGCAGTGGTGGTATTGGTGCCAAAAGGGGATCGATCACCAGTTCTGGATTATAGGGCCATTTCACTTATGTGCGGTGATTACAAGTTGTTTGCGAGGATACTGGGAAATAGACTGAAAAAGGTGATGGAAAAAGTTATAGATAGGGGATAATATGGGATACCAGGCAGGTCCATGTTTGTAGGTCAGGGGATGATTCGTGGTTTCATAGAAAGGCGACAGGTGTCGGGTGGGGGGGAGAGTGATTTTAGCTTTGGATTGGGCTACTGCATATGATAGTGTAGAAAGAGGAGCTTTGTGGCAGTTCATGCGTTGGCAGGGTTTTGGGAATGAAATCATCTCTTGGGCACAGACTTTATACACAGGGGCGACTATGCCTGTGCAGGTCAATGGTAAATTAGATGTGCCAGCTCAGATGGGTCGGGGTTTGAGGCAAGGTTGTCCCCTTTCACAATTATTGTTTGCGTGTTTTCAAGATCCTTTTTATAGGGCGGTGCAGGCTAGAGTTTCGGGGGTTTAGGGGGTTATGAGAGCGATGGGTGGCCTGGTATTGTGGGTTACGTAGATGATACATTGGTCTTGGTAGGAGGTGGTGTAGACTTGCAGCAGGTGGAAGGAATCGTGGACTGTTTGGAGAGGCGACGGGGATGAAAATTAATGCAGTGGGAAATTGGGACCAAATGAGTGGGGGCATGAGGGGTAGGTGGAGCGTGTTGGACCAGCTTAAGATATGTGGGATTGTGTATGTTTGTGATCCGTTGGTGGCACGTGAGGTGAACTCGGTGAGGGCCGTGGACAGTGTGTTAAAAAGATTAGGAGGATTGAGGTCTGCAAATCTCACGTTGCACCAAAGAGTAATTGCGACAAATGTAATATTATATAGTAAATTATGGCATGTGGTGGTCATGTATTCGTTAATGCGCCGAGAGGTCACGAAACAGTTGCGTAGGGTTTATCGGTTCATTTGGGGATCTGGCTGTGAGTGATTAAGCAGAGGGGTAATTACTTTGCCGATTGGCCAAGGAAGGCTGGAGCTCATACCGCTGGAACGAAGGATTATGAGTATTTATGTGAAACAGAGTTATCTGCGGGAGCGTGGGAATAAGGGGGGGGGGATCGAGAAAGTGCACGAGGACATAAAACGTTGGTGGATGGGGAAGGATTTGCGAGTAGGGGAGGCGATGTTGAGATTTTTGATGGTGGTGAGGGATCCAACTCGAGTCAGGCTGCGCATTAATCGAGGGAGTGGGGGGAGGGTTGGAGGTGGCTGCTGTGGAAGGAGCATACCCAATGTATGCCTGGCGCGACATATGGGAACGTCTCCGGAAGTTGCGCATTAGTCCGGGTGTACGAGAGGTGATGTATCACTTTTTACACGGGATTCTGCCGTTTGGGATCGTCTTATTTAATCGAAAGCTCAGGGAAGGCAGGGAGTGTCGAGCGTGTGGTGAAGTAGAAACCATTTTTCATGTTGTATATTTTTGTGAATGCATAGGCAGGGTCAGGGAATGGTTTGGAAGGGTAATTCGATTTGTGGGAGGGGGTGGGTTGCAGGTATTGTTGTACCAGTATCTCCTAAACACGAACTTACATGTCCTGTACTGTTGTAACAGTATCTCCTACCCATGAACTTACATGTCCTGTACTGTTGTAACAGTATCTCCGACCCATGAACTTACATTTCCTGTACTGTTGTAACAGTATCTCCTACCCATGAACTTACATGTCCTGTACTGTTGTACCAGTATCTCCTACCCATGTGCGAACATACGTCATCACACAGGATGAGTTTCATACATAGTGCTGAAGTTGTCAGTCTGAGCTGGGAGATTTCAGTAATGAGGATATCGTTAAATTTCCCATTAGAGGTTCAGCAGTTATGTGACCTTCAAAAGTTTCGTTCCGATATTGATGGGGTGGGAGCGCAGGTTAAAAACACAGTGGCATATCTGGTAACTGATTTCGTGTTCACATCATGGGCAATGAGAGATGTAGGAGCGGGTGAAAGGATAAAGGTGCTGGCGGCGACATTTACAGATCTAAGTGCCGCAATCGGGAAGTATATGGTAGGAAATGGAACACTGAATTTACAGAGGATTATAGGAATTTTCGGTTGTGTGATTTATGGAATTTGTAGGTCAATGGGAAGCAACGGGCAAGCCTCCCGTTCTGAGACGTGTGGGTGTGAGTGGGCAAGAATGTTGGTGAGGAACGTATGAATATTGAGCAATATATGGAACAGTGCGTGAGGGGAAAGCGTATTACACTGTTTGTATGACACCATTGTTTGATTTAAGGTGTTTTTCCTTGGCTATGATGGGGCAGTGATGGAACGTATGCTTACATAAATATGTAGGTGCGTGAGTGTGTATGTATATATGTGTGCATATGTACAGAAATATACATAGATGTATTTATAAATGTATACACGTGTGTGCGAGGGCATGTTTGAACAGGAGAATATAGTGGGTGACAGAGTGTAGCATGTTAGTCATAAGATGCTTACCAAATATACATTAAGGTGAGGAGTTTCATTTGTTCATAATTTTATCCATTGTGAAAATTTAACTAAATATAAGCTGATCTACAGGATTGCTTTTGGTTTTAGTGCTGTATAGCCCTTGTGGCTTAGCGCTTCTTTTTGATTATAATAATATTTTGGATTTATAGTATAATTATTACATGTCTGTAACGTGAATATTGGCATATATATATATTGCAAGTGTAATGCCTGTTGAGGTGTATGTGTTTTAGCTGTATTTAGTAGTTAACATTATTGTACCATGTAGGTACTGAATTTAGGTGTTTTATTCTACATTGTCTGTGTAAAAAGGTGCCACTTGTTTTAGATTGTTGAATTAGCGTCTATTACTTTTAGGTTTATGGGAGATAACAGGAAGCACACTTCACTCAGCAGGGTGGTCGGTGTGTGCACCGAATTATCTAAATTCCATTCGAAGAATGTCTAAATTAGATGATATGATCGTCAGTAGCGAGTTGTGAATGGTGTTGTGTAGGATGTAATGGCAGTCGAGTCAGTACACATATTATCCTTGTAATCAAAAGTGTAAAATTGAGTATGTTGCTTAATATTTATTGTGTGAGGGGACAATGTCATAATCATGAGGTGTGTGTTGGTGTGTCGTGTATATATTAAAGGTCAGAAGAATGGGGTTTGTGTAATCAGGTCAGTGAAAGTATATTTTTTTGAGGGGTAGTGTAATTTTGTTTTGTATCATTCTTATAATTACTCACAGGTGTGGATGAGTATCGGTTGTGTAAGTTATAGACAGTGTTGTACTGTCATGATGTCTCATTGTGTGTAACACAGTAGATTGTGTGTAACATAGTAGATTGAGTATTGGAACCATTACTTATAGTTCGTGTTTGTTTCTTTGTTATACATGGACTTGTTTATGACAATTGAAGAAATTAATAATATTAAAAAACAAAGGGGGAAAAAAAATGCATAGGTGGGTTGGCGCTTCTTGTTATAAAAAAATAATAATGCATATTGAATTATTTTGTGTAATTTTCGTACACAGGTTTGGGAATATAAGTGTAGGGCAGGGGGGTCTTTTGTGTCAGCACAAAGTTAACGTCTGAGTGTTTTTTTGACAATAAAATTTTAAAAAATTCTGTTAAAACTGATACTATTTTTTTTATCTTTTTAAATGTCCTCCGGGGGGCCCCTTGGCGTGGTGAAGGGGCTCGGGTCTGAGGAATTAGCCCTTTTGGGCTCCTTCCTCGACAAACCTAATTGCCCCCCAATCCCCCTCCTTAAACCCTCCTCCCTTTTTTTTTTTCCCCTCCTTCCCCACCCCTCCCTTACCCTTTCCCTTTTTGGCCTTTTTTTCCCCCCAAACACGCTAGTTCCTGGGTTAAAGGGAAAAGGTACTGGGTCCATCCCCTTCCGTTGGGTTCTTGGGAGGTGTAGTTTCCGGAATCTGGATCGCCTGGGGGTGTCCCCCAACCCTTCCCGGCCCCCCGGGGGTGGCTTTGGGGATTTTTCGGGGATCTCTGGAGGCCCCGCCTTCGGGTTCCGGGTTGGGCCAAAGGGTTAAGCTTTTTGGCAGATATCCACCCCCCTCTCTTTTCCACCGAGGGAGCTCGGGAGATTGAGGGGGCTATCCCCCGGTTTCGTTTTTTGGCAGATGGTAGGGAAAGGGACGGGGTTTCCCTGCTGCATCTGCACACGGCGGGGCTGAGGTCCTCTTGGACACGAGGAATTTCGGGCCTTTTTTTTCCTCCCCGGAAATATCCCCCCATCCCCCCCTTTTTTTTTTTATTTTTTTTTTATTTTCTCTTTTTTTTTTTCCTTAAAAACAAAAAGAAAGAAGTAACCTAACCATGGAAGCCCTAGTCCATGAACCTGCTACCCCCAGGCACCTTCTTGATACCACAACCCATTCTGACCCCGCCTCATCTTTGGACCACTCTTCAGACACTCCTAATGCCTCTGTACCTCTTGCCGGTGCTGTTTCCTCACCCGCTTCAGGTACTGAGGTCTCGACTGACTCCTTCGATTTATCTGACCTCCACTCTCCTTTGACTATGCTTCCGGCCTCTCCCTGTACGGTGCGGCAATTTTCGAATCGCTGGCCCATTCCACGTCGGACCAACTCTGGTCCCACTCCTATACGCCAACGACAATTACCTGCTGATGATACTTCTCCACCTTCTCGTTCTTCTCAGAAAAGATCAACACGTCCTGCACTCTCTTTCCACACTCGGTTTCGGAATGCACAGTGGACTAAATTCTTCACTTTACGACTGACTTCCTCTACTGCCTATCTTTCCGACCACAGTATTGGCAAGGCACTCCTACACCATGTTGGTAAAGATATTTCTTTTCATGCTCTTAAGAGTGGTATGCGCATCATCACTGTACAGAATGCTACCCAAGCTCATGATCTTTCTCTTCTTTCCATATCGATACTGTTCCTGTAACTATTGAAAAGCATCATTCCCTCAATTCTTGTAGTGGTACCGTCATTCTGCCCCATACCATAGTTCAACAAAATTTCCGGACATGTGGCAATGACATTCTTGAACAGCTGGAGCTCCAAGATCTCCCAATCCTCAAGGTAGACACTTATGTTCTTCCTGCCCGCGGGCGGAGACAATACCCTAGCAATGTGGCTCATTTAACTTTTGACAGCCGTGAACTCCCATCCTCAGTTTATGTAGCAGGACATCGGTTACAAGTTCGAAAGGTGATCCCTTCACTGCAACAGTGTAGAAATTGCTGGCAATTTGGCCATCCAGTGAAATATTGCAGATCTATAGCCGAATGCCCAGTCTGTGGTGCTGATGACCATTCTAATACGTCTTGCAATCGACCTCCTTCTTGCCTTAATTGTCATGAGGCTCACCCTTCATACTCTCGCCGTTCCCAAGTCTACTTAAATGAGCAGGAAATCCGTTACCTCAAAGAGGCAGAAGGTCTCCCTTATGCCATGGCAGTTTCTCATCTCCGCCTCCAAGGGAGACTACCTCGTGTTTCTTATTCCCATGTTTCAAAACGTCCCCCCACTTCTGGGGTCCCATCTTCTGCAGCCTCCTCTGTGGTTACCTCTCCCATAGTCACTCCTGCATCTAATTCTTTTGCTGTCCTGGGCTCAGACGTCCCTACTTCAACGCCTCGGTCTGTTCTCGCTTCTTCGTGTTCTCCCTCACAAGCCACAGTATCGACGAGATCTCGTACGACACCTCCTCCCAATCGTCCCTCTACTTCTCAGAAGTCAAAAAAGGTCCTTTAAACCCTCCTTCCCTTCTTCCACCTCCTCATTTTACCTTCCCTATCTCTGTGCCTGGTTCTTCCCCTCTCACTGGCTCTGTTACAAGTGTAGAGGTTCACCCTCCTCCTCGTACTGTACCTTCCTCCCCTGTTACCTCCCAAGTTTCTTCCTCTTCTGCCACCTCCCAGGTTTCTGCCTCTTCTGTCCCCTTCCACGCCTCTTCTCCAGTTCCCTCCACCCTTTCCCCCCACCTTGGTACAGTCCATTACAGTTCCAATCTTTACTCATCCTCCCCCTACCATCTCCAATATTGTCTCCCATACGACGTCTCTGAATTCCGAAACACTTGAAGCAATCTCTGAATATATTGCAGAGACCAAATCATCAATGGACACTGATCCCCCCTCTGTTCCTTCTCTCTCCTCTCTTCCATCTGCGCAACTCCTTTCTTCGCAGTGCACCGTTCCTTTGCTGCTTGAACGTTTTCTGCTGCCTCCGCATGTGGACTTTTCTAACCCCTCTAGTCCGTAGGAACCCTTACCTGCGGATTTCAGGTATCTTTATCGTTGCCAATCATGGCCTATTTACAGTGGAATATACGCGGCCTCAGGGGTAATCGGGGTGAGCTTCAGATGTTACTCTCCCAGTTTTCCCCTGTTGGTGAAAAATTACACTCTGCTGTTATCTATCCCATCTCAGGCTATAATTTATTGTATTCTTTAGATCCTTTTCCTGATGGGACCTTTAATGAAAGTGCCCTTCTTCTATGCACTGATATTCCTTACCATCAGCTATTTGTTCATACTTCGCTGCATTACACAGCAGCCCGTATCCACTTACATAGGTGGTATACGCTCTTTTCTTTATATCTCTCTCCTTCTCGAGCATTATCTATTCCGAATATTGCCTTTCTTGTTTCGTCATTACCGCCACCGCTTCTGTTACTTGGCGATTTTAATGCCCATCATTTCCTCTGGGGGATCTCACTGTGATTCCCGTGACAATCAGTTAGAGGCTTTTCTTGCTACCCACCCCCTCCATGTTTTAAATACAGGTACTCACACCCATTTTGATCCTCGGACTCACACTCTCTCTTGCATCGATCTCTCAGTCTGCTCTTCCTCTGCCACATTAGACTTCACCTGGTCTGTTCTCCCGGATTTACATGACAGCGATCATTTCCCAATCATTCTTACTTCCCCTTCATATTCACCACCTCTTCGTATCCCACGCTGGCAATTTGATCAGGCAAATTGGAACCTTTACTCACAACTAACTGTTTTTAGTGAGGTTCCTTCTTTGTCCTCCATTGATGAGCTTTTACACCTCTTCTCGTCCCTCCCTTGCTGTCCTATTACGCCTTTTCAATCTTATATGGTCACAAGGAGTTCTTCCACAGCCGTGGAAATCTGTTATTGTTCTTCCTTTTCGCAAACCGGGTACTATGGGACATGAAGCCTCCCACTATCGTCCCATTGCTCTTACCAGTGTAGTTTTCAAAGTGATGGAACGCCTGGTAAACAGACATTTAGTGTGGTATTTAGAGACACACAACAGTCTCTCCACTCATCAATATGGCTTTCGTAAGGGACGTTCTACCATAGACCCCTTACTACGCTTGGATACATATGTTCGTAATGTCTTTGTGAATAACCACTAAGTTATTGTCATATTTTTTGACCTGGAGAAGGCATATGACACAACTTGGAGATATAATATTTTGGCCCAAGCCCACTCCCTAGGCTTCCGAGGCAATCTACCATCCTTCCTTCAGAACTTTTTAACTGACAGACATTTCCGTGTTCGGGTTAATAATGTGCTCTCCCCGGACTTTATCCAAGCTGAAGGTGCCCCCCAGGGATGTGTTCTGAGCACAACACTTTTTCTCCTTGCTATAAATGATTTGGCCTCTAGTCTTCCATCAAATATTTGGTCATCACTCTATGTTGATGACTTCGCTATTGCCTGTGCAGGCGCTGACTATCACCTCACTACAGTTTCTCTCCAGCATGCGGTCGACCGTGTTTCAAATTGGGCCACCACACATTGGTTTAAATTTTCCAGTACCAAAACTCACCAAATTACTTTCATTAGACGCTCTGTCATCTCCGATCATCCTTTGTACCTCTATGGCTCCCGTTTCCCTGAACGTGATACAGTCAGGTTTCTGGGCCTCCTCTTTGACCGTAGGTTATCCTGGAAACCTCACATTACCTCTCTGAAGGCAACTTGTCACAGCCGGCTGAATCTTCTTAAAACCCTTGCTCATCTTTCATGGGGAGCTGATCGCCGAACTCTCCTTCGCCTACATTCCACCCTCATTTTATCGAAACTTGATTATGGTGACCAGATCTATTCAGCGGCCTCTCCTGCTACTCTCTCTAGCCTTAACCCCATTCATCACCAAGGATTACGTTTATGCCTTGGTGCTTTTCGCTCTTCCCCTGTTGAGAGCCTCTATGCAGAAGCGAACGTTCCATCCTTATCCGATCGCCGTGATGCCCATTGCCTTCGCTGCTATGTACACTCCCATGATCTCCGCAATCCTTCCATTTATAGAATGGTCACTGATATTAGTAGACATTCTTTATTTGTTCGCCGCCCGTTTACTCCGTCCCTTCTCTCTTCACCTACATTCGCTCTTGTCTTCTCTTCAATTACCACCTTTCTATGTTAATGTAGCATCTCACTTTTCCCTACCCCCCTGGGAAGTTCCAGCTGTTTGAGTCTGTTCTTTCTCTCTCCCTTGCTCGAAAGCCCAACTGTCTACGGCACTTCCTGCTCTCTTTTTCTTGACCACGTCCACTCTCATTCTCATGCCATTGCTGTGTACACAGATGGCTCTAAGTCTTCTGACAGTGTAGGATTCGCAGCAGTGTTTCCGGACAGCGTCGTACGAGGGCATTTACTATCTTCGGCTAGTATTTTTACTGCTGAATTGTATGCCATTCTTGCAGCACTTATCCATATTGCATCTATGCCTGTGTCATCATTTGTGGTTGTCTCAGACTCCCTTAGTGCTTTACAGGCTATACAGGAATTTGATACACCTCACCCCTTAGTCCTCCGTATCCAACTTTGGCTACACCGCATCTTTACCAAGCATAAAGATATTGTTTTTTGTTGGGTCCCTGGTCATGTTGACGTACAGGGCAATGAACAGGCAGACACTGCTGCGCGGTCAGCAGTACATGACCTACCAGTTTCATATAGAGGTATTCCATTTACGGACTATTTTGCTGCAATAGCTACCCACCTTCACACCAGTTGGCAACAACGTTGGTCTACTATGCTCAGTAACAAACTTCAATCTATTAACCCACCTTTCATCCGGACTCTCTCATTGACTTTCTGACAACTGACTTCACAAACTCTGATACCTTCAGCCCTTTCTACCTCAATCTCTTGCTACCCTCGCTGTTTTCTGTAACCTACTGATTATCCCTCCCCCCTTCTGCCGCCCAATACCCTCGCTTCCTTTCCTACCCTGCAGCGCTGTATAGCCCTTGTGGCTTAGCGCTTCTTTTTGATAATAATAATAATAATAATAATAATAATAATAATAATAATAATAATAATAATAATAATAATAATAATAATAATAATAATAATAATCTATTTAATGTATTGTATTGTTTTAAATAAATATATAAAAAAAATATTTGAATACATTCACCTCCTCCATGCTCTTTCCCTCCAATCTGATATCCAATCTCTCGTCACCTAATCTTTTTGTTATTCTCATCACCTTACTCTTTCCTATATTCACTTTTAATTTTCTTCTTTTACATACCCTACCAAACACGATACAAGAAATATTTATTCCGTGGTGTACATAAGTTGTACTTATTGTAAAATTTATACTAATACCCAAGTACTGCCAGCTGCTGATATTGATCATTTTAACTGCAACAACTGTTGCTACTTCTGCAGCTGATTCTCCTGCTTTTGATAATGATCTTGATATTGTAGCTTACAGTGATTACGCTACTGCGGATTAGCTGTAAGCTATAATCAACATTGACTGCAACAGCAGCAGAAACTGCCATAGCAGCAATAGCGATAAACAAAAGTAGCGTAATAGCTGTAAGCTGCAATATCAAGATCGTTATGAAAAGCAGGAGAATCAGCTGCAGAAGTAGCAACAGTTGTTGCAGATAAAATGATCAATATCAGCAGCTGGCAGTATTTGGGTATTAGTATAAAATTTTACAATAAGTATAACTTATGTACACCACGGAATAAATATTTCTTGTATCGTGTTATTTTGTGAGATACTAGCGAAAATAATATTTATTCAGGTCTTTAAGGGTTAGTACTGAGCCGTGTCACGAGCCTGGCACAATGTAAACAGTAGCATATCTACCGATGGCGGAATAATGACAAGTTTCTCTGTTATTTTGATTTAGGTTATCATTAGGTTAGGTTACTTTTCATATTTGCACAACATAATAATATCTCAAATATAAAACAAACAACAACAAAAAAAAGCCATAGGGTGAGTCGAATGACAGCTCAGCGTGGCTATTGTGCATAAGACAAAGTAAGCTTTGTATAATTCAAACAATTATTGACCAGTCCACTGTGTAGCAGACTTCAGTTAGAACATAACAACAATAACAGAAGCAAAGAACAGAAACAGCAGCAGAATCAATAGCATCAGAAGCTGCAATAACATCAGTAGCAGAAATAATAGCAGCAGAAGCTGCAATAACATCAGTAGCAGAAATAATAGCAGCAGAAGCTGCAGTAACATCAGTAGCAGAAATAATAGCAGCAGAAGCTGCAATAACATCAGTAGCAGAAATAATAGCAGCAGAAGCTGCAATAACATCAGTAGCAGAAATAATAGCAGCAGAAGCTGCAATAACATCAGCAGCAACAAAGAAACATTAGCATTATTAGTACCAGCAGAAGCTGCAACAGCTTAGCTAGCAGCAATGTAACAACAAAATCATCAACATGAACCGCAATCAGCAGCTACAGCATAAATAACAATTTCATCAACCAAGAAGTCACAGCAGTAACAGCAACATCAACAGCATCGGCAGAAACAACAGCAGCAGCACTAGTAGTAACATTTTAAACAGTATTATCAGCACGAAGACCAAAAACATAGAGGTGATCTAACTCACTCTCCCACAACCGTCAATATGCCTGAAGTTTTCAGTGCATGGTGGCGCTGCTTAGACCTTCCTACCTTACTTATTGACTTGATGTAGATATACCCAAATAACTAAAGCTTACTACTACTACGTTTCTGTCCTATTTGTATCGTTTACGAAACGTCCAAGTCGGACAGAAACGTCGGGTTATTTGTGTATTGTTCCAGTCACGGTATTCTGTACTTTTTGTTTTGTTTTTCTTGATACAGATATACTTTCAGTTTACTTATTTAAGATTAAATAAAACAAAATATATTTTATGCAAGTTACCCTAGACGGCTAACCTAGCCTTACCTAACCTAGCTTATAAAAATTAAAATAGTGGTACTCCGAGTTTCGAACTGCTCCCAACTCGACCAATTATGTAAATGTATTATTGTACGTGCTTTTGTGAGTGTATTTTTGGAGGTCTGAAATGGACTAATCTAATTTACATTATTCCTTATAAGAACAAATTCGTTCCATAATAGTACTCAAACAGCCTTCTGGAACGAAGAAAGTTCGAAACTCGGGGTACCACTCCAAAGAACGAAAATTAGCTTACTGAAATTATGATGGGCATTTTCATACATTTCAATTAATATTGGCAAAGTATGACTATAGAGTTTTCTTATTAGGAACAAGAGGACTCGGGAGAGTGAAAGAATTATAAGCCTCTTGAGTATAGCGGGTAAAGTGTGGTAACATTATTATCGATAGAGTTAGGGATTAAGGGTGAAGAAGAATAAGTTGGATTTAGGACCGATACAGATATGTACATCAAGTGATTTTGTTAAAAGTATATATGTAAAAGTTAATGCTTAGTTAAGGATAAGAAACTAATTGTTACATATTTATAATTACGTATATGGTAACAGCAGTAAAGAGTTTGTGTAGTGAATGTTGCTCAGGTTTTGTATATAGTAGACAAGGGGACTATTTTTAAATAAAACTAGGGCTTAGTCAAAGATGTGTGATAATACTGTTGATGGATCGACACCATGCCCAGCCCTTCTAGGGCAGGGTAGGTGTCTGAGCCCGAGCTTCCAGCTCACAAGACTGTCATTCTCATTTGCCCCCTTGGGGCGGGGATGGCAGACCAGAGAAGCCTAGCTTCTCCCTCCGAGAAGCTAGGCTTGGGGACAGTTGGTCCCAAAGATGAGTGGGTAGTTGTGCCTCCTCTCATGGCAGACTTAGGTCTCAGACACTCCCAAGACAGGGAGCCAAGGCCGGGCCACCACTTGGAAAAGGCCCGGGCCGGGAGAATACCGGTGAATCTTTAATAATAATAATAATACCGTTGATGTTTAATGTATTTGTAGATGGTGTTATTAAAGAAGCAAATGTTAGGATGCTTGACAGAGAAAATTAATATTAAATGATGTAGGAGTGATTAAGTGTGTTCCTTACTGATGATTCTGAAGAGAAGTTGCAAATGTTTGTGGAGGAGTAAAGGAGCATGAGTAGAAGGAAATTAAAATAGTCTTGAAAAAAGAGATGAGAGTAACAAAATCTTGGCTAGGAAGGAACATTAGATTGAAGGAGTATAGAAGAAATGAATACATTCAGATATATGGAGATCGATGTGTCAGCATTTGGGTCAATGAAAGGATAGATGAATTAGAGAAAAGACGAGGAAAGAAAAGGTAGGAGAAATATTGAGGCATCTGGGGGAAAAAGATAAGTTAATCAGTGAAAACCAAGAGGGAAATATATCATATTATAGCGGTAGCAACAGTTTTACATGGGTTTGAGACAAGGTTGTTCAAATACAACAGCTGGTACGAGGCTGGAAGTAGCGTAGACGCAGTCTTTGAGATGTATGTTTGATGTGAATATTGTACACAGAATAAGGAACGTAAGAATTAAAAGACAATGCTTGGGTATGAAAGTATAATTCTGAGAGAAGAAGAGGAGTTGTTGAGATGGTTTGGTGGCTTATTAAGAATGAAACAGGATAGGTTGACCAAGAGGGGTGCAGCTCTCTGGGGGAAGACGGACAGAAAGGTTGGGGTCGTCCAGGAATGGGACGACCTCAGAACCTCTTCAATATCTGCCGAAGTGAACCTCAGGTACAGATCGAAATATTCAAACTACCATTATTCCCTACTTTTTATCTCGTTCGGAAATATATATATATATATATATATATATATATATATATATATATATATATATATATATATATATATATATATATATATACAAATACTGATATCTCGCTGAAGGAGACAGACTCGAACCTACGAACCTTAGGACAGGTACGCAGTGCTTTACCAATCTACCCACACTGGACAATATCTTGGCGTGTAGCTTGCGCTACACGTTTGATCCAAGGCAGCCACCTTTCAGGGTAGATTGGTAAAGCACTGCGTACCTTGTCCTAAGGTTCGTAGGTTCGAGTCTCCTTCAGCCAGAGATCAGTGTTTGTATATTTCGCCTGCTCTCGCGAATTCCTTGTATATATATATATATATATATATATATATATATATATATATATATATATATATATATATATATATATATATATATGTATGTATGTATGTATGCGGCCCACCGCAGGGGAGCTGGACGAAGTATTCGAGATGTAGCTCTGAGTTACCTATGTTGTTTTACTTTCTGCTGTATTTTTGTGAATGTTTGGCCAATGTATTTTGTCTTTAATATATATATATATATATATATATATATATATATATATATATATATATATTATATATATATATATATATATATATATATACATATATATATATATGTAATAATTTCACAACATTTCACAACACAAGACACAGATCACTTTTTGATATACCTCGTGTCCATATCACACTGTGTAAAAACTATATGCACATAAAGGGCCCCAAAGTATGGAATTCATTACCAGAAGATATTAAAGTAACCCGGTCTGAAAATCAATTTAAGACGCTTCTCAAAAGCCACTTAATCACCCTAGACTAAATGCTAAACACTCAGTACACATTTACTCACCTATGTACTCCCACATTATAACTTCAACAATCACTTTGAACTTTTTATCCATTGTTGACAGGAATATAATTGAATCATTGTTTTCACAAAAAGCATTTTCGCATATAAATATATCTTTGTCTTATACAAATTTTGATTCATTTATAATTAATATTCTACTGTACAACTATGAAATAATTACTATCCCAATGGAAATAAGTCACTCAGTCTGACATTTTTGGGTTATCCCAGGTTCTCTACACATATGCTGCTATGTATGATAATTCTATGTAACTGTATTTGTGTATACCTGAATAAACTTACTTACTTACTTACTTACGTACTTACTTACAACTATGATACACTCCTTAATATTAAGTAGACTGTAAGTCAATATTGTTAAGTTGACCCATAATACCTCGGCATAATAGAGGTTCTTCGCATTGCAACCAACTATTGTAAATACAAAATCTCAATGTACTGTTTGCAAAGATATAAAATAAATAAATAAATACATAAATAAATAAGTAAAAATCATTCTGAACCCAACGAGAAAAATGTATTTCATTGTGTTTGTTTATTACTAAATTATTGTGAACTTATCTAAAACATATTTAGTTGGATTAGGCTAAAATAAATTGCGCTTGTTATGATAAGGTTAGGTAAGTTTTTTAAGGTTCTTTTGGTACAAAATTATAAATTTTTACATTAACATTAATGAAAAAAATATATCTTTAAACGTATAAGAGAAAATTTTAGAAAGGACTTAATTTTAATCGAGTTCTTGCTAATTGACCAGTTTTACCTATTAGGCACCACGTTATATATATATATATATATATATATATATATATATATATATATATATATATATATATATATATATATATATATATATATATATATATATGTCTGTCTCATAAATATGCAAGAATCCAGGTACGTCTTGCTACTTCTACTTACACTTAGGTCACACTACACATACATGTACATGTTTAGTTATACACACTCATCTGAGTTTTCTTTGATTTTATCTTAATAGTTCTTGGTCTTATTACTTTTCCTTTTATATCCATGGGGAAGTGGAATAAGAATCTTTCCTCCGTAAGCCATGCGTGTTGTAAAAGTCAACTAAAATGCCGGGAACAATGGGCTAGTAACCCCTTTTCCTGTAAAGAATACTAAAAAGAATAAGAAGAAGAAAATTGTCAAAGTGGGAAGTCTGAATGTGCGTGGATGTTGTGCAGATGATAAGAAAGAGATGATTGTGGATGTTATGAATGAGAAGAAACTGGATGTCCTGGCTTTAAGTGAAACAAAGCTGAAGGTGGTGGGAGAGTTTCAATGGAGAGGAATAAATGGGATTATGTCAGGGGTTTCAAATAGAGCTAGAGCTAAAGAAGGAATAGCAATAATGTTGAAGGATAAGCTATGGCAGGAAAAGAGGGACTACAAATGTATAAATTCAAGGATTATGTGGAGTAAAATAAAGATTGGATGTGAAAAGTGGGTTATAGTAAGCGTGTATGCACCTGGAGAAGAGAGAAGTGTAGAGGAGAGAGAGAGATTCTGGGAAATGTTGAGTGAATGCATGGGGAGTTTTGAATCAAGTGTGAGAGTAATGGTGGTTGGGGATTTCAATGCTAAATTGGGTAAAAATGTTATGGAGGGAGTAGTAGGTAAATTTGGGGTGCCAGGGGTAAATGTAAATGGGGAGCCTTTAATTGAGCTATGTGTAGAAAGAAATTTGGTAATAAGTAATACATATTTTATGAAAAAGAGGATAAATAAATATACAAGGTATGATGTAGCACGTAATGAAAGTAGTTTGTTAGATTATGTATTGGTGGATAAAAGGTTGATGGGTAGGCTCCAGGATGTACATGTTTATAGAGGGGCAACTGATATATCGGATCATTATTTAGTTGTAGCTACAGTTAGAGTAAGAGGTAGATGGGAAAAGAGGAAGGTGGCAACAACAAGTAAGAGGGAGGTGAAAGTGTATAAACTAAGGGAGGAGGAAGTTCGGGCGAGATATAAGTGACTATTGGCAGAAAGGTGGGCTAGTGCAAAGATGAGTAGTGGGGGGGTTGAAGAGGGTTGGAATAGTTTTAAAAATGCAGTATTAGAATGTGGGGCAGAAGTTTGTGATTATAGGAGGGTGGGGGCAGAAGGAAAGAGGAATGATTGGTGGAATGATGAAGTAAAGGGTGTGATAAAAGAGAAAAAGGTAGCTTACGAGAGGTTTTTACAAAGCAGAAGTGTTATAAGAAGAGCAGAGTATATGGAGAGTAAAAGAAATGTGAAGAGAGTGGTGAGAGAGTGCAAAAGGAGAGCAGATGAAAGAGTGGGAGAGGCACTGTCAAGATATTTTAATGAAAATAAGAAAAAATTTTGGAGTGAGTTAAACAAGTTAAGAAAGCCTAGGGAAAGTATGGATTTGTCAGTTAAAAACAGAGTAGGGGAGTTAGTAGATGGGGAGAGGGAGGTATTAGGTAGATGGCGAGAATATTTTGAGGAACTTTTAAATGTTAAGGAAGAAAGGGAGGCGGTAATTTCATGCACTGGCCAGGGAGGTATACCATCTTTTAAAGTGAAGAAGAGCAGAATGTAAGTGTGGTGGAGGTACGTGAGGCATTACGTAGAATGAATGGGGGTAAAGCAGCTGGAACTGATGGGATCATGACAGAAATGTTAAAAGCAGGGGGGGATATAGTGTTGGAGTGGTTGGTACTTTTGTTTAATAAATGTATGAAAGAGGGGAAGGTACCTAGGGATTGGCGGAGAGCATGTATAGTCCCTTTATATAAAGGGAAAGGGGACAAAAGAGATTGTAAAAATTATAGAGGAATAAGTTTACTGAGTATACCAGGAAAAGTATACGGTAGGGTTATATTGAAAGAATTAGAGGTAAGACAGAATGTAGAATTGCGGACGAGCAAGGAGGCTTCAGAGTGGGTAGGGGATGTGTAGATCAAGTGTTTACATTGAAGCATATATGTGAACAGTATTTAGATAAAGGTAGGCAAGTTTTTATTGCATTTATGGATTTAGAAAAGGCATATGATAGAGTGGATAGAGGAGCAATGTGGCAGATGTTGCAAGTATATGGAATAGGTGGTAAGTTACTAAATGCTGTAAAGAGCTTTTATGAGGATAGTGAGGCTCAGGTTAGGGTGTGTAGAAGAGAGGGAGAATACTTCCCGGTAAAAGTAGGTCTTAGACAGGGATGTGTAATGTCACCATGGTTGCTTAATATATTTATAGATGGGGTTGTAAAAGAAGTAAATGCTAGGGTGTTCGGGAGAGGGGTGGGATTAAATTATGGGGAATCAAATTCAAAATGGGAATTGACACAGTTACTTTTTGCTGATGATACTGTGCTTATGGGAGATTCTAAAGAAAAATTGCAAAGGTTAGTGGATGAGTTTGAGAATGTGTGTAAAGGTAGAAATTTGAAAGTGAACATAGAAAAGAGTAGGGTGATGAGGGTATCAAATGATTTAGATAAAGAAAAATTGGATATCAAATTGGGGAGGAGGAGTATGGAAGAAGTGAATGTTTTCAGATACTTGGGAGTTGACGTGTCGGCGGATGGATTTATGAAGGATGAGGTTAATCATAGAACTGATGAGGGAAAAAAGGTGAGTGGTGCGTTGAGGTATATGTGGAGTCAAAAAACATTATCTATGGAGGCAAAGAAGGGAATGTATGAAAGTATAGTAGTATCAACACTCTTATATGGATGTGAAGCTTGGGTGGTAAATGCAGCAGCGAGGAGACGGTTGGAGGCAGTGGAGATGTCCTGTCTAAGGGCAATGTGTGGTGTAAATATTATGCAGAAAATTCGGAGTGTGGAAATTAGGAGAAGGTGTGGAGTTAATAAAAGCATTAGTCAGAGGGCAGAAGAGGGGTTGTTGAGGTGGTTTGGTCATTTAGAGAGAATGGATCAAAGTAGAATGACATGGAAAGCATATAAATCTATAGGGGAAGGAAAGAGGGGTAGGGGTCGTCCTCGAAAGGGTTGGAAAGAGGGGGTAAAGGAGGTTTTGTGGGCTAGGGCTTGGATTTCCAGCAAGCGTGCATGAGCGTGTTAGATAGGAGTGAATGGAGACGAATGATACTTGGGACCTGACGATCTGTTGGAGTGTGAGCAGGGTAATATTTAGTGAAGGGATTCAGGGAAACCGGTTATTTTCATATAGTCGGACTTGAGTCCTGGAAATGGGAAGTACAATGCTTGCACTTTAAAGGAGGGGTTTGGGATATTGGCAGTTTGGAGGGATATGTTGTGTATCTCTATACGTATATGCTTCTAAGCTGTTATATTCTGAGCACCTCTGCAAAAGCAGTGATAATGTGTGAGTGTGGTGAAAGTGTTGAATGATGATGAAAGTATTTTCTTTTTGGGGATTTTCTTTCTTTTTTTTTTTTTGGGTCACCCTGCCTCGGTGGGAGACGGCCGACTTGTTGAAAAAAAAAAAAAAAAAAAATATATATATATATATATATATATATATATATATATATATATATATATATATATATATATATATATATATATATATATATATATATATATATATATCTTTATATATATTATGGAGAGAGGTCTCAGAATAGCATAGGTGTCACTGTCCACGGTTACCCTTAGAGTGGGTTAGTGGTCTGGGCAAACCCCACCCTACCATCATCCCCCTACTACCCATATGGGGTAGGAGGGTTTCTAAGATGTCAAGTAGGAAATTATAAGACATAAAAACACCAGCCCTAACCTTTTCTAATCGTTTATAACAAGTCATGTGGTTTGAGAAAATAAGTTTCTCGTTAGATACTGTAGACATGGATAGCTATTATTCTGTGTAACCTTATCAAATAATGAAAGACAGGAATACAGTGTACTCTTTGTCCGTTTAAATGTCCTGCTCTGAGGTATTCGACGGTTCTACTGATGTACTCAGAAGTATGTCTTCCTAAATATTGTCTATTGTTTTCTCAGTGTTGGTTAATATACCATACATGGGGACTTCTATGCCTATCCGATAATATTTCTATGATCTAAATTCTACTAATACCCTTTAACCTCTCCTTACGTTATCTTGTGTGCTTATCACTGTATGATACATTAACAGCTACAGGTGTTATTTAACCATCAAAACTGACGTGGTGTGAAGTTTTAGTATCTAGACACTGGACGGGCGTCACCAATCCGGCAACCCACCTGGTATAATGAACATTCTTGTGATTTTGTACTAAATAATTATCGAGCTTATATAGCCCATAATTTGAGTTGTATACTGTATTCCTTTCATGTTTCACGAGGGAAGATTCAGTTATGTTTCTTTCCATGACAGAACTTTTTGGTACTATAATCTGGGCAGCATCCCACCCCGGTGGGTGATTACATGCACTAACGTGGTTAAAGATAGCATTCGACTCCTGTCCTGTCCTGGTGTGATTCTTGGCTCACAGTGAGGCGGTTCAAAACAACATGGCTAGTCACAGTATTAGTATTGATTAATACCACTCGTTCGTGGTTACAATTATATATATATATATATATATATATATATATATATATATATATATATATATATATATTTTTTTTTTTTTTTATATAGGATGGGGTCCACCTCTGGTGTAAATTGTGGGACCCATAGCCTCGGAGAAGTGGATAAAAAGGCTTCAAGGAAGAATATTTGGATTTCTTCCTGAAGCCATTTGAATATTCCACTTCCCCTACCACCCCATCTTTTAAACTATTTTTTTGTTTTACCAATAGGAATATTTTATTACATAATATGGCACAGAAGATTTAAGAGATACATTGCTGATATAAAGGTGGCATATATATATATATATATATATAATATATATATATATATATATATATATATATATATATATATATATAATATATATATATATATATATATATACATGTTGTTACGTGTGTATCACCGATTATAAGGCGAAAATCTCATCCAGCTCCTCAGAGCTGGGGCGTGTGCCCAAAATGCAGCATGCATTACCCCTTTGAACAGCCGCGCTGAGCCGCGGGGAACAAAAAACCTAGTGCCCTGGGACCCCTAGTTACCCTGATGAGTTTTTTTTCCCAGCCCCTTTAAAGGAAATTGAGGGCCTTTTTCCCCCCCAATGAGCCAAGGGTCTCTGACCTATGGGAACAAACTTTTAAAAGGAGGGGCAATTTCCCCATTTTTTTCTAGACTTTTGGGGAAATCCCTAAAGCGGCACCCTCCCCCTCCTTCCTCCCGGGTGTTTTGGGGAGATGGGTACACCCAAGGTAGTGCCCCATGTATAGTCCCACACCACCTCCCTTCCCATCTGCCCAGGCTTGAAGGGTGATCCCCAATCTGGACGCTTCTGGCTCCCCTAAAGATAGCATATTTTGGGGTGGCCCCTTTTACTGCTGGGAAAATCCACTGTTGTAAAGGGGCCCTCTTGATAATTTTTATTAACCTCCTCATGTTTTTTGAAATTTTCCCCCTCGGATTTACGGCACACAAACCAGGTCCCCGAATGGGTTTCTGCTGTTTTAAACTGCCAAAAAATACCCCTGGTTCGGCGGAATAGGGGGCAAGTCAAAGGGGCAACCCCGATGCGGATGGTCTGTGGGCCCCGAGGCGGGGTGCCAAGGCTGGATTTGGGGAACACCCAAACAGAAATTCCCCAGCAGAGGGGCTCTCACTGCCAGCAGGCGGGCTCTGTCCTTCCCTGCCCAAAATCTGAAGCATCTTTGGGAGGTATATTTTCCACTTTTTGGACCATCCCATTTGCGATTGTTTGAAGTTTTTTGGGGGGAGCATGTCTGGTTTCTGACCCGTTAGATTATCCCAGTCATTGCTGTCAATAAAATTTTTGGTCCTGGGCTCCAACCCTTGTCCCAAGATTTTTCAGGGGAATCCCCTGCTACAAGCTCTCTGGATAAAATTTACCCCGAGGACAGAAAAGCAGGTAACGCAATCTGTGTTGACTTTGCGGACCCCAATCCCTTTCCATCTGACTGGAAGTGTAGCTTGGTTCCACGGGCCCGTTTTTCTAGAGTAAGGTTAAGTACTTTCGTAAAAATTCCCTCAAAAATACTTCATATTTTTGCAGTATGGGGTTAAATATATAAGGGGGCCCACATTTTAGGAAATATGTAACCTGGGCAGACTCAACATTTTTGTGAGAAGGTACAAGCATCGTGGGTGCCCAAAGATTCCCTATTCGTTTTTCCATTCTCCTTAACTTTCCCAAATTTTTTCCCTGGAAATTGTGTCAATGGCTTTGGGCTTCCCAGAGGTGCTCCTAGAAAGACACTATTTGGGGGGGGGAAATTTGACTGCTGCCCCCTGGTAGTTTTGATCTCACGGCTTTTATCACTTTTTGGGCCCTGACGAGATGATTTCACATTTGGATGGTTTCCCGGATGAGACCCTTTTCCTGTCCCTGTGTTTTCCCTGTGAAAGGGGCATTGGAGGGACCCCTTTGAAAACCTGCTATTGTGCCATAAATCTAGGAACCAATGTTTGCTCCCCTGGTCAGTCTGAGGGTAAATTCCCTAACGCAAAAAGAAGAAAAATTTGGTGCAAAGGATCTCCTTTTTGGGGAAAACCCTCTGTTTATGTTTTTTTGCCCCCAAAGAGAAGCATTGTTTTCCTTGCTAAAACCCAGTAAAACCCAAAAGGGAAGAGACCGGGGGAAAATGTTCTTTTTACTGGGCTAATACCCCCTCTCTTTTCGGAGTTTGAACCCCTTTTTTTTGGGAAATCAATTTTACCATTTGCTTTGTTCAGGAGGTTGTTGAAAATGCCCTTTTGCATAAACCCGCTGCTTAAACCTTCCCTTTGAGAACCCCAAAGCCAAGTTTTTTTTGGGTTTTAAGCATCATGGCTGCCTGTGCAGAATACTTCGGACAGCAGGGTTTTGGGTACGAGGCGGCGTAACGTTTTTGCCTACGCAATTTGGGGCCCAATTCCTTTCCCTCCTTTTTTTTAAGTGCACAAAATGTTGGGACCAAAAAAAGGAAAAGGGCTAAATTCCCTCAGGAATTTAGAAACCCGCCCAAGGGAAATTTTTTGACGAACCTTGTGATCTCTGAAAGCAGTTTCCCCTGCAAATTTTCCCCAAAAAACTGGATTGAACCCTTTCCTTTAAATGCGTTGGGCCCTTATTCCCGTGTAACCCCCAAACAACCAGATGGGAACGACATTATTGCTTTTTAAAAGTCTGAGTCTTTTAAAAATCAATGGTTTCCCTAGTGGGGGCGAGGTGCTGGGAAAGTTGGTTTTCCACTGGGGTTTCCCCCGGCAGGGGCTTTTCCCTAAGTGCTTCAGCCCTTCAGCATCCCTGGGAGGGAACTTATCTTTTAAATGGTAATAATTCTGATTTTCCCCCCACTGTGTTGCCCTCTTTCAATTTTCTTGTTCCCCCTGGACTCTGACTTTTTCACTGCGTAGAGTGAGTGGGGGTTTTTTGCCTCTCCCTTTTTTTTTTGTTGAAAGGGGAAGGTTTAATGAGGTTTTTCAACTCAAAGGGAAAAACTCTTAAGGATTTTAAATTTTCATGAGGTAGGGCCCCTTTCCCCTTTTTTTTTCCGGACAGCTAAAACAACATTGCCAAAAAGTAGCAAGTTTTTGCCATCCTTTTAAGGTTGGGGAGGGATTTTAAGGGTAAATGGAAACCCTCGTTTAATTTTTTTTTAGGAGGTCTGTAATTTCCCAGCGGGGTGTGGACGGGCTGCTTTGGGAAATGTGTGATGTCCTCGTACCCCGTTTCTTTTTATTGCTTCCAAGAGATTGTTTGATGAGATAAAAATCTGTTGGAGTGGGGTTTAGGTGGGCCCGAGGTGGCTCTGGATCATCACTTTTTCCCCAGGAAGACATCCTGAACCAGGGGTAAATACCGTGTTTTCGGAGGAAACCATTAAATTTGAGAAAACGAAGGGTGTAAGCATTACCGACACTTTCCTTTTCCTAGTATTTTCCAAAACCCTGCCATTTTCCCCGGCTGCTTGCTTTCCCCCTGGTTGGGATACCCTCTGCTAGACTAACAAAAGGAGTGGAATATGACATGGTTGGGGGGGGGGGAAAGGGGCGTGGAAAGGGATGACTTGACCGTGGTGGCCTAGGGAGTTTGGGGGGGCCCGGGGGGGGAAAGGGGAAAAATTCCCTTGGGGAAAATTTGGTGGGGGAGGCCCCGGTTTTTGAGTGGGGTTACCCGGGGGTTCAATACACATTTACTTGCGCCCCATATATTGTTTTTACTGTCTTACAAAACACACAACTTTATTTGTTTCCCCTGTACACTATTAAACAATGTGGGATTGGGGACTGCTGAACCAAGTGTTAAATAACCCCTCAGTTACACAAACCCACCTCTTCCACCCACCCCCCTGAAAGTGGGGGGTGGATGCACTGAAATGGTCACTCCCGTTAACATTAAATTTACATTGTTTTTTTCCCTAACATAAGGGTTTTAAAAAAAATCCCTGCATCGACCCAAACATTTCCAAAGTTTAAATGGGAAACAAAAAGGGGGCTGGTGCTTGGGTATAGATGTTTTTTTTTAAAAGCTTTTTGAAAGGGTTTTTATGTACGTTTAAACTTGGCCCGGGACCATAAAAAAGTGTAGGCCCCTTTTACTCCCCCACACCTCCAAAATGGCCGGCTTCCCCCCTTTCCCCCACCCCCACTCACCAACATTTAAAACTGCACAACATTTCCACAATTTTCCCTTTAAACGGGTTTCTTTGAAATGTCTTCCCTTTCCCCCCTTGGGGTCTTCCCAAAAGTATTCACAATAATCCTGTTGATCCTTTAAAAAGGTTTAGCCCCGTTGATCCGGGCTTAAAATTTTAAAAACCCGCAGCTAGCCCCCACATCTTGCCAGCGCCAGCGCATGGCACTATATATAATATATTTTAAATTAATTATATATATTATATATATATTATATATATATATATATATATAATATATATATATTTTAAAAATATATTGTATATATATATTTTTTTTTTCGAGTCGGCCGTTTCCCACCGAGGCAGGGTGACCCCAAAAAAGAAAGAAAATCCCCAAAAAGAAAATACTTTCATCATCATTCAACACTTTCACCACACTGACACATTATCACTGTTTTGCAGAGGTGCTCAGAATACAACAGTTTAGAAAGCATTATACGTATAAAGATACACAACATATCCTTCCAAACTTCCAATATCCCAAACCCCTAATAATGGAACTCAATCGTAATGACGATTGTTTATGAATAAACGAAGAGTGGGAAGGGATTTAAAACCGTTGTTCCTGATAAGCAACAAATTAAACACTATAACACTGAGTTAAGTAGCTTACAAGAGGAGGGCTTCACAGAGAGCACATGTGTGACATGTCAGCATCAGAGGTCACAGCTGTGATCTCTGATGCTGACCTCATAGTACATCTGTCTCATACCCCTTAAAGCCTTATAGTCAATAAACTATTCATAATGAACGATAACTAATGAATAAGCAAAATAATGGACGGGAACTCTAACAGTGATCACAAATCTATTATCACTAAAATTTCCTGGGAGTACGAGAATAAGGATCATACATTACAAATCTCCAATTTTTATACTGTCGATTGTATAGGACTTAGGGGACACCTGTCTTGTCTTGACTGGCTAATGATTCCAGTGACGAGACGAGATCAGGCTGCAGGTCTAATGTTGTACCACTGGGCTATGAGACAATGTTGTACCCCTGGGCTATGAGACAATGTTGTACCACTGGGCTATGAGACAATGTAGTACCACTGGGCTATGAGACAATGTTGCACCACTGGGCTATGAGACAATGTTGTACCACTGGGCTATGAGACAATGTTGCACCACTGGGCTATGAGACAATGTTGTACCCCTGGGCTATGAGACAATGTTGTACCACTGGGCTATGAGACAATGTTGTACCACTGCGCTATGAGACAATGTTGTACCACAGGGCTATGGGACAATATTGTACCACTGGGCTATGAGACAATGTTGTACCACTGGGCTATGGGACAATATTGTACAACTGGGCTATGAGACAATGTTGTACCACTGGGCTATGAGACAATGTAGTACCACTGGGCTATGAGACAATGTTGTACCACTGGGCTATGAGACAATGTTGTACCAGTGGGCTCTGAGACAATGTTGCACCAGTGGGCTATGAGACAATGTTGCACCAGTGGGCTCTGAGACAATGTTGCACCAGTGGGCTATGAGACAATGTTGCACCACTGGGCTATGAGACAATGTTGTACCCCTGGGCTATGAGACAATGTTGTACCACTGGGCTATGAGACAATGTTGTACCACTGGGCTATGAGACAATGTTGTACCACTGGGCTATGAGACAATGTTGTACCCCTGGGCTATGAGGCAATGTTGCACCAGTGGGCTCTGAGACAATGTTGCACCAGTGGGCTGTGAGACAATGTTGCACCAGTGGGCTGTGAGACAATGTTGCACCAGTGGGCTGTGAGACAATGTTGCACCAGTGGGCTGTGAGACAATGTTGCACCAGTGGGCTATGAGACAATGTTGCACCACTGGCTATGAGACAATGTTGTACCCCTGGGCTATGAGACAATGTTGTACCACTGGGCTATGAGACAATGTTGTACCACTGGGCTATGAGACAATGTTGTACCACTGAGCTATGAGACAATGTTGTACCCCTGGGCTATGAGGCAATGTTGCACCAGTGGGCTCTGAGACAATGTTGCACCAGTGGGCTGTGAGACAATGTTTGCACCCAGTGGGCTGTGAGACAATGTTGCACCAGTGGGCTATGAGACAATGTTGTACCACTGGGCTATGAGACAATGTTGTACCACTGGGCTATGAGACAATGTTGTACCACTGGGCTATGAGACAATGTTGTACCCCTGGGCTATGAGACAATGTTGCACCAGTGGGCTGTGAGACAATGTTGCACCAGTGGGCTGTGAGACAATGTTGCACCAGTGGGCTGTGAGACAATGTTGCACCAGTGGGCTGTGAGACAATGTTGCACCAGTGGGCTGTGAGACAATGTTGCACCAGTGGGCTGTGAGACAATGTTGCACCAGTGGGCTATGAGACAATGTTGCACCAGTGGGCTGTGAGACAATGTTGCACCACTGGGCTGTGAGACAATGTTGCACCAGTGGGCTGTGAGACAATGTTGCACCAGTGGGCTATGAGACAATGTTGTACCACTGGGCTATGAGACAATGTTGTACCACTGGGCTATGAGACAATGTTGTACCACTGGGCTATGAGACAATGTTGTACCCCTGGGCTATGAGACAATGTTGCACCAGTGGGCTCTGAGACAATGTTGCACCAGTGGGTTGTGAGACAATGTTGCCTCAGTGGGTGTGAGGACAATGTTTGCACCAGTGGGCTATGAGACAATGTTGCACCAGTGGGCTGTGAGACATATGTTTGGCACCAGTGGGCTGTGAGACAATGTTGCAACCAGTGGGCATGAGACAATGTTGCAACAGTGGGCTCTGAGACAATGTTGCACCAGTGGGCTGTGAGACAATGTTGCGCCACTGGGCTGTGAGACAATGTTGCACCAGTGGGCTGTGAGACAATGTTGCACCAGTGGGCTGTGAGACAATGTTGCACCAGTGGGCTGTGAGACAATGTTGTACCAGTGGGCTGTGAGACAATGTTGCACCAGTGGGCTGTTAGACAATGTTGCACCAGTGGGGTATGAGACAATGTTGCACCAGTGGGCTCTGAGACAATGTTGCACCAGTGGGCTGTGAGACAATGTTGCACCAGTGGGGTATGAGACAATGTTGCACCAGTGGGCTGCGAGACAATGTTGCACCACTGGGCTGTGAGACAATGTTGCACCACTGGGCTGTGAGACAATGTTGCACCACTGGGCTGCGAGACAATGTTGCACCAGTGGGCTGTGAGACAAGTGGCATTTCTTCTTCTGGAGTCACAAACTAGGAATAAGTAGTTCCTTCACAGACCTAAAATCTTTCACACTGTATTTATTGATATTGGAAATGAAGTTCAGTATTTCGGAGAACTCAGCCCATTCTTAGGGAAATTATAGATGGAAAAAACACAAAGAACAGGAAAATACAATAAGTGGGGAATAAAAGATGATGCAGAATTCATAAAATTTATTTAAGAAATACCTGACGCACATGCGTTTTGTTTTGAGTAAAAAGTGAAGAAGTATAATATAAATTATGACAATAAAGCTTATCGAATATACAAGAGCAGCGAGTGACTGTTATGTGACTGTTATGTGACTGTTATGTAACTGTTATGTAACTGTTATGTGACTGTTATGTGACTGTTATGTAACTGTTATGTAACTGTTATGTGACTGTTATGTGACTGTTATGTGACTGTTATGTGACTGTTATGTGACTGTTATGTGACTGTTATGTGACTGTTATGTAACTGTTATGTAACTGTTATGTGACTGTTATGTGACTGTTATGTAACTGTTATGTAACTGTTATGTGACTGTTATGTGACTGTTATGTGACTGTTATGTGACTGTTATGTGACTGTTATGTGACTGTTATGTAACTGTTATGTGACTGTTATGTGACTGTTATGTAACTGTTATGTGACTGTTATGTGACTGTTATGTAACTGTTATGTGACTGTTATGTGACTGTTATGTGACTGTTATGTGACTGTTATGTGACTGTTATGTAACTGTTATGTAACTGTTATGTGACTGTTATGTGACTGTTATGTAACTGTTATGTATACTGTTATGTGACTGTTATGTGACTGTTATGTGACTGTTTATGTGACTGTTATGTAACTGTTATGTAACTGTTATGTGACTGTTTATGTAACTGTTATGTAACTGTTATGTGACTGTTATGTGACTGTTATGTAACTGTTATGTGACTGTTTATGTAAACTGTTATGTGACTGTTATGTGACTGTTATGTGACTGTTATGTAACTGTTATGTGACTGTTATGTGACTGTTATGTAACTGTTATGTGACTGTTATGTAACTGTTATGTAACTGTTATGTGACTGTTATGTGACTGTTATGTGACTGTTATGTAACTGTTATGTAACTGTTATGTGACTGTTATGTGGACTGTTATGTAACTGTTATGTGACTGTTATGTAACGTTATGTAACTGTTATGTGGAACTGTTATGTGACTGTTATGTAACTGTTATGTGACTGTTATGTAACTGTTATGTGACTGTTATGTGACTGTTATGTGACTGTTATGTAACTGTTATGTGACTGTTATGTGACTGTTATGTAACTGTTATGTGACTGTTATGTAACTGTTATGTGACTGTTATGTGACTGTTATGTGACTGTTATGTAACTGTTATGTGACTGTTATGTGACTGTTATGTGACTGTTATGTGACTGTTATGTGACTGTTATGTAACTGTTAATGTGACTGTTATGTGACTGCTATGTGACTGTTATGTGACTGTTATGTGACTGTTATGTGACTGTTATGTAACTGTTATGTGACTGTTATGTGACTGTTATGTGACTGTTATGTGACTGTTATGTGACTGTTATGTGACTGTTATGTGACTGTTATGTGACTGTTATGTGACTGTTATGTGACTGTTATGTGACTGTTATGTGACTGTTATGTGACTGTTATGTAACTGTTATGTGACTGTTATGTGACTGCTATGTGACTGTTATGTGACTGTTATGTGACTGTTATGTAACTGTTATGTGACTTATGTGACTGTTATGTAACTGTTATGTAACTGTTATGTGACTGTTATGTGACTGTTATGTGACTGTTATGTAACTGTTATGTGACTGTTATGTGACTGTTATGTGCCTGTTATGTGACTGTTCTGTGACTGTTATGTGACTGTTATGTGACTGTTATGTGACTGTTATGTGACTGTTATGTGACTGTTATGTGACTGTTATGTGACTGTTATGTGACTGTTATGTGACTGTTATGTGACTGTTATGTGACTGTTATGTAACTGTTATGTGACTGTTATGTGACTGTTATGTGACTGTTATGTGACTGTTATGTGACTATTATGTGACTGTTATGTAACTGTTATGTAACTGTTATGTGACTGTTATGTGACTGTTATGTGACTGTTATGTGACTGTTATGTGACTGTTATGTAACTGTTATGTGACTGTTATGTGACTGTTATGTGACTGCTATGTGACTGTTATGTGACTGTTATGTGACTGTTATGTAACTGTTATGTGACTTATGTGACTGTTATGTAACTGTTATGTAACTGTTATGTGACTGTTATGTGACTGTTATGTGACTTATGTAACTGTTATGTGACTGTTATGTGACTGTTATGTGACTGTTATGTAACTGTTATGTGACTGTTATGTGACTGTTATGTGACTGTTATGTGACTGTTATGTGACTGTTATGTGACTGTTATGTGACTGTTATGTGACTGTTATGTGACTGTTATGTGCCTGTTATGTGACTGTTATGTGACTGTTATGTGACTGTTATGTGACTGTTATGTGACTGTTATGTGACTGTTATGTGACTGTTATGTGACTGTTATGTGACTGTTATGTGACTGTTATGTAACTGTTATGTGACTGTTATGTAACTGTTATGTAACTGTTATGTAACTGTTATGTAACTGTTATGTGACTGTTATGTAACTGTTATGTAACTGTTATGTAACTGTTATGTAACTGTTATGTGACTGTTATGTGCCTGTTATGTGACTGTTATGTGACTGTTATGTGACTGTTATGTGACTGTTATGTGACTGTTATGTGACTGTTATGTGACTGTTATGTAACTGTTATGTGACTGTTATGTGACTGTTATGTGCCTATTATGTGACTGTTATGTGACTGTTATGTGACTGTTATGTGACTGTTATGTGACTGTTATGTGACTGTTATGTGACTGTTATGTGACTGTTATGTGACTGTTATGTGACTGTTATGTGACTGTTATGTGACTGTTATGTAACTGTTATGTAATGTTATGTGACTGTTATGTGACTGTTATGTGACTGTTTATGTGACTGTTTGTGACTGTTACGTAACTGTTATGTGACTGTTATGTGACTGTTATGTGACTGCTATGTGACTGTTATGTGACTGTTATGTGACTGTTATGTAACTGTTATGTGACTTATGTGACTGTTATGTAACTGTTATGTAACTGTTATGTGACTGTTATGTGACTGTTATGTGACTTATGTAACTTTTATGTGACTGTTATGTGACTGTTATGTGACTGTTATGTAACTGTTATGTGACTGTTATGTGGACTGTTAGTGTGCCTGTATGTGACTGTTTATGTGACTGTTATGTGACTGTTATGTGACTGTTATGTGACTTATGTGACTGTTATGTGACTGTTATGTAACTGTTATGTGACTGTTATGTGACTGTTATGTGCCTGTTATGTGACTGTTATGTGACTGTTATGTGGACTGTTATGTGACTGTTATGTGACTGTTATGTGACTGTTATGTGACTGTTATGTGACTGTTATGTGACTGTTATGTGACTGTTATGTGACTGTTATGTAACTGTTATGTGACTGTTATGTAACTGTTATGTGACTGTTATGTGACTGTTATGTAACTGTTATGTGACTGTTATGTAACTGTTATGTAACTGTTTATGTAACTGTTATGTAACTGTTATGTGACTGTTATGTGTAACTGTTATGTAACTGTTATGTAACTGTTATGTAACTGTTATGTGACTGTTATGTGACTGTTATGTAACTGTTATGTGACTGTTATGTAACTGTTATGTAACTGTTATGTAACTGTTATGTAACTGTTATGTAACTGTTATGTGACTGTTATGTGACTGTTATGTAACTGTTATGTGACTGTTATGTAACTGTTATGTAACTGGTATGTAACTGTTATGTGACTGTTATGTAACTGTTATGTAACTGTTATGTAACTGTTATGTGACTGTTATGTAACTGTTATGTGACTGTTATGTAACTGTTATGTGACTGTTATGTAACTGTTATGTGACTGTTATGTGACTGTTATGTAACTGCTATGTAACTGCTATGTAACTGCTATGTAACTCTTATGTGACTGTTATGTAACTGCTATGTAACTGTTATGTAACTGTTATGTAATTGTTATGTGACTGTTATGTAACTGTTATGTGACTGTTATGTGACTGTTATGTAACTGTTATGTGACTGTTATGTGACTGTTATGTAACTGCTATGTAACTGCTATGTAACTGTTATGTAACTGTTATGTGACTGTTATGTAACTGTTATGTGACTGTTATGTAACTGCTATGTAACTGTTATGTAACTGTTATGTAACTGTTATGTGACTGTTATGTAACTGTTATGTGACTGTTATGTGACTGTTATGTAACTGTTATGTGACTGTTATGTGACTGTTATGTAACTGTTATGTGACTGTTATGTGACTGTTATGTAACTGCTATGTAACTGTTATGTAACTGTTATGTAACTGTTATGTAACTGTTATGTAACTGTTATGTAACTGTTATGTAACTGTTATGTAACTGTTATGTAACTGTTATGTAACTGTTATGTAACTGTTATATAACTGTTATGTAACTGTTATGTAACTGTTATGTAACTGATATGTAACTGTTATGTAACTGTTATGTAACTGTTATGTAACTGCTATGTAACTGCTATGTAACTGCTATGTAACTGCTATGTAACTGTTATGTAACTGTTATGTGACTGTTATGTAACTGCTATGTAACTGCTATGTAACTGTTATGTAACTGTTATGTGACTGTTATGTGACTGTTATGTAACTGTTATGTGACTGTTATGTGACTGTTATGTAACTGCTATGTAACTGCTATGTAACTGTTATGTAACTGTTATGTAACTGTTATGTAACTGTTATGTAACTGTTATGTAACTGTTATGTAACTGTTATGTAACTGTTATGTAACTGCTATGTAACTGCTATGTAACTGCTATGTAACTGTTATGTAACTGTTATGTGACTGTTATGTAACTGCTATGTAACTGCTATGTAACTGTTATCTAACTGTTATGTAACTGCTATGTAACTGCTATGTAACTGTTATGTGACTGTTATGTAACTGCTATGTAACTGCTATGTAACTGTTATGTAACTGTTATGTAACTGCTATGTAACTGCTATGTAACTGCTATGTAACTGCTATGTAACTGCTATGTAACTGTTATGTAACTGTTATGTGACTGTTATGTGACTGTTATGTAACTGTTATGTGACTGTTATGTAACTGTTATGTAACTGTTATGTAACTGTTATGTAACTGCTATGTAACTGCTATGTAACTGTTATGTGACTGTTATGTAACTGCTATGTAACTGCTATGTAACTGTTATGTAACTGTTATGTAACGGTTATGTAACTGCTATGTAACTGCTATGTAACTGCTATGTAACTGCTATGTAACTGCTATGTAACTGCTATGTAACTGCTATGTAACTGCTATGTAACTGCTATGTAACTGCTATGTAACTGCTATGTAACTGTTATGTGACTGTTATGTAACTGTTATGTAACTGTTATGTAACTGTTATGTAACTGCTATGTAACTGCTATGTAACTGCTATGTAACTGCTATGTAACTGCTATGTAACTGCTATGTAACTGCTATGTAACTGCTATGTAACTGCTATGTAACTGCTATGTAACTGCTATGTAACTGCTATGTAACTGCTATGTAACTGCTATGTAACTGCTATGTAACTGGCCGAGACAGTGCAGACGGACTCGGATCCACACAAATAACAGAATATCATCAGCACACATTGAAGACAGACTGTCATGGTATAAAATGCGTGAACTCTAATGAGAGGCCACGCAGAACTCAACATGAGTAGTTTAACATGTTGGCATGCAGCAGTCAACACAGTGTTGTGTAGTTTAACATGTTGGCATGCAGCAGTCAACACAGTGTTGTGTAGTTTAACATGTTGGCATGCAGCAGTCAACACAGTGTTGTGTAGTTTAACATGTTGGCATGCAGCAGTCAACACAGTGTTGTGTAGTTTAACATGTTGGCATGCAGCAGTCAACACAGTGTTGTGTAGTTTTAACATGCTGGCATGCAGCAGTCAACACAGTGTTGTGTAGTTTAACATGTTGGCATGCAGCAGTCAACACAGTGTTGTGTAGTTTAACATGCTGGCATGCAGCAGCCAACACAGTGTTGTGTAGTTTAACATGCTGGCATGCAGCAGTCAACACAGTGTTGTGTAGTTTAACATGTTGGCATGCAGCAGTCAACACAGTGTTGTGTAGTTTAACATGCTGGCATGCAGCAGTCAACACAGTGTTGTGTAGTTTAGCATGTTGGCATGCAGCAGTCAACACAGTGTTGTGTAGTTTAACATGTTGGCATGCAGCAGTCAACACAGTGTTGTGTAGTTTAACATGCTGGCATGCAGCAGTCAACACAGTGTTGTGTAGTTTAGCATGTTGGCATGCAGCAGTCAACACAGTGTTGTGTAGTTTAAAATGTTGGCATGCAGCAGTCAACACAGTGTTGTGTAGTTTAACATGTTGGCATGCAGCAGTCAACACAGTGTTGTGTAGTTTAACATGCTGGCATGCAGAGCAGTCAACACAGTGTTGTGTAGTTTAACATGCTGGCATGCAGCAGCCAACACAGTGTTGTGTAGTTTAACATGCTGTGCATGCAGCAGTCAACACAGTGTTGTGTAGTTTAACATGTTGGCATGCAGCAGTCAACACAGTGTTGTGTAGTTTAACATGCTGGCATGCAGCAGTCAACACAGTGTTGTGTAGTTTAACATGTTGGCATGCAGCAGTCAACACAGTGTTGTGTAGTTTAACATGCTGGCATGCAGCAGTCAACACAGTGTTGTGTAGTTTAACATGCTGGCATGCAACAGTCAACACAGTGTTGTTTAATTTAACACGCTGGCATGCAACAATCAAAACAGTGTTGTGTAGTTTAACACGCTGGTATGCAACAATCAAAACAGTGTTGTTTAATTTAACACGCTGGCATGCAACAATCAAAACAGTGTTGTGTAGTTTAACACTCTGGCATGCAACAATCAAAAAAGGGTGTTGTGAAGTTAACACTCTGGCATGCAACAATCAAAACAGTGTTGTTTAATTTAACACGCTGGCATGCAACAATCAACACAGTGTTGTTTAATTTAACACTCTGGCATGCAACAATCAAAACAGTGTTGTTTAATTTAACACTCTGGCATGCAACAATCAACACAGTGTTGTGAAGTTTAACACTCTGGCATGCAACAATCAAAACAGTGTTGTTTAATTTAACACGCTGGCATGCAACAATCAACACAGTGTTGTTTAATTTAACACTCTGGCATGCAACAATCAAAACAGTGTTGTTTAATTTAACACGCTGGCATGCAACAATCAACACAGTGTTGTTTAATTTAACACTCTGGCTGCAACAATCAAAAACAGTTTTTGTGTAATTTAACACTCTGGCATGCAACAATCAACACAGTGTTGTGAAGTTTAACACTCTGGCATGCAACAATCAAAACAGTGTTGTTTAATTTAACACTCTGGCATGCAACAATCAAAACAGTGTTGTGTAGTTTAACACGCTGGCATGCAACAATCAAAACAGTGTTGTGAAGTTTAACACTCTGGCATGCAACAATCAACACATTTTATTTGTGTAGTTAACCGCTGGCATGCAAACAATCAAACTCAGTGTTGTTTAATTTAACACGCTGGCATGCAACAATCAACACAGTATTGTGTAGTTTAACACGCTGGCATGCAACAATCAACTCAGTGTTGTTTAATTTAACACGCTGGCATGCAACAATCAACACAGTGTTGTGTAGTTTAACACGCTGGCATGCAACAATCAACACAGTGTTGTGTAGTTTAACACTCTGGCATGCACAAAATCAACACAGTGTTGTTAATTTAACCGTTGCCCTTGAGTAAACGGTGACTTGAAACGGTGTTGAAACCAGCTGGCTGAAGTATTTGGGGGTGATGAGTAACGAGGAAACAATTCCACTGGAATGGCCCAGGCTGACACATACTCTGTAATCTTAACCATGAAACGGGTGAAGTGAGTAGCTCGTTCACCACTTTTTGTTTTGCAGAGTAGTTACCCTGCTCATTGAATCCCTTAGTCTTGCTTATCCCCATCAAAAAACACAGGGATGATCGAAAGCTGTGTGGCACCAACGTATTGCCACCCAGGCGATCGTCAGAAAACTGCGTGGGCCACTATCTACCCCCTAGAGAGTACAGTCACGCGTCGCTAAGGAATGGGATACGTTTCGAGAAATAGTGCGATTTTGTCGTAGTGCGAAAAGTAGGTCGTATCGTAGTATACCTAGGCTATATGTTTTTTGTTTCGTTTGTTTTATTAATAGGTTTGTTGATAAGCAGATAATGCACCATGAACAATCACGCCCGCTCTGACATCATGGTTACTCGTATCAAGACTGCCACCCATATCACAGTCATCAAATTTGGACCACAAAATTATGTATAAACTAAGATGAATTTTCTCTCTGTTTCTCTCTCTCTATATATACATATGCATAATGTCGCTGAATTAATATTGATAGAATTACCGACAATTTGTTAGTAACAGTACACAATGCAACTAATGTGACATTTTTTTTATTGTGGCAACGTTTCGCTCTCCAGGAGCTGTATTTTTGTATAAACGGCTGACAAAGCTCCTGGAGAGCGAAACATTGCCTCAAAAAACCCCCCCCCCCCCACATCTATCACATTAGTTAAATTGTGTCCTTTTACCTAACATAATGTCGCTAGTGTCTCGTAGAAGCCTTTACGACATTGCTACAGAATAGGCAGAGTAACCTTTCCCCCCTCAATATTAAAAATGTCATGAAGAGAGAGATAGAGCCATCCATCGCGCCCGCCCCTCGCCGCGTATGACCATGTTATTCACTTCTGAGGAGAGATGCTGGCACTGCTGAAACAAACACAGCACTAGTCCTCCCCCCAGGAGGCAAGGGATTTGAGGTAGAGTATGATATGACAGACAGTACAAGACAGTACTAATTTCTAGATCCTCAAAAATTAAAGGTTTAACTATAACCTTAATTTTTAAAGGGGTGGACTGGTAAGCCAGTATAAGGTCTCGGTCAGATAATCAAAAGCTCCGGTGGCGGGTCATTATATGACTAAGACCCACGTCAGGAAACACTTGTCCTGTTTCTTGACGAATCGTACCTAAGCTAACCCTGGAGCCCATAGTTGTTTTTATGTAATTACTATTTCCTTCTTCACATCTATGGTGTTTCTCACTTTCTTTACCACAGGGGTACCACAAGCAAGTTTCTTTGGGCCCATGGTAGCTTATTTCACAGTCCCACAAGCACTAAACACAATGAAATAATTGTAAAATGTTTGAATGAGAGCGCAGGTTAGTGTTCACACATGCATCAACAAGAAATCAGACTGGTCACGGCGCCTGCATGGAGACGCGGACAGAGCAGGCTGGCTGGACAGGTCCGATTAGCCCGGCGGTTCCGAAAATAGGGCGCACGCACGTTCGATAATAGGGATAAAGTGGGTAAAAAAGGGTTCTATTTTTGGAAACGTTCGAATTTGTGATACTTTCGAATTTTAAGGTTCCACTGTATAGAATAAATCTATTAGGAGTTTATTCAAGTATCAGTAGTAAGTAAGTAGAAAGTAAGTTTTTTCAGCATGCTCAAAATACAGTTACAGTAAGTAAGTAAGTAAATTTATTCAGGTTACACAAATTACAGTCACTAGAATTAGCATACATAGCAGCATATGTGTAGAGAACCTGGGATAAACCCAAAAAATCAGGACAGAGTGACTTATTTCCCTTGGGGTCCTTTTACCGTCATTATTATTTAATATTAAGATTATAATATTTTCTTTTATTCTACAATGAAGGATAACATCTGATTATCCATACTAAAAAGTCTATCTACTACGAGGTTCATTAAGGACTATCCTATAATCGAGGGTCATTATAGGTAATAAGAAGTAAAATTTACACGTATTTTAGCTTAAAAAATAGAATTCATTCCCCTCCCTTTTCTGTTAAGCTTCATTCATCGAACACTTTTGGCAGTCTTCTTGAACTGGTTCATCTATGACTGGCTTTGACATGTGCGGGTGGTCTGTTCCTTTCCTTTATGCTGTACAAGAAAAGGGTGTTTGATGCCTGGCCACTGATATGTGGGTACTACAAAGTTGTGCTCTCTCCCCTAAGTACATGATTGCCTTTGGTTCCCAACTTGACAAAATGACAGCAAGTACGATACTGGACATTGTTTGTGAGCAATTTTATAAACATGTTTAGCTTCAGTTGTTTTTACTCTGTCTTCAACATTCAGCAAATCCAACTGCTGTAATTCATCCTGGCCTACATGTTCTCTTGGTCCCAGCCCCAGATGAATCTTACGATTTGGTTGTCTGGGTGATTTGCAGTCTATCTTTCAGGGTTTTTTGTCAAGGCAGAGATACATGAAGAGCAAGCGTAATCCCTTTGGCATTGTTATAAGGGATAGACATAGGGTCCTGCGAGCCTCCAGTAGGTTAGGACACTGTGCTTGTCTATACAGAAAAATTCAGGTTGGCATTCGACTTTCTTCGACTACAACTGTATATTCCCTATCAATTCTCCTGACATGCATGGGTCAAATGGGAATTCCCAGATATTTTATGATGAAAACCAAATGTGGATCCCATTACACTGAAACATAAAATATTACCCTTCTCAGGTTTATGTTTTCGTTCCAAAGAGATGGCTTCAGTTTCCCCTGTGTGTGGTTAAAGATAGTTTGCGCGCGCGCACGTACTAACCATTGCTGCAGGACTCCAGGTTCAGTGTTAAAAAACATTAGCAATATCTTGTGGGTCTTTACTGTCACTAACAGACACTGTCATCTGCATACATTAGGAGTTTGCACTTGACATGATAGGCATATCATTGACTCTACATAAAAAAATAAAGGGACTCCAGAATACTTACTTGGGGAACCTACTCGAGCGCGCTCGCAGGCAGGGGTTCTGATTCCGTTTTGTTGATTTTGACTATTTGTCTCCTGTTGCTAAGGTAGGACTTAACCAGTTACAGAACCTATATCGTACCTTGATGTTTATTCTTAATATATTGTGGTTGACAGTATCGAAGCCTAGGCCTTTTGCAGGTCTAAGGTTACTCCAATACTATGGGTTCCCTTTTGACATTCAGTTCTCAGGTGAGAGATCCATCAGATTATTTAAGGAGGTATCGGGTTGAGTAGATCTTCAAAAAGCCCGATTGATAGCTATGGAGAATGCTGTGTCATTAAGGCTACTTAACTAATTGAGAATACACCGCCCTCTCCGAATTTTAGATATTATACTGAGTATACTAAAAGGTCTATAGTTGTTACTCAAGACCTATTCTTTTTCTTGAAGATAGCAGTAACTCGCGCCCCTTGAACCCCCTCCGGTACGGTATTAGTGAGTTATTGATGATTTATTATTGAGCAATAGGGATGACCGTTTAGAAGCACCAACTTTTAGGAACTTAGACAAGGATGTTATCAGGGCCTGTGCTTTGTTGGGTTTAACTGCTTGTTCTTTTTGAATGAACTTTTTTTTATAGTCATGCAGCTAACTTACTAGTTGACAACTGTTTGGGGTTACCCTTTATTGGTATAGTATTTTTAAAAACTTATCAGAGTCTGTTTTAAAAGGGTATTTGATGCAGTGGTAGTTTTACTTATTTAGTGTTGATGAACAGATTGTAGTGGGAATTAAAGAAATTTTGCCACCTTAAATTTTTTGGGGGCATACCTCATTATCGAATTTAGTATTTTGTTAGCCCTATTACTGGCTTATGGCTATATTAAATTAAAGTTTATTATAATAGCGCAAATGTGTGGGAAAACCGGGGATAAACCCAAAAAAGAAAAATTTTGACTTATTTCCATTGGGTAACAAAAGCAAGCTTCCAGGTGAATTTTGGAGTCGGGGGTTTTAAATTTAGTGTACATTGAATAATTTTGTCGATTTAACGTGACTTTAAAGGTTTGATTTAATTTTGCCACCGAAGTGACTAGTTTTTGTGCACCCCAATCCTCCCCGGGGGACGGTGCACAAGGCAAAGGTACACAAAAGGCCCAGGAAAATAGGCCCCAAAAGGGTTAAACAGGTGTCATATGGGAAATTTTTTAGGGGGGATTCCTGTACGTATTCAAATTTCATGCAAAAAAGTAATCTCATGGGAGAAACCATTTTGTTTACCGTAGTCACCCCCTGTAGACATGTGAGAAAAATTAAACCCCCCCTGGTACGGCAGGGGTTCCCTTTACCCCACAATCTTATCCATACTATCCGGGACCGTATAAATTGGATAGCACCCCCAAGTACGGGGGGTATAATTAATTTTTGGACTTTTAGATTTTATTAGTTTAACTGAATGATGGGGGGGGGGGATAGGTTAACTTGGATAAATTTCATCAAGGAAAAACACTTTTAATACCCCCCCACTTACCCGAATTCTCTGGTAGTCACTTGATGTATGGATCACCCTAACCCATCCCTTACAAATACCCCAACTGGCCAGTATCACTTGCTTAAATAGAAGGGTTACTTAACTGTGGGCAATTGAACTCCTATTTCTTCCCTTCACCATCTCATTTCGATGTCCTGCTACACCGACACAGTTCTTATTCCAAAAAGGACGAGGTATTTGTTGGTTTTTTCCCGGGTTTTTGAAGTAAATCCTAAAACTTCACTATCCCCGGACAGGGAAAAAGAGAAAACAGATTCACTCTGAGAAGGCGACTCATTTCCCTTACATATTCTTTTAAATTGTGTTATATCACTGATTACATTACAATTCACAAAACGATTTAATGTTCATAATTATTATACACATTAGAGGTCATCCCTTAAGATTTTTAGACCGATTGGGGG
>NC_069442.1:34692100-34718421 GCF_026875155.1 Cherax quadricarinatus
AGGGGTCAAAAAAAAAAGCAGGGTCAGAATGGGTGGGTTTATAAAGAAGGGGCCCGGAGGGTAGGGGGTTTTATGGACTGGGTTCTATGGTTAGGTTATCCTTTGATTTTTTTAAAAAAAAAAAGAAGGGGAAAAAAAAAAAAAAATGAAAAGAATAAAAAAAGGTGGGAGGCGGGGGGGAAATTTCCCCCAAAAAGGGAAAAATGAAAGGGCCCAGAAATCTCCCCCTGCACCCAAGAGGAGCGCACCCTAGTAGGGCAGATGCAAATGGAACCCGGTCAAACCTCCCCTTAAATGCCAAAATAAACCCGAATGTGGGTTGCGCCTCACATTGCCAAGCACCTCCGTGGCAAAAGAAGGGCGGCGGATACTGCACAAAGCATACCTCCTTTGGCCACCCCCCCCGAATCTGAAAGTAGCTTCCAGAGAAACACCTGTTGCGCGAAAAACCCCCAAGACTCTCCGGTTACTGGAGAGGGATGGGGAATAACCCAGGGATTAGTTTTCGGCAAAACACCACCACCAAGAACCTAAAACAGATGGGAGGCCCCCGGTTTACTCTTTTTTCCCTATGAACTAGTGCGCCTGGGGGAAAAAAAAAACCCCCAAAAAGGGGAAAAGGCAAAAGGGAGGGGTGGAGAGGAGGAGGAGGAAAAAAAAAAAAGGGGAGGAGGGGGAAAAGTGGGATGGGGAAAAGGGGGGATTGGGGGGTTTTAATTAGGTTCAGTCTGGGGAAAAGGAGACCCAAAGGTCAAATTTTTTCAGCCCAAAGGGCCCTCTTCACCAAGCCAAGGAGCCTTCCTTGAAGAGGAAAAATTTAGCAGTAAAAATGCTAGCTGAAATGTAAATGCCTGCTTTACGCTGTCTGGAAACACTGCGGCCGCGCGTCAGAAGACTTAGAGCCTCTGTGTACACTGCGTGGAGAGAATGAGAGTGGAAGTGGTCAAAAAAAAAGAGAGGGGAAGCCCCGTAGGAATTGGGCTTTGGGGGCAAGGGAGTGAGAAAGAACAACCGGCAGTGAAACTTCCCAGGGGGGGTAGTGAGAAGGTGGCTCTACATGAACATATAAAGGTGGTAACTGAAGGGGCCCCCCCGGGAAATGAGGCGAATAGAAAAGGGACGAAGGAAACAGGGGTGGCGAACAAATAAATAATGTCTACTAATATCAGTGACCATAAATGGAAGGATTGCGGAGATCGTGAGAGTGTATATAGTAGCGAAGGCAATGGGCATATCGGCGATCAGACAAGGATGGAACATTCGTTTCTGCATAGAGGCTCTCAACAGGGGAAGAGCGAAAAGCACCAAGGCATAAACGTAATCCTTGGTGATGGATAGGGTAAAGATTAGAGAGAGTAGGAGGAGAGGCCGCTGCATAAATCTGATCACAATAATCGAGTTTCGATAAAATGAGGGCTGAATGTAGGCGAAGGACACTTTGACAATCAGCTCCTCATGAAAGATGAGCAAGGGTTTTAAGAACGTTCAGCTGGCTGTGACAAGTTGCCTTCAGAGAGGTAATGTGAGGTTTCCAGGATAACCTAAGATCAAAGAGGAGGCCTAGAAACCTGACTATCATGTTCAGGTATATGGGAGCCATAGAGGTACAAAGGATGATCGGAGATGACAGAGCGTCTAGTGAAAGTAATTTGGTGAGTTTTGGTACTGGAAAATTTAAACCCATTTGTGGAGGCCCAATTGGAAACACAGGTCGACCGCATGTTGGAGAGAAACTAATGAGGTGACAGTCAGCGCCTGCACATACAATAGCGAAGTCATCAACATACAATGATGACCAAATATTGGATGGAAGACTAGAGGCCAAATCATTTATAGCAAGGAGAAAAAGTGCTGTGCTCAGAACATATCCCTGGGGGACACCTTCAGCTTGGATAAAGTCTGGGGAGAGCACATTATTAACCCGAACACGGAAATGTCTGTCAGTTAAAAAGTTCTGAAGGAAGGATGGTAGATTGCCTCGAAGGTCTCAGAAGTGGGTTTGGGCCAAAATATTATACCTCCAAGTTCTGTCATATGCCTTCTCAAGGTCAAAAAATATGGCAATAACTGAGTGATTATTTGCAAAGGCATTACGAACATACGTATCCAAACTTGCAAAACAGCAATGGTAAGAGCAATGGGACAATAGTGGGAGGCTTCATGTCCCATAGTACCCGGTTTGCAGAAAGGGAGAATGGCAGATTTCCATAGCTGTGCAAGAACTCCCTGTGACCAAATAAGATTGAAAATGCATAATAAGACTGCAAGGGCTGACTGATGAATATGTTGTAGCATATGAATGTGAATGTTGTAGGGCCCAGCTGCCGATGATCGGCAAGCTGTGTTGCCTCCAGTTCCTGAAGTGTAAAAGGCACATTATACTGTTCTTCTCTGAGAGAAGAAAAGTCGAAGGGTGCTAACTCTGGCAGACTTTGAGGAAAGAAACAAGGGGCATAGATGGAGCTCCTGAGCAATACAGACCAGATGATTACCAATTTCATTGGCAACATCTAGTGGGTTTGCTATATCAACACCGGCAACCCGCAGAACAGGAGCCGGGTCAGGAGAATATTTACCACTCAGTTTTCATACTTTTTTCCAGACTACAGAGGTGATGGTGGAGACAATCTCGCCAGCAAGAGCGTTTAGCATCACGGATGACACGGTGAGCAATCACACGCTTCTGCTTAAATTCAAGAAGTCTCTCCGTGGTTCTATTGTACCGGTACCTGCCCCACACAGTGCATTTCAAATGCACTGCACGAGTGCATGCAGGAGACCACCAAGGCATGCATTTCTGAGAATGCCTGCCCAAATTGGGACCAAGTAAACCAAGTCCTAACCGATATAAGCTGGGAAAATATACTAAGCAACACAGACCCCAACTTATGCCTAGAACAGATTAACTTGGTGGCACTCGATGTATGCACACAGCTTATTCCTCTAAGAAAAAGGAGGAGTAGATGTAAAATAGAAAGAGACAGGCGCTCCCTTTACAGGCGATGGAAAAGAATAACAGAGCTGCTAAAAGAGGTCAATATATCTGAAATGCGTAGGGAGACACTGGTCAGAGAAATAGCAACATCGAACTTAAGCTAAAGGAATCTTATAGGAGTCAGGAATCACGGGAAGTACTAAAAGTCATAAATGAAATCGAAAGAAACCCAAAGTATTTCTTCTACTATGCCAAATCAAAGTCGAGAACAACATCCAGTATTGGGCCCCTACTTAAACAAGATGGGTCCTACACAGATGACAGCAAGGAAATGAGTGAGCTACTCAAGTCTCAGTATGACTCAGTTTTTAGCAAGCCGCTAACCAGACTGAGAGTCGAAGATCAAAATGATTTTTTATGAGAGAGCCACAGAATTTGGTTAACCCAAGCCTATCCAATGTTATCCTGATGCCAAATGACTTCGAACAGGGGATAAATGACATGCCCATGCACTCTGCCCCAGGGCCAGACTCACGGAACTCCGTGTTCATCAAGAACTGCAAGAAGCCCGTATCACGAGCCTTTTCCATTCTATGGAGAGGGAGCATGGACACAAGGGTCGTCCCACAGTTCCTTAAAAGCAACCAGACATAGCCCCACTTCTCCACAAAGGGGGCAAGTAAAAGCACCAGCAAAGAACTACAGGAACGATAGCCTAACATCCCATAATCATAAAAATCTTTGGAAAGGGTCCTAAGAAGCAAGATCACACCCATCTAGAAAACCCACAGTTTACAAAAACCCAGGGCTACTATGGGTTTAAGAACAGGTCACTCCTGTCTGTCTAACTATTGGATCACTTACGACAAGGTCATAAATGCACTAGAAGACAAAAAAGAATGCAGATTTAATATATAAAGACTTTGCCAAAAAAAAAAAAGGGGCCCCTTCGGACAAGTGTGACCATGGCGTAACAGCGCACAAAATGCGCTGGTGCCGAAAGGATAACAGGAAAGTCGGTCGATGTCTATAATTTCCTCACTAACAGAAAACACGAGAGTAGTCGTCAACAGAGCAAAGTCCGAGGCGGCTACGGTTGAAAAGCTCTGTCCCACATTGCCCACAGTACTTGCTCTTGTACATCTTGTAGTGCGCACTCATCCTCATATCCGACATTACACAAGGATGTCTGCCACAGGCACCGTGTCTTCCTTGCAGATGACAACCGAATTGCATGACAGTGTCTTCCTTGAAGACACTGCAAGGACTTCAGGCAGACATCAACAATCTTTCATTGGGTCTGCAGAAAACAATATGAGTTCAACGATTGAGAATTTCATTTACTTCAGATATGGAAACTCAGAAATTAAATCTTCATCAGAGTACTACAAAACAAATTCTGGCCACAGAATAGAGCGAAACACCACGTTAAAGACCTAGGCCATGTGATCAATGTCGGGAGGAATCTCAACCTTAAAGGACCATAACATTGTATCAATCGCATCTGCTAGAAATGACAGGATGGATTATGAGGAACTTTCAAAACTAGGGAGGCAAAAGCCCATGATGGACACTCTTCAGGTAACTTGTTCTATCTAAAGGCTGGGAATATTGCTGCACACTACAGCACCTTTCGAATATTAGATAACATTACTAATGAACAATTACAATCATTTATTAAATATTCAGAATCTCTATTATTACAACCAAAAGCACATAGAAAACCATACCCCCGGCCGGGATTGAACTCACGGTCATTTGCAATCGTGTCATTACGATTTCTTAAGTCAAAAACACATAGAAATAATATCTTTAAATAATAATAATATTTTTAAAATTCCAAACAATATTTTAAATATAAATTCTGTTGAGATTAATGTTCTTGATAATTTATATATAATGTATATGTTTTTAAGTAAATTAATAAATCAATTTGAATATATTATATTCGAATTAAATTTGATGTATGTGGAAAAACGTTTATCACCTTATTTAATAAACTCAAATATTTTAAAAGAAAATATTTTAAATAATTAGTAATAAATTTACCCAAATATTTAATGTTTTTACAGATTTAAGAATTTATTTACAAATTATCACATGTTTCAATTTTTAAACAATAAATTTAACTACTTTTTTTATAAGTGTTAATATTCCAAATACAATATCGAACCTATTTGGAATTTATTCTGGGTATTATCTATTCAATTATACCTACTTTTACTAATATAAATAATGAATGAAAATATTTAGTAGTTTCTTCGAAATAATACATGGTTCAGGACTCTTTCTAATTTTTATTTCATGTGAAATAATTTCCAATAAAGGAAAGAAAATTTTGGTTAGGGCATATTGTTATTTAAATTACTAATATAAATTTATACAAATCAGATCAATATGCAACTGCTATGTTTGTTAATTAAATATGTGAAACATGTCAATATCAGTTACCTAAAATTTTACTCGAATTTCTTTTATCGTATTTAGAAATAATACTTGGATTATTCAAGTAGTTATAATATCAAATAATAATTGAATGTAATGATAAGACTATTCAGATATTATTTTACTTCAAGGTGTTGTATTTTACTCTAAAGGTAATTGTATGATTATGAAACTGAAAAAAAATATTATTTATATCATACAATACAAATTTATTACATACTGATAAAAATTTAGATTAATAAATATTATCGATTATCCAGTTCTTAAAATCTATTAATTAGATACTACAAATTTTCATTTAAACTTTAACCATTTTAAAAATATCAGATATGTATTTTTTAAATATTTTTATTATCATGGATATTAGTAAGTGGTATAATAAATATTAATAATTATTAATTTATATAATTTTTAACTATTCATATTATATCTGAAGAAATCTTCATTGCAATGGACAGTATAATAATAATAAATCACCACATTATTGTAGTTTAAGAGAATAATATGATAATTTCTACCTTCATCCACACTACTACCCCCTCCTTCATTTTCCAGCTCCTCTACCTCCTGCTCCTCCTGCACCTACTCTCACACCCTCCTCCTCCACCTTCATGGCATTATAAAGTAATTTTGGGTAAATCTCGTCTGTATCAAACCGCACCACCATCATCAATCATCGGGTGTCCATCAATGTTGGACTGTTACGTTCCATATTTATCTAGCGGAATAAAACATAAATAAAAAATGACTATATTAATATATTTACTTATTTCTTATATATTTATTATTATGTACTTTATTAACCCTTTGAGGGTTTTGGTCGTACTAGTATGTCTTACGCGTAGGGGTTTTTGGCGTTACTAGTTTGGCATTAAAATTCTAGCGGCCTCAAATCTAGTGGGAGGAAAGCTGGTAGGCCTTCATATTGAAAGATGGGTCTATGTGGTCAGGTGCACAGTCTAAAAAAAAATCCTGCCAGCACACAGTGCATTCAATGATTCCCCCCACAAACTTTTGACCATTTTTTTGGAATAAATCAGCGGACTTTTCAGTGTATTTTCGTATGGTATTTATGTTGTATTAGTTTTCTTGGTCTCATTTTATAGAATGGAAGAACATATTACAGAAATTGAGATGATTTTGACTGGTTTTTTTACAATGAAAGGAGCCTTGAAATTGAGCTCAAAGTAGCGGAAATGGTTTCGATTTTACAAACTTCAAAGTAAAACAACTCGTGCCAAGCGTGCACTACCGTCAACTGGTTGATTGAGTCAACTATTCTTCAAGTGCACCAATGATATTTATACCATTTTTTTTCACTAATGCAGTAGTCTGCATAACATTAATATCTTATATTTTTTGTGAGAATACTAAAATCGAAGTGGAAAGCAAAAGAATATAGAGGCGCCTGAGACGTGACTAATGACTAGAGGAAAGTCATTTTAGTGCAGGAATGTCTGTCTTGTTTATTCTGGGGACCCTATTCGGAAATTGGCATCTTTGAAATTTGTGTGAAATTGGCAAAATTGCTAAATTCTGACCACTGTTACTGGATAGTTGAATTTCATAAATGAGTGGTTTTTGCACCCATTCGATTAGAAAAAATGGAGAGTTCTAGCGAAATATTTATGTTCTTTGTCGACTAGTACAGTGAAATTGGCCGAAATGGGGCTCAAAGTGGCCTATCGCCAATGCGTAAACACGCCGAGACCGCTAACTTTGCGAGAGCATAATTCTGTAAGTTTTCTATCAAATTTCCAAACTTTTAGTGTCTTTATGATCGGGGAAAAGATTCCCTCTATTTTTCCAAAGAGAAATAATTTTTTTTTTTAAATTTGGCCGACCGAGAACGAGTATCGAGAGGGGCCTGTCGCCCTCAAAGGGCTAATATCAGTGTGAAATATTCAAAATTTAAAAAATAAATTTCATTATAATAGTATAAGAAAATATCATTTCAATTAATACAATAACATGGATATGTTAATAAATATTACATAAAACAATTAGAAATAATAATCCTTTATTTATTTTATCAACTAATTGTCAATAATAATAATAATACAAATAAAAAAAAAAATTATGTAAAATATAGAAAATGAAATTAAAATACATTATATAAGAAGGAAATCATATGAAAAAAAATGTGCATTTTCTTTCTTATCCTCTTTATGATAATAATAATGGAGATTTATTAATGAAGTATTCAAACTGGCTAGGGAAGGATTTGGTTTGAAGTTCCATCTTCATTGTCAAAAATTTTCTATTCTTCCTGTCTATCAACCTTAGGTAAAATTGACATTGGACGAGTATTTTGTTTAGTGTAAATGTACTACACATATATTTTTGAAGGTTTAATTGTGATCTGCCTACTGACAAACTTACCCATATTAATGCGGTGTAGTCGAATGGATGGTCTCAAGATTCAAATAATGTTGATATTTCTACATTTAATCCAATTAATTTGATGGGTGTTGTGTAGAATGTTCAATGCCAGTAATGTTACCAGTAATTGGTTGAAAAAAGATAATGATGGACCAGCATGTATTTCATATATATAATAATAATAATAATTATGATATAATAATAATACAATTACTTTTAATGATAATAATGAAAAATTATGTTGATATACTTATGGAATATATGTAAAGGATCCATGTATGTTTGATGTTTTAAATATAGATAATTTAAAAATCTTTCAAATAATTTGTAATGGGATAGGGATTGCTCTTGTGATTATCACAGTGGGTATGTAGAAGTAAAAAAATACCTGCTAATAATTTATTTCATGAAAATAAACTTATAAGTATGTATGTTTAAAAATTGGACATGAATGCTTGTCCTCACTCGAAAGATTTAGATTACTATACTTTAAGCATTAGTGCAAAAAACCAGTACAAACTCAAATTATTCACATGTAGAAACCTATTTTTCAAAAATTAATTGAAGGAGAAATCTTCCTCTTCCTCATATGAACTTTTAATTGATCAACATTAATTGCTAGGTTCATTCTTATGGACTGGAGTGAATCGGAATTTTTATTAAAAATCTAGTTATAAAATATCCCATCAACCCATTTAAGAATAAGAAATACTGTTGATGTGATTGGCCAGTAGTAGATAATTAATCTCGTTAATTATTATAAACGTCGTAAAAGAAACTATTCCTATTTCTTGCTTATCGTCTTCTAGTAGGTGCAGTTTTGAGGAACAGCCAATTTTTGGAGACCACAGAAGATCGCTACCTTCTAATGTATTTGGTGGGCTCCTATTGTATATAGTATATATGAGAATAGTAAATGGAAATGGATATTAACTACTCTTAAACTCCCCTAGGAGTTACAAAAAGAATGGTATTTTCGAACAACAATGTTAACTCAGCCTGGTGAAAAAAGTTCGTTTAGATACAAGAGGCGATTTAAATTAAAGAAGATCTTAACTAAGGTTATACCACCTGATTTGAAAGAATTAATTTAATCAAAAAAATATAAAAAATCATCCTTCAATTAATTATGTGTCGTTACAGTATTTATAAAATGGTAATAACAATAGCATTATTAACTAGTTGTGTTTGTTTCATTTATATATGCATATATAATATCTGAATAAATTTTTGTATTTAAAATACTATCACCTAAAATATAAGCCAATCCCATTAAATTAAAGTAGCTGTTATAATTTTTATAATATTTTCCCTTATTTTTTTATTATTTTAAAAAATATTTTTTTTATTTCCAATTAAAAGGATTATATTAGTGTCATTTATTTTTTATATATATTTATTAAAAAAATACTGAAAATAAGATTTATATTTTTTTACTCTTCTAACATTTATTAGGTTCAATATCTCTCTTCTTATTTTATCTTTAACATAAAGTATATGTATTAATTATTGTAATTATTGTCACGAAGCAAGCTAAATGACCCAATAATACAATGAGATATTCTATTCTATTTGTATGGAGAGGTTTCCATCTGTACTATTCATTTACTTTAGGATGGAGAATGTGATACATTATATTCTTTCATAATGATGTTATAACAATAAATAGACATGATGCCAGAAGTAATATTAGAATTAAGAGTGAAATATGCATTTTCCGAACATATTTCTTTCTTTTGGTTTTTATTATATATATAAAAAATAACAATGACTTGCTAGATATAAAAAAAATGTTTAACACAATAGAATTTTTTTTTTGAGGAATTATTTGCATTTCATGAACATAATGTAACTTTGTCTACTAGAAAGAAATCAGATTTATAAGTAATTTATAATCATAAATAAATTGCAAACATTATTTAATTATTTTTTTTAATATTTAAAAGTTTTATAAAATATTTAGCAGGGAGGAAACAAATTTTTTGAGCATATGATGCCAATAGATGAGGAATTTATTTTCTGTAAGTATGTTGATGATTTAAGGAGTTAAAATAAAAACAATAAGTAATATAGTAATTATAATATTAACAAACTTATTTAAAGGCTGTATAAAATATTTGTACCGAATACATAAAAAGACATTAATTTACCAACAAAAATGATATTATCATTATAGAAAAAGCCTAATTTTTTTGTTGTTTTTTAGAAGAAGAAGGGATATTGTTAATGATGAGATAATATGATGTTCATCATTAGTAGTAATTTTTTTAGACGGGAATCAGTGGCTGGTAATAATTTATTTTCTAAATGAAGGCACTGCCTGTTTCCAAAGATACCCAATAGGAAATTTATATGAACTAGAATTAGAAATTAGTAAATCTGCACTGTTGGCGACGGGAAAATAAGGTGGATGTAGATGTAGATAGTGAAAGCCATTATATATTTTTTGGTCACTTATTTTTTTTAACTATAAATTCAATTTAATTTATCAAAATCTAATGGTAGAGTGTTTTAATTCTATTACTATCTAGATGTAAATTTGTATCTTTTAAATACATAAAAACATGGATTTCGTCAGAATCTATTAATGATTCAATAAAAACGATTTTTATATCTATATTTAGTTGATGATATTTCTTTACAAAAGTTAATCTATATTCATTAAAAAAATTTGGAACAGTTTCCTCTCGAATGTTTAATTGAATAAGTTTATTTGATTCTTAACTTCTATAAAAATACACTGTAATTACTCTATAGGTTTTATTATCAAGACCTATCCATTGTTCTATAATTCAAAATTTTTATCAAAATAACTATTGGTATTTTTCTCTTCACAATTTATATATTTTTTTTAAGTTCTAAAAAGTCAAGATGAAAACAATGAGTTTCTTCTTTAAATTTATTCATATTTAGTATTTGGTATTCTTTTACAATCAGTTTTTTCTATTTTTCCTCTTGGTTGAGTATATTATCCTTATGCAGTGTTTCCTTTACCAATAATTATATTGATATTATTTTAAAATATATTCATTTACCTGTAATTTTTTTTTATTATTATACTTAAATTTATTATCTAAAGAATTATATTATAATTTTCAAATAACGATATGCATGTGATGATTTATAAGGAACTTTACAAGTTTTTAAATTTATTCTTTTGTGTATTAGACAATTTAGTTAGCATCTAAATATAATATTCCATGTGAATCTGATCTTATGTTAATGCTAGTTTGGTTTTTAAACTAAAATTATTATTATTATTATTATTATTATTATTATATTATTATTATTAAAATAACAGGATTAGTGGTACTTTCGTTAATGGAACTTTTACAAACTTGGTGGAAGTTTACCAGGTTTAATTCCATTTCAAATTAAATTTAAATATTATTTTTATATAATTTTTTAAAATAAAAAAAAATACTTACATTAAAAAATATATATAAACAAAAATATGCGTTCTCAAAAAATATAACAGCAGTATACTATGGAAAATGAGAATAATACTTTGTTACCCCCACCACAAGGACAAAACAAACAACAACACATTCCTCTCTCCCTATTCTCATTTTTTACTTCTGAAGATAAAACCCATTATAAGGAAATCACCAAGAAAAAAAATAATAACTTTATTCATCTCTAAAATAAGAATTTTGAAGAAGAAGAAGAAGAAAGAAGAAGAAGAAATAAAGAAGAAGAAAGAAGAAGAGAAGAAGAAGAGAGAAGTTAAAAGAGAAGAAGAAGAGGAAGAAGAAGAAGAAGAAATGCATACTAATTATTAAAAAGTTTCTCAAATTTTAAATGCAGAGGAGCCAGTCACTAAGGTATCTAATTTACTAAACAAAAAACTCTCTTGAATATATTAATTATCAAATTGAAAAAAAACTCATTTTAATTATAATTTGAACATTTTCTTTTTGCGACTATTTGGGATTTATAATTGGTTATTAGGATTAATTACCTTTATTAACAATACTTTTTAGTACTAAACCTGCATTCTAAGTAAAAAATATGGCTTCTTGGATTATTGGTGTAAATTGGGACATTATAATAAATAAAAAAAACATGACATTTGTTATTACACATGATACTTCACCTACAGACATATTAAAATTAATTGTAATATATTTTTATATAAACACCCTCTTAAAAATTTAATAAAGATACAAGAAATATCATAAGTTGTATTTGTGTTATAATTAAAAATTACATTACACATGAACAAGTAAGAAAAGCTATTGTAAAATATTAATAACAATAATATTTTTTCATATCATTAAGTGAAATTTTTTGTTTTATCAATGAGTATATTTTAATGAGTAATAGAATAAATCCACAATATATTTGTATTCAATTTAAAACAAATCTGATATTGTTTAATTTCGTCTTCAACAATAAATTAAATAATGACCAATATTCATGGAAAATTATTGGTTGATCTTTAGTACTCCTACATATAAATAAAATGGCAAAATGGGATAATTTATTAATAACTTGCATATTCCTATGATTTAGTTAAAAAATAGATTTAAGAAATTTTTAATAAAAAAAGTTTTAAACATAAACTCCAAAGAAGTAAAAGTGATATTTTGAAACTATTATATGTTTTCTAAGAGAGGAGAAAAGTATCAAGAATTGAAAATAAAGAAATTTTACCTGTTGCAAATGCCAATGAATATTCATCATTTAAAAGTGCAATTAATATAAATATAACAATTGTTGTAATAAGAATAGTAGATAATATGTATTATTACTACATTTCAAATGAACAGGAATTAAAATTTAATATTGAACTATTCTAATCTATGAAATAGGTCATAGTGTGTTGTGAAGATTGTTATATTTTAAAATTAGAAAATTGTACCAATTTGTCAAGAAATTATATCTGTTAAAAGTTTTTTTTTTTTCCTTAATATTTCATTTATTAAATAGTGTATCCAAACTTATTTCACTAATAAAAAAATGAAAAAATATAGAAAATAGGGATTTTTTTTATTATTTGGTAGCAGTCCAAATAAACATCTTGTTATCTTCATCTTTAAATGATGATAATTTTAAATGTCGTCTTATTAACTTGTTCTAAAAATATATACAAATAATAGTGTAACATTAAATTAATTTAGATTGTTACTGAAAGATGAATATAACATATATAATAATATATTCAATGTAATGCAATGTTTATTATGAAAAAAATCTCATATACTTTACTATTAGATCGTTGTGGAAAAAAGTGGTAATTATACTGAATTTAATTATTAAAATAACATGGCCAAATATACAAATTATTTCAAATAAGATTAGAAAATTTTATTTTTGTAATTTTATTATTCTATTCCCTCCTCTACCTTTCAACATTTGAAACAAAAACAATATTTAATAATAGTAAAATTAATATTATCAAATATTAAAGGCATTTACATTTTCATTGTTAATAATACTTATATTTATAATAAATCAATTTTAAATACTTATAATACCATTGCTCTCTAATTTCTTCTTCAACAATCGAAAGGTATTCATTAATTGAATGTTTTTATTAAATTTAAATAAAAGTAATAAATTTTCAAATATTATAAATTTTTTAAAGATAACTTAAATGGGATTTTATATTTTTTCTATTATTATACATATATTAATTATTTTTTGTGTTTTTTTGGAACATTTTTATACTGTATTATACATATAGAAATAGTAATAATGTTTAAAAAATTTAAAAGATTAAAAATGATTTGGTAGTTTAAGTAATATTTTGTTTAATAAAAATAAATTTTTGATATGTATTTTTCATTTTCATTTTTTCTTTTTTTTTACTTGTTCTTATATCATCATTTATTTCTACATCTGTAAATATAGTTCATCTCATTATCTGTATTTCATACAGTTTGCACACTTTTTTTGAATCTGAATCTGAATCTTTTTTTTCTCTTAGATATGCTTTTCATCTTTAGGTTCCTGATAAATCTATTTTCCTTTATCTGCTTTAACAGAATTTGGATCTTTTTTCTTAATATGGGATTTTTAATCTTCTTTTCTTTCTTTTCTTCAGTTATCTTTTTCTTTAATTGAAGTTTTTTCTTCTTTCTTTGTCTTCCATTTCTTTTTCTTTAATTGAGTTTTTCTTTTTTCTTTTGTCTTTCCATTTCCTCTTCTCTATTTGTAGGTTTCTCCTTCATCATCACTTTTTTAGGATTTCATTTGATTATAATAAAATGTAGAATCTAAATAGTCAACATTACTGGTATCTTTCTTTCATCTTGCTTAAAAAATACATATACATTTCTCAATAGCTTTTCATATCATATTTCATCTAAGTAATTTTTATCATTCTAATATTCTGTCTTTTTAACATATAATTATATTATTTTCATTATTTGATGCATAACAAAATTTTATAGATTCATTTTCACTTAATCAATAGATAATTTATATATGTCATATCGACAGACACATCATTAATAGTTGTTTTATTTTCTAATTTATGTTGAATATTATTGAAATCAAAAAGTTTATCCAAAAAACACATTAGATTTATCACGCAATTGATATTTTGGATAATTTGAATAAAGGTATTACAAATTCTTCTAATATTACAATTACTTAAACATGTATAAAATTTAGCTAGAAATCATTGATGAATATAGTGTAATAAATTAATGATTTATTTAATTTTAATATTTCTGTTTTAGTTGACTTACTTAAACAAATGTGAGACATATTTTCATTATTTTTAAAATTTCTTCCAAAATTATTATCATTATCAATATTTTTTGTATTTTAAATATTGTATAATATATTGTACTTTGTTGTAATTACTGATGCTAAATGATGAGAGGTGAAGATTGAATCATTAATTTTCATTGCTATTTTAATGTTTGACCATTTGTCAGTTCATTTGACAATTTTTTTTTTTGAGCAATTTAAAATTTTTTATTTCACTATAACTTTAATATTTGGATTATATTTAAATATTTTATCTGTTTTTAATAAATTGTTGAAGAGTTATTTTTTTTTGTTTACCTTACATTTTTTAATGTTTTAAATATAAAGAATAAATAAATGTATAAGGTTTTAACGAGTTCAACGTCAATTCTAAATTAGAGATGAAATAGATTCATTTTTCTCATCATTATTGAACTACATAATTTAGTCATGCTTTTTTTTTTCAATAAAGAGTAATCTTTTATTAATTCAATTGGTACAATTTTCTTTTCATTATTTCATTTTCAATTAAAATTTTTCTCAAAAATGTTTGTAACTAATCTATATTTAATTTTTTCTTTTTCTTTTTTTTCATTTTCAGATTTAATCATTAATTTTTTCCTATAAATGTATAATTAATATCAAATATGCTTTCTTCAAAATCATCATTATTATACTGAGTATATAAAGATAAATTACTTAAAATCATAATTACAATGCTATCTATGATACAATTTGATTAATATTAGTCTTATATTTTCCCCACAAGTCTTACATAAATTTTTCAATATCGTTTTTATTGTGTTATTAAATATTCTAATGAATTATTAAGTTGTTGTAAAGTATTATTATTTTCAAATATTTTTATATTTTAATTCATTTATTTTTACCTTGCATTCTTTATCTTTTTCACTTATTTTTGAGATTAATTCATTTATTTTTACCTCTTTATCTTTTTCATTTACTTTTTCCTCACCATTCTTTATGAGTTTCGGGTTTTAATATTTTTTACTTTTTCTTTATCAAAAAGGTAATTTGATTTCTTTGATAATTGGGATTTACCTTTACACTTTTATTTTCTTTTTTCTTATTTATTTTTTATACTATATCTTTTTTGTAATCTTAAATTTTAATTCTTGAATTTTAACTGGTTATATTTTTCTATTCCTTCATATTTTTCTTTAATGCTTAATAATTTAATACTTTCAAGTTTCTTAATAAACTCTTCTCTTTTCAATATCTTTTTTTATGTTTAATACTTAATTTAATTCTGTAATTTTATTGGTATATTTTTCTAATTCTTCATTTATCGTTTGTTCGATACTTGTGAATTTGTTGTTTTATTTTATTTTCCAAGCTTATTTCTTTTAATTTTAAACTTTTTAATTCTGAATCTGATTCTTCTATTTTTACTTGAAGTTTTTTAAATTTCACATCTTTATATTTTATTTCACTTCAAGTTTATTCCTTTTAATTTTAAACTTTTTTCAAATCCATTTTTATATTCTTCTATTTTATATCAAGTTTCATTTTTATATTCGTCTATTTCATATGAAAGTTTCCTATTTTCATCATCTTTATTATTCATCAATTCATAATTTTGTTTTTGGTTATTTAAATCATCTATTATTCTATTTTTTTTTAATTTCAATCAAAAAATAATTTTTCATTATCACTTTTCTCTTATTATTGTTTTATATTTTTCTTTTAATAAATATTTTCATTAAATATTTTTTTGAATTTTCTGAGTTTTCTGAGTTTTCAGAAATTAATGAATCGTTAATTTTTTTTTTGTTCTTGAAGATTATTCTGGAGTTTAATTATTTGTGTACATATTTATTTTTTTCTTCTTTTATTTTTTGTAATCAATCTTTAATTCAGATAAATTAATTTTCACGTTCTTCATTTTTTTTCTCGACATAAAATTAATTTTCTATTAACATATTCTTTTTTCTTTACTATTATTGTTTTTTCTTCTGTTCTATTTTTTAAATCCATTTCTAATTACCAATATTTTTGTTTTTTTAATTGTTTAAGCTTTCTTTATAATTTTCATGTTCATTTTCATTTTTTCTCACATTCATGTAATTTATTAAGGACATTTTACTTTTTTCATTATTAATTTCTACATATTTTTTTCTAATTATTTGTTTTTATGTTATTCTTCTAATTCTTTAAAATTTTTCTGAATTATTATATTTTCTCTTTCTAATTTATCTTTTTCTCATTTCAATATTTCAATTCTTTTCATTTTATTATTTAAATTTCATTACATTTTGAGTACTTTTGATTTAATTCGCTTTTTCCATTGAATGTTATGTTTTTTCATTCTCTATTTTTTAATTTTTATTTTTAATTTCTTTTACCCTTTGACTGCTTCCCGACTATAAGTACGTCTTAAGAAGCCAATGTTTTGAGTATTTATACGCACAATTCTAGAGGCTTCAAAATCAAGCGCCAAAGGCCTGGTGAAGGCCTACACGGTGAGAGAGTGGGTCTCAACGTGGTCGGGTGTGCACCCTTTGAAAAAATCTGGGACCAGCGGTGCATTGTGGGAACGCCATGTTGTCAGTCCATTTTCACCTGCCTCTCGGTAAGAAGTCCTCACTCCTCGGCGGGAGGATTGGGGGTCTTTTATTCCAAGTGATAGCTCTAACAGCGATGAAAATGTCAGTGACAGTGAATTCCAGGGTTTTGAAGTGAGTGTTACCGAAAAAAGGTGCCGAGGATAACGTAAATTGTGACGAAAACCCAGATGACCCCACAACCTTCGACCTCTGGTGCTGTGCGGCACTTGTTCACGTTCACGTTCGCCTTGTACCAGGGCGAACGAGGAAACTTTTTGGTCGTGTACAACAACCCAGATGATAGCAGTGATAGTGATAGTGTAGTGATAGTGATTTCAAGGTCATTGAAAGCAGTTTCTAGTGAACAGTGAGAGTGATATTTCCCAGTGAAGCGCCAGTATGTACGACGTAGCATCGTGGTCTGGTAGTGTTTTTCAATATGTTGTGCCAGGGAAGGAGGAAACTTGGAGCATTATCCATGGCCCTATACACCACGACTGATAGTGAAGATGACGATATTGACTAACGATGGGTATGAATGGTGACAGTGAGGGAGGAGGCAGAGGTGGTGTAGTGAGGGTGGGCACGGCCCATGTGGCACCAATCACCGGGCCAGCTACTACCACGCGGCTGGACTCAGCAGAAAACAACCATCCTCACCCTACCCTATACTCCCAACAAACCTGCACACCAAACCTGCACCACCACAAACCTGCACAACCACAACCACGGTACAATATCCAGACCCCACCAGCAGACGCAATCTGGGATATTGGCAGGAAGGTGACGAGGTTTGTTCCCAGTCCTTGACTTTGATGAAACACAAAGTGGAATAAGCCTCTTGTCCACTTGGGAACAATGCCATTAACTGGACTGCTTTGGAGTTATTCTTCGATGATTAAACCCCTGATGGACATCATTGTCAGGGAAAACAACAAATACTTGATTACACCATGGCTAAATACAATTTCCTCTCACCAAAATCACGGCTACACAAGTGGAAGGAGACAACTGTGCAGAGATGTACTGTTTTGCCTCAATAATGCTTATGCCACATGTGTATAAGCACACTGTCACCACATACTGGACAACAGATCGCCTGATTTCAAAACTCCAGGTTTTTAGTGACAATATAGGTGTCAATCGTTTCGTGATATTTTACATATGTTACACTATAAACGCCCCCCCCCCCCCCCCAAAACCAGGCCTGACCAGAAGCGAACAGGTTATATAAGATAAGAAATGTGTTTATGTACCTGAAAACAAAAGTGCTGCATGTATTTTTATCCATTCAGGAAGGTTGTTATTGATGAGTCTTGATTTTATTCAAAGGAAAGATCTCATTCAAGCAATAATACGCCAAGCAAGAGGAAATACTTGTATAAAGCTATTTGTACTGTGTGATTGCAAAGTGGTCTTGTTTTAGATATTATTGTGTACACTCGGCAGTATTACTTTGAGTGAAACCATTAAGTTATTTGGGTATCTCTGGTGATGTGTTCTCGAACAATGATGGAACTATCTTGTAAAAGGGGCATATGTTATTTACTGGAAAAAACTGGTACACAAGCCCCTTACTCAGTGATTTCTTGCGAGTGAACTTGACAGACGTGTGTGGCACAGTGTAGTAATTGCAAACATATGCCAAGGTTCGACGCTGTGGCACTGCAGAGGTGAGGTGCATCCGCCTCTTGCTGCCAATGGACATCATGGCATTTCGGTGGAATGACAAAAGTGGATGTCACATTGTTGACATCGTTCACATGAAGGAAATGTGCCCAGTGGCAGGGACAACAGAGAGACCAAGCACCCATTCTAAAGCTGCAGCTGTCATGGGATACAACCTCAATATGCGCTTAGTGGACAAAAGTGACATGCAGATTGGGTTTGCAGACTGTGTACGCAAGAGTTATAAGTGATATCAAACTTTTTTTCCATCTTGCTTGATATCTCTATGCAACTGCTTATAACATATCCAAGTTGAAAGATCAACAAAACACCAATAATATGGTTGATTTAGCCTGTCAGTAATCAGACAAAATAATAGCAAAAATTACCAAGGAGGCACCCCTGCATAGACCAGCGCCACAGCGTCATCTTGTATGTAAGCCATTTTTTTAAATTTTTATTTTTGGTTTTTTTTTTTTTTTTTTCCCCTTTTTTTTAAAAATTAATTTTTTTATCTTTTTTTTTCAAAAAAGGGGGTTTTTTTTTAAATTTATTATTTATTAAATCTTTTTAAAAAAACATTAAATGATATTATTGAAAATTTTATTGCATCATTTTCATCTTTCTCATAATCATTAACAACAACAGTAACAGCAGCAGCATTATCATTATCAATAGTAGTAGCAGAAGCAGCAGCAGTAGTAGTAGTTGTGTTTATTCTCCCCATTAAAACTGATGCTGATGATGCTGCTTTATATCTGAATGATTAAAAATATCATTGTTATCATTTATTGTTTTACATTCATTGCCATTGTCCATTTTTTTCCTTTTTAAAGACACTTCATTATTACAATGACATTTATTAAAATTACTATTATTTGTATTGTAAACATTATCATAAATATCTTTATTAATTACTTTAGGAATTATTTCTTTATACTTATCCCCTAATTTATTTACATATATTTGTAGTTGATAATAAATTTTTATAGCTTTAGGTGCAGTCTTTTTGTATATTACTTGCTGAATATACCGAATAAAAAACCGAATCAAGATTGCGTAAATAAAGAATCAATTTTCCTTCAATTACTCCTAAATCAGCTATATCAAATGAAATTATGGCATTAACAGGTATTTTACTTTCTATTGTATCTATAAAAGTTTCCCTATCATATGGAACTTGATGAAGTCCAATACCGTATAATTTAGAATTTTTACAAATAAATTACCTAAAGGGGTTGTGAATAATTTATCATTACTAGCAACAGTTTCTTTAGCTACAAATGGACAAAACTGAACTCCAAGTGAAATACGTTTCATTAAACATTCATTAATAAAAATCTTTCCAACATCACCATAATATTTTGTAGATAAAATTTTTCGACAATTTATAGTACATTGTTTATTCTTATGAGGCTTGACATACATAGCAGCACTCCATTTCCCTTTACCTTTATCGTCTATATTTATTTTAGCTTTATGATTGGCATTCAAATCTTTTATTAAAGGTAATATTAAAAATTCTTCAAAAATTGTATTAATACTTTCATTAAACTCTATACCAGATATTTTATTAGGCACAGTCTGATAAGCTTTTTCAGATCCACCTGAAACTAAATATCATTTAACTTCTATCAACCTGATTTGTAACCTTTTCAAATACTCATCATTAATTTTTAAATCGTCTAAGATTTCCAACTTTGGTTGTTATTATCCTTTCAGAAAGAACTGTATAATTTGTATCATTTTTATACTGAGCTTCAAAATCTTTTAAAATTTTTAAAATTTTAGGTTTTTGATAGTTCTTCGGGGAGTAATACATAAAGAGATTCTATTGCTTTGTCTAACATTTCTATGACCATTTTTTAAAACCTCCTCCTCTTTATTAACAAAATTAAGTATTATAAAAAAAATTTTTGTTGTTCTTGTTGAAGCCAAGTTTGGGGGTTTGTTTTGTTGAATTTGAAAGAAAACATTTTGTTTTTGTTTTTTTTGATGGTATTGATGGTTTGAAAGGAGAGGGAGGAGGGGGGGCATTTGTTGGGGGTGTTGCTGTTGTTGCAGAGTTTTATAATAAGATGTTTTGCATTAAATTCATTTTATATTAATTTAAATTGAATTTCTTATTATTATAAAAAAAAAATAAAAATAGTAAAGGAAGTTTTCTCTAATGGTGATTTTAATTCATTTGTAATGCTAAAAAATGGGTAATACAATTAACCATTTTCTTTATTATTTTTTACTTTTTTATTATTATTTTATTATCATTTTTTTTTACACATGGCCGCCCCACCAAGGCAGGGTGGCCCAAAAAAAGAAAAACTTTCACCATCATTCACCCCATCATGCTTGCCGAAGGGTGCTTTACACTACATTTTTTAAACTGCAACATTAACACCCCTCCTTCAGAGTGCGGGCACTGTATTTCCCCTCTCCAGGACTCAAGTCGGCCCTGCCGGTTCCCTGAACCCCTTCATAAATGTTACTTTGCTCACACCCCAAACACACGTAAGTATTAAAAACCATTTGTCTCCATTCATTATCAAACACGCTCACGCATGCCTCGGAAGCCCAAGCCCCTGCACACAAAACCTTTCCCCCCCCCCTCCAACCCTTCTAGGCCGACCCCTACCCCGCCTTCCTTCCACTACAGCTGATCACCTTGAAGTCTTCTGTTTCGCTCCTTTTCTACTCCCCAAACCACCTCAACAACCCTTCCTACCCCTCGGAAAAACAGTTTTGGAAATCCCGCACCCCCTCCAACTTCCAAACTACAATTCTCTGCATTATATTCCACCACACATTCCCCTCAGACACCATCTCCACTCCCTCCGCCTTCCCTCGTGCAAATTCATCACCCGCTTCACACCCATAAAAGAGCTTTTGGAAAAAAACTAACTCTCATCTTTCCCCCTCTTTGCCTCAAGGACAAAGTTCTTTTCTCCACGACTCCTAAGTGCACCACCTTTTTTTCACAAAATTTTCAAATTCCCCCATCTTTTAGACCCACCCGGCATCCACTCCCCAAAAACAAATTACTTCACCTCCTCCAAAATTTTCCCCCCCAATTGTATTCAATCTTTATCCCCAAAATTTTTTGTTTCCTCAAAACCCTTTACTTTTTCCTTATTCCCCTTTTTTTTTCTTCTTTTTGCAACCCTAAAAAATTTCATCCACAACTCGAACCTCTCAAATCCCAAGAGCCAGTGATCAGAAAAAGAGCAGCTGTGACAATCCCACTTTGTGTGGATTCTTTATCTTTTAACTCCACGCCTCTTCAAGACCCTCGCATTTACTTCTCTTAAAAACCCCTTTTAAAAATAATTAAACAACCCGGTGACATCACACATCCTTGTTAAGGCCTACTTTTACTGGGAAATAATTCCCTCTTTCCCACATACTCTAATTAGCCCACTTCCCGTAAAAAAAATCTTCACTGCTTTCGTAACCTCCTCCAACCTACCTTGAACATCTGCCACTTGCCCCCCCATCCCCCCCTGCTACCCTTTTCCAAATCCCAAAAAGCCACAAAGACCTCTTTAGCCTTATCTAAATACTGTTCACTTTAAAGTTTTACTGTAAACACCTGGTCCCCACACCCCCCACCCTTTTCCCAAAGCCCCTTGTTTTATCTGCTATCCCATCCCCCGTCTTACTCTTTAAATTTTTTCAAATTTAACTCTACCCTACACTTTTCCAGGTACACCAACAGATTATCCCCTATAATTTTTTTCACTCTCTTTTGTCCCCTTTGCCTTTTAAAGGAACTTGCATGCTCCCTTTCCCCAACCCTGGTACCTTACCCTCTTCCCTACATTTTTAAATAATTGCACCAACCACCCAAAAATATATCCCACCCGCTTTAAAAATTTCTATCTTTTTCCCCTCAATCCCGGTGCCTTACCCCCCTTTCATTTTCCCACTGCCTCACGAACTTCCCCCACACCCAACTGGTTTCCTCACTCCCACAAGATTTATTCCCCCTTCCCCTTCCTTTTACAGTTTCCCCACCACACTTTAAAAATTCCCTCTTTTTCCCTATTTTCCCCCTTTCTCCTTTAATAATTTCCCTCTTATTTTTAATGAAAATATTTTTTTATTTTTAAATTTTATTAAAAAATTTTTTTTTTTTAAAAAGGTAAATCTAAAACCTTTTTTTTTTTTTTTTTTTTTTTTTTTTTTTTTTTTTTTTTTTTTTTTTTTTTTTTTTTTTTTTTATTTTTTTTTTTATTTTAAAAAAATTTTTAATTTTCAAATTATATAAAAAACCCAAAAAAAAGAAATAATTTCATCAAATGTGTTAAGAAAATATTGTTTTGGAAAAAGAAAAAAAAAAAATCAAGCACAGGTGGTATCAGTTTAGAAATTTAGAAAAGTACATGTTAAAATGTAAGATATCTTTGAAATTATTAAATATTTTCTTTTGAATATCTAAATTTTAAAAGTGCCCACATTTTTCCTTCTTAAAATGCAAAGTAATTTTAAAGAAAAAAAGAAAAATTATTTTTACAACGTTTTTTTACTACTTTATTTGTTATATATTTTCTATTGAATTATCATCTTTTTCCTCTTTTTTCTATTTCTTCCACCACCCCTTTATTTATATTTTTAAAGATAACTTTTGGGTTTTAAAACATAATTTTTGAAAAGCAGGGAATTTTGAGACAAATAAATTTTTAAGATTGAGATAAATAACTTACACATATTTAAATTACAAACTTTTATCCTTGATTAATATGTTCTGATAAAGATTATATTCTCATTTGTTTGTAACTAATATTAATTTCAATTTCAAAAAGATTGACAATCTATAATTTTAATAAGAGCATTAATAGTTTGACCCCTCTGCAATTAAACCCACAGACCCATTCACAGTTTGAATTTTTTTATTTTAAAAAAATCATCGGAAAAAAAGGCACTTTTGGTAAATGTTTTTTGAGGAATGGAAGGATCATTATATAAAAGAAAATGAGTGCCTGCTTCTGATTTAAAAAATCCGGTTTTCATTCTCAATTTTTATCCCCAAACAATAGATAATACAAGTTTTCGATTTATAAATGAATGGCGAAAATTTTAATTGATTTTTTTAAAATTTCCCTTCAGAATTTCATTAATTTCTTTATTATTATCATTTTCCATTTAAACTTATTAAACCAATCAGTAAATTTAATTTTTTTTTACATTCTAACAAGAGAAGATGGTTATCATCATAGAATTATTATTTTTATTATTATCTCTAAAATAAAGTATCTGTTGAATTATATTATTTATATACCATGATTCTTTAAACCTACTTATTTTACACATTTCCAAATTCACATTTTGAAATTTTATATAATTTTTTTTGTGCTAAAAAAATACACCAAGAGAATTTTCAAAAGCTAACTTAGAAAAATCGTAAAAGGGTAAGTGTTTTCTCAAATTTTGGGGTTGTTAAGTTGCTAATTCTTCCCCCGTACCTAAGAACGAGGCATTTTATAAAGAGGAAAACGGTATCTCCCTAAAAGTTTTTAAATTTAAACAGACAGTTTTCGTAAAAAATTTGAGCCCTTTTAAAGATAACGACCTAACTTTTACCCTTCCTGGTACTAAAGCATCAGTAAAAGATGCCAATGAAAACCTTTTTCACCATAAATTTAAAACACCATAATTTTAAGAGCATTTCTTGAGTTTCATTCCATTTTTTTTTTATAATATTCGTTCATTCACTGTCTTTCACAAATTTTTCGAAAGGGTGATTCTGTATAGGAACGATCCTCTTTAACTTTTTCACTATATAAATAAAAAAGGATCTTCTTTTCCCTTTGTAATATAGGGAAAAACTTCCTAAACTTAGAAATTTTTTCTCGAGGAAAAACGCATTACAAAAACCGCGATTTAAATTATTCTCTAATTATCTAGGATACAGTGTGCAAAAACAAAAACATAAAGTGCTTCAGTTTTTTTGAAGATACATGTAACCTTTTAAAGGCTCTAAATTTAGCCCTTTTTTTGTATTTTTTTTTTTCCCCATCCTATTATGAATTGATGTAACGTACATAATATTTAAGCGGGTTTTTTCGAAAAATTCATAATTAATATTTAAATAATAAGATGCTTTTCCTGAATTAAGCAAATTAAAATCAATTGGTGCTATGTATTTTAAATTTAAAAAGTTAATATAACGTTTAACAATAGTTTTTTGAATTTGGACCTAAACAATCTTTGGGATTAAGATCAGCCTAGTAGGATGATAAGCCACTGTGTGGGGGGAAACGTTTCCCAAAAAAGATACCCAAAGAGTTGCACATGTGTCAAATTTTTACCAAATTTGGTTCTTGAACCATTCTCTAAAAATCCCATTCTTGATAAACCCATGGTAATTCTTCCCATATTTAATATTCCTTTTAAATTGAGTAAAAAATCAACATCTATGTACAGTAATTAGAAAATTTTAAAAAAAAAAAAATAGATCGGGGTTTTATATTTTCATTTTTCGAGATTTTTTTTTTTATTAATTTATACGGTAATATTAAAATTTGGCTTTCTTCATCTGAAGAGCTTCAGACAAGCATCTAGACTATCAGAGGAGGTTAACATATTTTCCTATGGGAAAATATTTTTTTGGCACATCATAAACATATTTAAAATCCAAGCTAGAGTCATTAAGGAAATAAACTCATTCATAGGAAAAGATTTAAGACGATACTCATTATTAAATATATGTCCGGAGAATTCATGACATTTAAAACTCGTCTAAAAAAAAAAGGTGATCAAATCCTTGTATTATATCCCGTGGCAAATAATACTAGGATTACTAATATTCTAAAGATTATTTAATACTTTCTTTTCAGTTTCATAAAATTCAAATTTTTCGAAATTTCCATCCTTAGTAATATAGATTTTTTAAATTTTTTACAATTAGGATAAAATCACTTGTTGAGAAATGGGATTAAAAGTTAAGTTTAAACATAAAACTTTTCTTGAAGACAATCATGCCTGTACACCGCCCCCGCAACAGGTCAGAAGTGTCGAAACCCCTTTACAACGGGCTGTCAAGAAATATAATTTGTAAGATTATAAAATTTCCCCAGGGGGTTTATGTCAGCATATTTATTCCTGATTGACAAAATACCTACTTGTGTGGACTCAATGGTCCCATATCCCGGGGTTTTTGATAAGTGACTAAATCACGACTTTATACTCAACTGCGCGTCAATGTAGTACTTTCCGAGTTGAACACTTACCTGGGTATATGATCGCCGTAATTATGCCCGGATATCCGTTGAGTTGATTGAAGAAAGTGTTCTTTGAAGAATTCGCACTCACTCTGTTGGATCGCAACACTCGTTTTTTCATGTTTTATCAGCAATTGTTCACACAATATCACTAAGAAGTTGATCACACTTCTTGAAGTTTTATCGTGTTCTGTGAGACACTTTGTCACACTAAAGAAAAGTCAGTGTTTTTGTTGGTTATCCTGGCGTCGTGTCACTCTCGGTAGAGCAAAAATAAAATTTAAGACGCCACAGGCCCCATGCCGTGACTGCCCTTGTACAAAAAAACTGACTAGTACTTGTTTCTTCCCTTTTCCCTTCCCCGATGAAGCAAACGAAAGGTTTGTTCTTGCTGTCTTAAGCTAG
>NC_069442.1:34718921-34768489 GCF_026875155.1 Cherax quadricarinatus
TTATTACTCACAATGGATCTACAACTATTCAAGTAAAGTCCGCCCATGAGTGCTACCACATTTCCTGTGACAAAGGAAGCAGAAGCCGCTTTCCATACTCTCAAACAGGACATTGAAAACTCAGTAGTTCAAGCCATTGATGAGTCCCTACCATTCGAAGTGGAAACGGATGCATCTGACATTGCCATTGCTGCAGTCTTATCTCAGGCAGGACGACCAGTAGCCTTCTTTTCGAGAACTTTTCAAGGATCAGAGAAATGTTATGCTGCTGTAGAAAAGGAAGCCCAGGCCATCATAGAAGCAGTTTCGCCACTGGAGGCATTATTTAACTGGTAGACATTTCACCATAAGGACTGACCAACGGTCCGTGATGTATATGTTCGACAAGCAGCACAAAAGTAGGATAAAGAATGACAAGATATTACGCTGGAGGATGGAACTATCGTGTTATGACTTTGATATTCTGTACCGACCGGGTCAAGAGAACATCTCACCTGATGCATTCTCTAGGTCCCACTGTGGAGCAGCATGTCATGATTTGCAATCACTCTCAGCTCTCCACAAGGCTTTGTGTCACCCAGGAGTTACACGCCTGTACCATTTTGTCAAATCAAAGAACATGCCCTACTCAGTGGAAGATGTGCGACAAGTGATCAGAGCATGCAGAGTATGTGCAGAGTGCAAGCCAAACTTTCATCAGCCAGAGAAGACTCATCTCATAAAATCCACCCAGCCTTTCGAAAGATTGAATATAGATTTCAAAGGACCTCTACCAAGCACAAATCAGAATAGGTATTTCCTTAACATAGTAGATGAATATTCAAGGTTTCCCTTTGTATTCCCCTGTGCAAATATGGCTGCTTCAACTGTTATTAGTTGTCTTTCACAGTTGTTCTCTATTTTTGGTATGCCAGCTTATATCCATTCAGACAGGGGATCCTCGTTCATGAGTAACGAACTTCAGGAGTTTTTGGCTAGCAAAGGTATTGCCTGCAGCAGAACAACAAGCTACAACCCTCAAGGCAATGGTCAAGTGGAGCGGTTCAATGGTACTATATGGAAGGCAGTTACAATGACATTGAAGTCGCGCAATCTACCTGTTCAACACTGGCAAACTGTCCTACCTGATGCTCTTCACTCTATTAGATCACTGCTGTGCACAGCTACTAATGCAACCCCTCATGAAAGACTCCTCAACTATTCACGTCGTTCCTCTACGGGAGCCTCCGTGCCCACTTGGTTATGTCATCCTGGACCCGTTCTCCTGAAGAGTCACCGTAGGATGAACAAGACGGATCCTTTAGTGGAAGAGGTAGAGCTCCTGCAAGCTAATCCACATTACGCCCACATTCGCTACCAAAATGGTGAAGAGACTACAGTATCTACAAGACATTTAGCCCCAGTTGAAATCCCCATTAGTGTGGAATCTCAAGATACACCAATAGATGTGAAAGATGCTTCGTTTTCTCCTGGAAAGCCCCTTGAGACTACCCCTATGGAAATAGAGGATTCTGCTCCAGCAGTTAATCAAACCCCGCTGGAAAATATGAACCTGGTGAGAGGCTCAAGGGCTACGAAGGTCGGGACGTGTACGTCGCCCACCTAACAGTTTGGGAGATTACTGTCTCTGATATTTTAGAAGGGGGAGATTGTAGTGATACTGGTCCTGTGGGGAGCAGCAGCAGGATAATACTGCACCACCTCTGGGCCCTTAACAACAACAACAGTTTTGGTGTGTGTCATGGGCCCAACACATGGTGTGTGATTCTCTCCTTCTTTATCCATATTAGTGATGCAGATTACATGGTGAGTTTAAATATGTGGCCTGTAGTTATAACTTTTCTCTTGACATATGCAAGACATCACCATCCCTGTAGAAGCCATTATTAGATGTACTAGTCATTATATTTTGTTGTTGCAGAAGTACTATGAAGATTCTATGTTCAATAAAGCCTAGAGATAAGGCCTGTGTTTCTATCACAACATACTTGATAAATCACATAGACAAATGCTCAATTCTCTGAAATTGGCATTATCAATTTTCTATTTAAATCAAATTTCTCATTCAATAATTCATTTAACATCATACAATATATTAAATGTTTTCAAAATTTTGCAAGTCACTTAAAGTTGTACGATTACTTCTTATCATACTAGAAACGCTCAGGTCACAGTTAACGATGCACTTAGACGTAATCAATAGTCAATCATAATATCGTATGAAACTTCTAATATCATTACACTGATTTTGCAGTCTAAATTTGATGCATGTATAGAACTGAAACCTATACACTGACATTTTTGCACTTGAATAGAGTTATTCACCCCAACAAATGTACACAATTTGTTATTTGCAATTAGGATTGGACAACTAAATATCAAAGTTCATTAAAAAGTATAGATATTAGCATACAATACTCAGATCGAAAAAATAACTATATTCTAGAAAGATGATAAATAAAGTATCAAAGGGGAAACTTTCTTCGTTTTGTAAACTGAATCAAATAGGGTTGAAAAATAGCAAAGCAAGGGCCTCCAAAGGGGTTTTTTAAAAATATAATTTTATGATAAAATAAAATGGAAGGATGTAAGTGGGGCGAATAAATTATGAAATGGAAGTTTAATATGAGAGAAAACAAGATCTGTGGAGCAGCAGGATGTCCAAAAGTGGTCAAAACGAGGCCGGTCAAGAATGAGGGCAGTATCAAGAAGGGGCCTGGGGTAGTAGGTTCATGACTAGGTCTCCATGTTAGGTTACTTCTTTTCTTTTGTTTGTAAGAAAAAAAAGAAAGAAGAAAATAAAAATAAAAATAGAATAAAAAAAAGGGAGCGGGGAGGAATAGTTTTCTAGGGGAATGCAAAGGCCAGAAATCTCCCTCCGCACCCAAAGGACCTCATCACCGCAGTAGCCGCAGATGTAGCTTGGAACCCGTGCCATACCCTAACCCTACATGCCAAGTAAACCAGCAATCCGGATAGCAACCTCACATCTGCCAGCTACCTCGTGACAAGAGAGGGCGGCCGGTATATATCTGCCGGACAAAGCATACCCCGAAGGGAGGTATCTTTGTGTCTGATAATCCGGCCGCCCTCTCTTGTCCACCGAGGTAGCTCCGGCAGATTTGAGGTTGCTATCCCGATTGCTTGGTTTACTGCATGAAGGGTAGGGTATGGCACGGGTCCATGCTACATCTGCGCTACTTGCGGTGCTGAGGTCCTCCTTGGGTCGGAGGGAGATTTCTGCCTTTCTATTCCACCTAGAAACTATTCCTCCCCCGCTCCCCTTTTTTTATTCCTATTTTTATTTTTATATACGTCTTTCTGTTTTTCTTAAAAACAAAAAGAAAAGAAGTAACCTAACCATGGAGAAACTAGTCATGAACCTACTACCCCCAGCCTTCATGATACTGCACCTCATTCTGACCTGCCTCGTTTTTTGACCACTCTTTGACCCTCCTGATGCTCCTTACCTCTTGCTGTGCATGTTTCCTCACCCGCTTCAGGTACAGGGTTTTGACTGGACTCCTCGATTGTCTGAACCTCTGCTCACCTTGACTATGCTTATCCGGCCGTCTCCCTCTACGATGGCGCAATTTTGCATCGCCACCCATTTCATGTCAGTCCAACTCCGGGTCCCACTCTAAACGCCAACGACATTGCCTGATGAAGATGCTTTCACCACCACCACGTTCTCTCAGTAAAGATCAAACACATCAAGCACTCCCTTTCCAGGCGCATTTCAGAATGCACAATGACTAAATTCTTTACAACAGACTTCTCTATTGCCTAATCTTCCGACCATAGTATTGGCAGGCCGCTCCTCCGCCATGTTTTGTAGAGATATTTTTCCTTCCATGCTCAGAAGAACAGTATGTGCATCATCACTGTTCAGAATGCTACCCAAGCTCATGACCTTTCATCTTCTTTCACATATCGTTACTATTCCTGTCGCTATCGATAAACATCATTCCTCCATTCTTGTAGTGGTACTGTCTTCGGCCGCCATACCATAGTCCAACAGAATTTCAGGCAAGTGGCAATGACATTCTTGAACAAGCTGAAAACTCCAAGATCTCCCAATTCTCAAGGTAACACTTATGTCCTTCCTGCCCGCGGGTGGAGACAATACCCTTGCAATGTGCTCGATTAACTTCGACAGCTGTAACTCCCATCCTCTGTTTATGTAGGCAGGACAACGGTTACAGGTTCAATAGGTGATCCTTACACCGCAATAGGCATAAAATTGCTGCGATTTGGTCACCCATGGAAATATTGCAGATCTATACCGAATGCCATCTGTGGTGCCCACACCATTCTAATAACGTCTTGCAGTCAACTTCCCCTTGCCTTAATGTCATAGGCTCACCCTCATATTCTCCCCCATTGCAGGTCTCATACAAGAGCGTGAAATCCATTGCCTCAACGATGGAAGTTCTCCCTTCTGCTATGGCGTTTCTCATCTCGCCTCCAAGGAGACCGACCCTCTGTTTCTTATTCTTGTGTTTCAAACGACCCCCCACTTCTAGGGTCCCATCTTCTGCAGCCTTCTTTGTCGTTACCACACCCATAGTCAAGCTTGTATCTAATTCTTTTTGCAGTACTGGGCTCAGACGTCCCTACTTCAACACCTCATCTGTTCTGACAATCTTTGATGTTTCTCCCTCACAAGCCCTGAATCGACAAATCTCATACGAACACCAACCAATCGCCCTCTACATCTCAGAAGCTCCCAAAAAATCCTCTTTGCTCAAATCTTCTTTGCTTCCCCCCTCCTCCTCTTCCGCCCCCAACTTTTACACTTCGCCGTCTCTGTACCTGGTTCTTCCCCTCACTGCTCTATTACAATGTGGAGGTTCACCCTCCTTGTTCTGTCTTTCCTCCCTGTCCCCTCCCAAGTCTTTCCCTCTTCTGCCGCCTCCCAGGTTTCTGTCCTCTTCTGTCCCTCCTCCCACACTTCTCTGGTTCCCCAACACACCTTTGTCCCCCCCCTACTTTAAGTACAGTCCATTACTGTCCGCCAATCTTTACTCTCCTCCTCCTTCTATCCTCAATAATGTCCTCCCAAACAGCGTCTTTGAATTCAGAAACACTTGACGCTATTTCAGAATATATTGCAGGGACTAAACCTTAATGGACACTGACCACCTCCTGTTCCTTTCCTTCCCTCGCCTCCATCGCCACAACTCTATTCTTCACAACGCTCCGTTCCTGGATTTGTTGTAACAAGGTTAGGTTAGGTAAGGTTTGTCAGGAAACCAACAAGCGTTCCTGGCGTGGGTCATAGTCCCATATGACTACCTGCCAATGGAGTTTTTGGTCACTGACCGAGGCCTTCCAGTGGCTTACCAGTTCCACCCCTTTAAAAAAAATTGTTTGTAACAAGAATTTCACCATACATAGAAAGGCTGCGAGCAGTTTTCAACCCAGGCAGGTTCCTTCTGCTAAAATTGTGGAATTATTGTTACTATAACAAAAAGGAAGTGCTAAGCCACAGGGCTATACAGCACATTATAATAGTAGTATTATGGGGAGCGCAAAAACCCGTAGGGATTTATACCGCACCTGTTGGGGAATGAAAGGCATTTAGGCTAATTCAGGAATTGGAGAACAATCCAATTCCCTAAGATCAAGAGACCCTCACCAGCATCAGGAACCGCCCCTGGAGGGATTTGCTTAATATTAAATCATTGTTATTATGCCGTGCCATTACCTGCTCTTCAGACGGAAACTTGGAGGGCTGAAAATACTGCCGGACCAAGTAATACGGATCATCTTTGGATGCCCTCCTACTGCAAATTAAACATGCCGGAAAAAAACTTGATATCCTAGCATTAGAGATCGTGGTCACTGAAAGACAATGTCCGCCTTGGAGTCAGTATGGTCAGGAAGTCTCCACCATTCAGACACTTGCACAGAAGACCTCCAACCTTCTTCAAGCACTGGTGTGGAAATTTTATTTTGGTCCCTTAAGTTCCACAGGACGAGATCCGCAGGCCCGTGATGGACGACTGACGGATGGCCCTTATACCCCACCCAAACATAAAAGGCATTCTCTCGAGTTGGCGGGAATGTTGGTAAGCTTATTTTAATTTATAGATTTACTCTTCAGGGGAAGGAGTAGGTAGTTTTATCTGATAGTATATTAATATTAGGTTTACGAAGGCAACTGTAGATAATAATAATGTAGACCCTAAGACCTTAACATAGGTAGTAATACCGATAATGTAGGCAATCACTAGGATAAGTTAAGCTAGGGAGAACTGGCAGCCCTAGTTTGAAACGATGAGACGAGGTATGGAAGAGAGACCAGCTCGTTCTTCTTAAGACAGAACACCAACTGGACAAGATGTGCCGTGATCAGCAGACGCGCCCCCCCCCCCCACGTGTCTCACATTTGAGACCTGGGTAAATCCGGTAGAGGCACCTTGATGTACGTTGATGACCTCCATTCAGGCCCATACAGTAAGACAAGACCTCCACTTTATCTCATAGATTTCTGTCCAGTGTCTGGGAAGATTGTGAGTCTGATCTGTGGGCCCGGTGTGCAACAGGCAGTGCATGCCCCAGTAAAGTACCAGTGTCCTCAGGGCATCTGGAAGCTAGTGTCCGTGTCTGCATAGTTTATAACTAGGGGATACATACCCCTTGGATATAGGAATTTCTTTCTGAAGGTGTCAGGCAGGACACAAAATAACGATTGAATATTGCAGAAATAAGGCCCCCGGTTGCACGTGTTTCTTAGAAAAAGTTTGTTTCAATAGGGGCTTAAGCTATGCTTTAGGAAGTTGAAGATCAGGATATATGCTGCAACGCCAAGTAAGTTAGTCCGATAGACGGGCCGGCAGGCAGTTTATCTTGCAACATTCAATCATTGGTTGAAAATCGTGTCCTATAAGCCACTTGTGAGTCTGAGGTACCCACCTCAGAGCTCGGTGCAACAGAGTTTGCCAGGGTAGGTGACTCCACTTGAGGGCAACCACACAAATTTTCACAACTGTCACCACCTCCACCAGATGGATTAAAAAAATTGGAACTGATCTCCTGAGTTTTAACCTGGAGAGAGTTTCCGGGGTCAATAACGCCCCCCGGGGCCCGGTCTGAGACCAGGCCTCCTGTGGATCAGAGCCTGATCAACCATGCTGTTGGCTGCTTGCTGCAACGCAAACCAACATACGAGCCACAGCCCGGCGATCCGGAACAGACTTTAGGTGCGTTTGTCCAGTGCCAGCTTGAATACTGCCAGGGGTCTGTTTGGTAATCCCCCTTATGTTGTGCTGGGAGGCAGTTTGAAACATCTCGGGCCCCTGACACTTATTGTATGGTCCTCTTAACGTGCTAGTGACACCCCAGCTTTTCATGTGGGGATATGCAATCGTCTGCCAGTCTTTGCTTTCGTAGTGGTGATTTTCGTGTGCAAGTTTCGGTACTAGTCCCTAGGCTTTTCCAGGTGTATATAATCATGTATCCTCTCCCTCCCGAGTTTCAGGGATACAGATTTAGAAACCTCAAGCCGCTCCCATAATTGAGGTGTTTTTAAATCTCCGTATGCGCGCCGTGAAAGTTCTCTGTACATTTTTCCTAGGTCGGCAATTCACCTGCCCTGAAAGGTGCTGTAGTGTGCACAATATTCCAGCCTAGATAGAACAATGACCGAAGAGTGTCATCATGGGCGTGGCCCCCTGTTTGGAGGTTTCTCATTATCCATCCTGTCAATTTTCTAGCAGATGCGATTGATACAGTGTTATGGTCCTTGAAGGTGAGATCCCTCCGACATGATCACTCCCAGGTCTTTGACGTTGGTGTTTCGCTCTATTTTTGGGCCAGAATTTTGTTTTGTACTCTGGAGACGATAATTATCCTCATGTTTACCATATCTGATTAAGTGAAATTCTCATCGATGAACTGTCATATTGTTTTCTGCAGCCCACTGAAAGATTTGGTTGATGTCCTGCCTGGACTTTGGCAGTCTGCAATGGAAGACCCTGTCCATGCAGAATCGGGTTTCATCTGCAAAGGAAGAACACGGTGCGTTAGCTGAACAACCTTGTCAATGTCGATATAAGGATGAGGAACAAGATGGGAGCGAGTACTGTGCCATGTGGAACAGAGCTTTTTCACCGTAGCTCTGCCTCGGACTTTAATCTGTTGACGATACTACTCTCTGTGTTCTGTTAGTGAGGAAATTATAGATCCATCGACCGACTTTTCCTGGTTATTCCTTTAGCAGCATTTGTCGCTATTACGCCATGGCACACTTGTCGAAGGCTTTTTGCAAAGTCCTGTATATATTACATCAGCATCTTTTTGTCTTCCTAGTGCATTTAGGACCCTGTCGTAGTGGTCCAATAGTTGAGACAGACAGGAGCGACCTGATTTCAAACCCATGTTGCCGCTGGGTTTTGTAACTGATGGTTTTCAGATTCGTGGTGATCTTGCTTCTTAGGACCCTATTCAAAGATTTTTTAATATGATATGGGAATGTAGTGCTATGGGTCCTGTAGTTTCTTGCCTGTTGCTTTACTAACTGCCCCCTTTGTGGCGTGGGGCATATGTCCCTGTGTTTTTAGTAAACTGGGGAAACGACCCCACGTGTCCATGCTCCCTCACCATAGATGGAAAAGGCTCGTGATAGGGCTTCTTGCAGTTTCTTGATGAACACAAGTTCCACGATCTGGCCCAGGGGGCAGAGTGCATGGTCATGTACATTTATCGCCTGTTCGAAGTCTTTTGGCGTCAGATAACTCGGATAGGCTTGTGTTAATCCAAATTTTGTGGCTCTCTCATAAAAAATTTCATTTTGATCTTCGACTCTCAGTCTGTTAGCGGCTTGGCTAAAAACTGAGTCATAATTGGGACTTGAGTAGCTCACGACATTTCCTTCCTTGTTGTCATCTGTGTAGGACCCATCTTGTTTAAGTAGGGGCCCAATACTGGACGTTGTTCTCGATTTTGATTTTGGCCATAGAGAAGAAATACTTTGGGTTTTCTTCGATTTCATTTATTGCTTTTAGTTCTTCCCGCGATTCCTGACTCCTAAAGGATTCTTTTAGCTTAAGTTCGATGCTTGCTATTTCCTCTGCCAGTGTCTCCCTACGCATTTCAGATATAATGACCTCTTTTAGCCGCTCTGTTATTCTTTTTCCGTCGCCTGTAAAGGGAGCGCCGGTCCTCTTTCTTGTTTTACATCTACTACTCTTTTCTTTCTTAGAGAATAAGCCGTTTGCATACCATCGAGTGCTAACGAGTAATCTGTTCTAGCATAGTTGGGTCTGTGTTGCTTAGTATATCTTCCCAGCTTATATCGGTTAGGACTTGGTTTACTTGGTCCCACTTATGTTTTTGTTATTGAAGTTGAATTTGGTGAATGCCCCTCGTGTCTAATCTCATTATGTCGGTCTGGGCACCGCCATAACATGACTGAACCTCAATTATGTTGTCGACTAACATGATATATTGTTTTTTGATATGGTGATATTTCTATCATATCATCATTGTTAAGTGAAGATGAGGTCTAGTGTATTCCTCCAGTCTAGTTGGCTCTATTATTTGCTGGTTTAAATTGAATTTTGTGCCGAGATTTAAAAGCTTCGCGTGAGTGTGAGTTTTCATCAGAGCTGCCTCCTGGTGTTATTAAACTGCTAAACAATAGTATTTGCCTATATTCCCCATTTTAGGTGCTTAAGTTGAAATCCCCCGGATCAAGATGTGGTGAGGAGCTGGAAGGTTTTCCCAGACAGTGGTCAATTTTTAACAGCTGTTCCTGAATTGCTGGGAAATGTTGCATCCGTAGCTGAAGACTATCACTACTGACTAGGTTTTGGTTCTCCGAACCTTTACTGCTAAACTTCCCACTACATCATTTAGGCATTTAGCAGTTCTGTGCAAACATGTGACTCTGCAATGTACAGCCAAAACCCCCCTTTTGCCTGTTCATCTGTCACATCTGTATTGGGTTTGTAACCTGGATTCCAATTTCGTTGTCCAAGTGATCCTTTATGTGGGACCTCAGTGAAAGCCCGGCAACATTGGCCTTTTGCCTCTGCAAGCAGTCCACGGATGAAAGGTATTTTGTTTGTTTGTCTGCGGGCTTTTAGACCCTGTATATTTGCAAAGAAGAATGTTATCGGACTGGTGGTATTGTTGGGACTGGGGGGATATTTTTCCGGCATTAGTATCTGTATCTGTTGTTTTGGAGTGGAGGCCATCGACGTGTGGTTCCACTCCAGGAATGACTGGATTTTGGTGTAACGATTTCTGCCATTTCCCTGCAGTTTTTTTTTTCCTTCCTGGCACTAAAAAAACCTCTCCCTCTTGAGTGGCTGTGGCTACCCAGGTTTTCCCATGGCCCCTGGATGTTTTTGTATCTTTTGTCCCTTTAGATGGTATGCCGGCAAATTAAGTTAAAGCACAGTCTTTTCCTGTACTGAAGAGGTACACAGTCAGGGTGAAAAAGCTACAGGAAGGGAGTTTGCATTTTCCTGTTGTCAATATGGCATGGGCTTTCTAGTGTGTCATAGTTGCACGATCCCATCTGTTTTTCCAGATTTTCCCATGCCAGCGATACCGAGTGCATAGTATGTGCACATGCTTGGTTTGTTCCGATTTGCCTTGGTTCAGTGACTGTAATCCCCTGATGGAGCATGTTTCCCTTCTTACTTCTATCCTCCCTAGCACCAACAATGGAGCTCGCCACCATTGTTTTTTGGTAATATATCCTCACTATTGCTAGTGGTAGTCCTCTTGTTGCTATTCCTGCGTATTTCTAGTGTGCAATATTGGTTTTATCTTATCTTTGACTACACTTGTTTACCTACTATGGCTCCTGTCCCCTATGCGTTCCATTCATAGTATTCCATTCCTTCGTAAAATTCCCGACTACCTGGACAAAATCTCCAGCTCACCATTAACTGTCCTCCCAGGTCAGCATCTTCCACCAGCTTCCCATTACTGTCCCCAGGACAGCATCTCCAGCTTCACTGGCATTACTGTCTCCCAGACAGGCAACCGTCCAGCTTCACCATTACTGCTCCCAGGAACAGCACCTCCACTCCCCATACTGTCTCCCAGACAGCACTATCAGCCCCCCATTTACTGGACTACCAGGACATCATCTCCCAGCCTTACAGATTTCCTTCTGACTACATGGCCAGAATCATGGGCAGTACCATTCAGCCCCGGACTTTTCTATTCCATCTGTTGTAGAAAGCTTCCAGGTTTTCTATGAAAAGTCAGCTGTTGATGTTGACCTCTTTTAATACCCTTTAGTGATTTTAGTCCACAGATTTATCTCATTTGGGCATACCCAAAAACACTTCCCTGTTTTTAATACTGCTTGTAAGCTAGTCTCACTGGATATCTGCACAAGGTGCGTGACACCAATTTCCACAGAAATGACATTTATGCATGTGGAAGCCCGTTTGTTTGATCTGACCCCAGACTACACACAGCTTCATAAGATTTGAATGGTTGATTTACTGCAATTCTAACTGCAACCTCTTGAATATTCTATATTAACCTGCTAGGTGGTGCACAACAAAACCGTTTGATGAAACCAGTCCAGGGTTCGGACCAGTCAAAGGGGGTTCGGACCAGTCAAGGGTTCGGACCAGTCAAGGGTTCGGACCATCGATCGATCTGAATCAGTTGGTCCCTTATTTAAACCATACTGGCGGTGATTTGAGCTAACACATGAAGGATCTACTGGAAATTATCTACCCGAGTAATATGTGGATTTGATTTACAAAAGTATAACTTGCGTGTTGAACCAATAATAATAAAAATAATAATAATAATAATAATAATAATAATAAAAATAAATAATTTATTTCTACAGTACAATGTATACATGGTTAACAGGCGTAACTGACACAATGATATCTACTACTAGAAAGCCGCTGTTATGGAAAAACATTCTGGCAAATTAGGTCAGTTTTGTCCCAGGATGCGACCCACAACCAGTCCCCACTAACACCCAGGTAACCATTTTACTGATATATGATATACATTAAGTAAGGCAACAGTGGATATTTCCTCCTCCATGGAAAATTACTCCATCACAAACCACTTTCCATACTTCCTTCCCCTTCCCCCCCCAAAAAAAAATGTTTAAATCAAACAAAATTAAATCACAAGAAAAGCTTCGCCTAAAGCAAGTAAGGCTGCCCTAACGTAGCACGATGCCTTCGTCACTGCACACTTTTCTCATAAATTATTTATGTTGATGATCTGCTCACCAATCCAATGGTGTAGCTAGTAGTGCTGCTGTGTCACACACATAATTTCGCTCATAAAGAACTTGGAGCAGGCATCAATATTATTATAATCAAAACTAAAAAAAGCTGTTAAACCCACCAAGGTCCACAGCGCTGCACAAATCATAACGCGCCTCTCCTTTTGATACTGATTTTTACCATACTCCTTGCACTTAAATGCGTCCATGTTTGACACTGATTATAACTGATTTTTTTCTCAATCCTAGGGCTGTAGACAGTGGAGGTCTACAGACAACCATCAATGGATTCCTCACACCTGGTTTTCAGATGCTTGACAGAATTGAATGAAGTGGCAAAGTCATATTTGCCTTCAGAGAGGGATAGATAACAATCTTGCTGTCACAAGCAGTAGTGAGAAACTCCACTGATCTTCACTTTAGGGACCCTTTTTGGAAGACTTTTGGGAGAGACACTCACATCATCAGCCCATCGATCAATCATTCTATGATGCTGGAGCCACATTCCATTAGGCAACCAACAAAATTATTATTATTATTATTATAATCAAGGGTGAACGCTAAACCCGGAGGATTAACAGTGCCGGGGGGGATGTGGAGGCATTCAGGCTTAATTTTCGGAACTGGAGCACAGATCCAATTCCCTAAAGCAAAGAGCCCCTCCACTCACATCAAGGACCTTCCTTGAGGGTATGTCAACCAACAAAATTGCAACTTTGGATGGCACTACCGCCGGCTCTGGGTGGTGTAGACCAAAGGAACGTAAACTTTGCCATTTGACAATCACCCTTTGCCAATTACGTGTGGCTAGAAGCGATAAACTTAATGAATTCAGAGACAACTCACATCCGGAAATGTTCAAGAAATGTTAAAATATTTGATCCACAGTGGGGTATAGTTAAACCAATTCTGGATAAATACCCGACCTAGGCTCACTGTAAAATCCATAACCTTCATTTTTACAAGCGTTCCTTCCTAAACATAAGGTAATTTTTTTCTAATATTGTGATCTAATTCACATTTGCATAAATAAAATCACTACGTTGTAACCAATATAACATGTATATAGTTTCATTACCTATTACTAATTAATATAATAAAAAAAAGCTTCTAAACCATAAGGGGCTATACACACTGCAGGCAGTGAAGGAAGTGAGGTATCGGGCGGCAGAAGGGGAGAGGATGATTAGTAGGTTACAGAAAACAGCGGGCAGGGATAGTGCAGGGTAGAGGGTAAGCAAGAAGAGTGAGTAGAAAGGCTGAGGGAGTTCTAAAGGTATCATCAACAGTATTTGTGGAGTATATCATTGGTTTCAAAAAGTCAATGAGAGAGTCCGGATTAAAGGGTGGGTCCATCAGCAAGAAGGGAAGGTAAAGAGAGTGGGCACAGCGAAGACCCGACGGAGGTTAATTCGGCGTGCTTGTTGATAGAGTGGGCATCTAACAGAAAGTGGCTGACCGATACTGGAACCTGACAATTCCTCACAGAGAGGAGCAGGGCACCTCTCCACGAGATCTCCCAAGAGTAAGACGAATGTGGCCAATGTGAAGGCAGGAGAGCGTAGCACCCAACCTCAACACTGATGACAAGACGACAGCAGTAACCAACACTTGGTTTAAATAGAACAAACTTTGTTATTGAGGGAAGCAGACCAACGTTGTTGCCAACGGGTGTGTAGGTGGATACCATAACAGCAAAATAGTCCCGTGAATGGATAACTCCTCGTATGAAACTGAAGGTCGTGTACTGATGACCGTGCAGCAGTTCCTTCCTGTTTCATTGCCCTGTATTCCAACCTGACCGGGACCCAACAACATAACAAATATCTTCAATTTGGTAAGAGATACAGCGTAACCAAAGTGGAATACGAGAACTAGGGGGTGAGGTGTATATCAAATTTGTAATAGCCTGTAAAGCACTAAGGGAGTCTGAGACAATCACAAATGATACACAGGCCAAAGATCAATAAAACGGAAAGTGCTGCAAGAATGGCATACAATTCAGCAGTAAAAATGCTAGCCAAAGAGACAGTAAATGGCCCTCGCACGATTGCTGTCTGGAAACCTGCTGCGATCCGACACGATCAGAGACTTAGAGCCATCTGTGTACACTGCGATGGCATGAGAATGAGATGAAGTTGGATCCTCAAGAAAAGAGAGCGGGAACTACCATAGTAGTTGGGCTTTTGAGCCAAGGAAGTGAGAAAGAACTGACTCAAAGACAGCTGGAACTTCCCAGGGGGGTAGGGGGAAAAGTGAGATGCTACATAAACATAGAAAGGTGCAATTGAAGGGAAGACAAGAGTGAATGTAGGCAAAATGAAAAGGAATGGAGCAAACGGGGGTGGCGAACAAATAATGTCTACTAAAATCGTGACTATCTATAAATGGAAGGATTGTGGAGATCAGAGAGCATACAAGTAGCGAAGCAAAAGGCATTGGGAATACGCAATCGGACAAGGATGGAACATTCGTGTCTGCAAAGAGGCTCCTCAACAGGGTAAGAGCGAAAAGCAACCAGCATAAACATTATCCTGATGATGGATGGAAATTAAGGCTAGAGGAGGAGCCAGGAAAGGCCACTGAATAGATCTGTCCACCATAAGCGATTCCACAAAATGAGGACTGAATGTAGGCGAAGAGAGTTCGAGCGTCAGCTCCCCATGAAGATGAAAGCAAGGGTTTAAGGAAGGTTCACTGGCTGTGAAAGTTGCCTTTTAGAAGGGAGGGGTTAAAATGTGGGGTTTCCAGGATAACCTACAAGTCAAAGAGAAGGCCTAGAAACCTGAGTTATCACGTTCAGGGATACGTGTGCCACAAAGGTACAAGGACGAATCGGAAATGACAGAGCGTCTAGTGAAAGTAATTTGGCAAGTTTTGGTAAGGAAAATTTAAACCCATGTTGGTGGCCAATTTAAAAACACGGGGTCCACATGCTGGAAGAAACCGTAATGAGGTGACAGCACCTGCACAAAGCAATAGCGAAGTCATCAACTTAGAGTGACAACTAGATATTGGATGGAAGATTAAGCCAAATCATCTATAGCAAGAGAAAAAGTGTTGTCCACAGAACACGTCCCCTGGGGGACCCTCAGCTTGGACAAAGTCCAGAGAGAGCACATTATTACCCGAACATAGAAATGTCTGTCAGTTTAAAAAGTTCTTAAGGAAGAGGATGATAGATGCCTCATAGGCCTAAGGATGGGCTAGGCCAAAAGATTATACCTCCAAGTTGTGTCATATGCCTTCTCAAGTCAAAAAACATGGCAATACGAGTGTTATTCGCAAAGGCATTACGAACATACGTAACTAAGCGTAGTAAGGGGTCTATAGGTAGAATGGCTCTTCAAAAGCCATGTTGACTAGAGGATAGACTGGTGTCCTCTAAATACCACATTAAACATTCCAATCACTTTGCCAAACTGAACTGGTAAGAGCAATGGGACAGTAAAGTGGAGCATCATGTGCATTCCCGTAGTAAACCCATTTTGCAGAATGGGAGAACAATGGCAGATTTCCAACGGCTGGGGGCAAGAACTCCTTGGACCAAATAAGATTGAAAAGGTGTAAGAGGACTGCAAGTGCGGACTTATGTAAAGTTGTAATATCCAAATATGAATGTCGTCAGGCCCAGCTTGCGGCGATCGGCAAGTGGAGAGCGGTCGCCGTCTCAGTTTTCCTGAAGTGTAAAAGGCACATTATACAGTTCCTTCAATTTGAGAAGAAAAGTCCAAGGGTGCTAACTCTCTGGCAGAAAGAAACGAGGGCATAGATGGAGCCCCTGAGAAAATCCGGACCAGATGCTGCCATTTCAATGGCAACATCAAGAGGTTTGCTATATAAACAACCAGCAACTGCAAAACAGAGCCGGCAGGAGAGTATTTACCACTCAGTGTTCCGTACTTGTTTTCCAGACTGCTACTGTCTAAGGAAGCCGAGGGTGATGTGGAAACATAATCACGCCAGCAAGTGTGTTTAGTGCAGCGATGACACGGCGAGCAAACCGCTCCTTCGCTTAAAATCCAAGAAGTCTCTCTGAGGTTCAAATTTGTATTGGTACCTCCCCAGCAGCCGCATTTCAAAAGTACTGGCCGAGGCCCCGCAGAGACCACCATAGGCACACACTTCTGAGAAATGCCCGCCCTGAGGTTTGGGGATAGTATGAGAAGCTGCGGTAAAATTGATGTCGAGAAGAGGTGCAAAGTTCATCAATGGAGGATGAAGCAGGAACTTCACTAAAAGCAGTTAGTTGCGAGTCAAGGTCCCAATTTGCTCGATCAAATTGATAGCGAGGGCTACGACAAGGTGGTGAATATGACAGAGAAGTAAAATGATTGAAAAGGTGAATCGCTGTCATGGTAAGTCCAGTAGAACAGACCAGGCGAAGTCTAATGCAATTGAGGAAGAGCAGACTCGAGAGATCGATGCAAGAGAGAGTTGGTGAGTACGAGATCAAAATGGGTGGAGTACTTATATTTTTTTTAAAAAAAACATGAGGGGGTGGAAGGCGAGAAAAGCCCTCCGAACAGAATGCCATGTGAGTCACTATGAGACCCCCCAGAGGAAAATGGTGGGATTAAAATCGCCAAGTACCAGCAGTGGTGGTGCAAGGATGAAACAAGAAAGGCCTAATCTGGGATAGATAATGAGAGAGATATAAAGAACAATAGTAAACCACTATGCACGTGGATATGGATCAAGTGTATGCATTGAGGTATGGACAAATAGTTGACAGTAGGGAATATCATTGTGTAGAAGAAGGGCACTGCATTAAAGTCCCCATCTGAAAAGATCAGAAGAATACAATAATTTATGCCTAAGATGGTTGAAAACAGCTGAGTGTAATTTGGTTCCTGTAAAGCAAACACCTACAGGGGAAAACCTGAAAGCAACATTCTGAAACCTCACCCCGATTACCCTGAGGACGCAGATAATCCACGTAAATAGGCCATGATTTGGCAACGAGGAAAATACCAGGAATCTGCTAAGGGCTCCTACGGACTAGAAGGGGTCAGAAAAGTCTACTGCTGTGGCATCGGAAAACTTCAAGCAGTGATGGAACGAGCGTTGTGAAGAATAGAGTTGTGGAGATGGAGAAGGGAAGAGAAGGAACAGGAGGTGGATCAGTGTCCATTAAAAGGTTTTAGTTCCCTGCAATAATTCTGAAATACGTCAGTGTTTCTGATTCAAAACCTGTATGGGAACAATATTGGAGATAGAAAGGAGAGATGAGTAAAGATTGGGACAGTAATAGGACTGTACTAAAGTAGGGGGGGACAGAGTGTGTTGGGAACCAGAGAAGTGTGGGAGGAACAGAAGAGGCAGAAACCTGGGAGCGGCAGAAAGAGGGAAAACGTTGGGAGGGGACAGGGAGAAAGCACAGAAACAAGGAGGGTGAACCCCACACTTGTGAATAGAGCCAGTGAGAGGGGAGAACCAGGTACAGAGACCTGGAAAGGTAAAAAGGGGGGGCGGAAGAAGGGAAGGAAGGAGCAAAGACGATTTGAGCAAAGAGATTTTTTGGACTTCCTGAGAAGTAGAAGGGCGAATGTAAGTGTCGTAGGAGATTTTTTCGATACCAGGGCTTGTGATGGAGAACACCAAAGATGTCAAACAGACTGAGGTGTTGAAGGTAGACGTCTGAGCCCAGTACAGCAAAAGAATTAGATTCAAGATGAAACTATGGGAGGGGTAACTCAAAAAGCTGCAAAGATGGGACCTAGAAGTGGGGGGACGTTTTGAAACACTAGACGAAGAAAACATGGGCTAGTCCACCCTAGGAGGCTGAGATGAGAAACTGCATAGCATAAGGAGACCTCTCCGCTTTAGCAATGGATTTCACCGACCCCCCCCCACTCATTTAAGAAGACCGGCAATGGCGAGAATATGAAGGTGAGCCTAATGATAATTAAGGCCAGAGGGAAGTTGACTGCAAGAACGTATTAGAATGGGTCGACGGCACCACAGACTGGCATTCGGCTATAGATCTGCAAGATTTCCCTGGTGACCAAATCGCAGCAATTTTCTATGCTATTGGCTGTGTAAGAACACCTTTTGAACCTGTAACCATGTCCTGCTACATAAACCGAGGATGGGATTTCACAGCTGTCGAAAGTTAATCGAGCCACATTGCAGGGTATTGTCTCCACCCGCGGGCAGGAAGACATAAGTGTCTACCTGGAGAATTGGGAGATCTTGGAGTTTTCAGCTGTTCAAGAAATGCATTGCCACATGCCTGAAAATTCTGTTGGACTATGGTATGTGGGGCAGAATGAGTACTGTACCAATACAAGAATTGAGGGAATGTTTTATCGATGCGACAGAATAGTATCGATATGTGAAAGAAGAGAAAGGTCAATGAGCTTTGGGTAGCATTCTGAAACAGTGAAGATGCACATACTGTTCATCAGAGCATGGAAGATTATATCTCTACCACATGGCGGAGAGCGCCTTGCCAATACTGAATATGGTCGGAAAAGATGGCAATCGAGAATCTGTTGTAACGAATTTAGTCCATTGTGCATCTTAAACTGAGCATGGAAAGGGAAGTGCTTGATGTGGTTGACCTTTAACTGAGAAGAACGTGGTAGGTGGTGAAGCAATCACATCAGGCAATGTCCGTTGCGTTTCGGAGTGGGACCGGAGTTGTCTGACATAAATGGGCTGGGCGATTCAAAAATTGCCGCACCGTAGAGGGAGAGCCGAAGCATAGTCAAAGAGAGCAGAGGTCAGACAAATCGAAGGAGTCAGTCAAAACCCTGGTACCTGAACGGGTGAGGAAACAGCACCGCAAGAGGTACAGGAGCAGCAGGATGTCCAAAAGTGGTCAAAACGAGGCCGGTCAAGAATGAGGGCAGTATCAAGAAGGGGCCTGGGGTAGTAGGTTCATGACTAGGTCTCCATGTTAGGTTACTTCTTTTCTTTTGTTTGTAAGAAAAAAAAGAAAGAAGAAAATAAAAATAAAAATAGAATAAAAAAAAGGGAGCGGGGAGGAATAGTTTTCTAGGGGAATGCAAAGGCCAGAAATCTCCCTCCGCACCCAAAGGACCTCATCACCGCAGTAGCCGCAGATGTAGCTTGGAACCCGTGCCATACCCTAACCCTACATGCCAAGTAAACCAGCAATCCGGATAGCAACCTCACATCTGCCAGCTACCTCGTGACAAGAGAGGGCGGCCGGTATATATCTGCCGGACAAAGCATACCCCGAAGGGAGGTATCTTTGTGTCTGATAATCCGGCCGCCCTCTCTTGTCCACCGAGGTAGCTCCGGCAGATTTGAGGTTGCTATCCCGATTGCTTGGTTTACTGCATGAAGGGTAGGGTATGGCACGGGTCCATGCTACATCTGCGCTACTTGCGGTGCTGAGGTCCTCCTTGGGTCGGAGGGAGATTTCTGCCTTTCTATTCCACCTAGAAACTATTCCTCCCCCGCTCCCCTTTTTTTATTCCTATTTTTATTTTTATATACGTCTTTCTGTTTTTCTTAAAAACAAAAAGAAAAGAAGTAACCTAACCATGGAGAAACTAGTCATGAACCTACTACCCCCAGCCTTCATGATACTGCACCTCATTCTGACCTGCCTCGTTTTTTGACCACTCTTTGACCCTCCTGATGCTCCTTACCTCTTGCTGTGCATGTTTCCTCACCCGCTTCAGGTACAGGGTTTTGACTGGACTCCTCGATTGTCTGAACCTCTGCTCACCTTGACTATGCTTATCCGGCCGTCTCCCTCTACGATGGCGCAATTTTGCATCGCCACCCATTTCATGTCAGTCCAACTCCGGGTCCCACTCTAAACGCCAACGACATTGCCTGATGAAGATGCTTTCACCACCACCACGTTCTCTCAGTAAAGATCAAACACATCAAGCACTCCCTTTCCAGGCGCATTTCAGAATGCACAATGACTAAATTCTTTACAACAGACTTCTCTATTGCCTAATCTTCCGACCATAGTATTGGCAGGCCGCTCCTCCGCCATGTTTTGTAGAGATATTTTTCCTTCCATGCTCAGAAGAACAGTATGTGCATCATCACTGTTCAGAATGCTACCCAAGCTCATGACCTTTCATCTTCTTTCACATATCGTTACTATTCCTGTCGCTATCGATAAACATCATTCCTCCATTCTTGTAGTGGTACTGTCTTCGGCCGCCATACCATAGTCCAACAGAATTTCAGGCAAGTGGCAATGACATTCTTGAACAAGCTGAAAACTCCAAGATCTCCCAATTCTCAAGGTAACACTTATGTCCTTCCTGCCCGCGGGTGGAGACAATACCCTTGCAATGTGCTCGATTAACTTCGACAGCTGTAACTCCCATCCTCTGTTTATGTAGGCAGGACAACGGTTACAGGTTCAATAGGTGATCCTTACACCGCAATAGGCATAAAATTGCTGCGATTTGGTCACCCATGGAAATATTGCAGATCTATACCGAATGCCATCTGTGGTGCCCACACCATTCTAATAACGTCTTGCAGTCAACTTCCCCTTGCCTTAATGTCATAGGCTCACCCTCATATTCTCCCCCATTGCAGGTCTCATACAAGAGCGTGAAATCCATTGCCTCAACGATGGAAGTTCTCCCTTCTGCTATGGCGTTTCTCATCTCGCCTCCAAGGAGACCGACCCTCTGTTTCTTATTCTTGTGTTTCAAACGACCCCCCACTTCTAGGGTCCCATCTTCTGCAGCCTTCTTTGTCGTTACCACACCCATAGTCAAGCTTGTATCTAATTCTTTTTGCAGTACTGGGCTCAGACGTCCCTACTTCAACACCTCATCTGTTCTGACAATCTTTGATGTTTCTCCCTCACAAGCCCTGAATCGACAAATCTCATACGAACACCAACCAATCGCCCTCTACATCTCAGAAGCTCCCAAAAAATCCTCTTTGCTCAAATCTTCTTTGCTTCCCCCCTCCTCCTCTTCCGCCCCCAACTTTTACACTTCGCCGTCTCTGTACCTGGTTCTTCCCCTCACTGCTCTATTACAATGTGGAGGTTCACCCTCCTTGTTCTGTCTTTCCTCCCTGTCCCCTCCCAAGTCTTTCCCTCTTCTGCCGCCTCCCAGGTTTCTGTCCTCTTCTGTCCCTCCTCCCACACTTCTCTGGTTCCCCAACACACCTTTGTCCCCCCCCTACTTTAAGTACAGTCCATTACTGTCCGCCAATCTTTACTCTCCTCCTCCTTCTATCCTCAATATTGTCCCCCCATACAGCGTCTTTGAATTCAGAAACACTTGACGCTATTTCAGAATATATTGCAGGGACTAAACCTTTAATGGACACTGATCCACCTCCTGTTCCTTCTCTTCCCTCTCCTCCATCTCCACAACTCTATTCTTCACAACGCTCCGTTCCATCACTGCTTGAACGTTTTCCGATGCCACAGCACGTAACTTTTCTGACCCCTCTAGTCCGTAGGTGCCCTTAACTGCAGATTCCTGGTTATTTTCCTCGTTGCCAATCATGGCCTATTTACAGTGGAATATCTGCGGCCTCAGGGGTAATCGGGGTGAGTTTCAGATGTTGCTTTCCAGGTTTTCCCTGTAGGTGTTTGCTTACAGGAACCAAAATTACACTCAGCTGTTTTCCAACCCATCTTAGCTATAATTTATTGTATTCTTCGGGTCCTTTCTCAGATGGGACCTTTAATGAAGTGCCCTTCTTCTACACAATGATATTCCATACTGTCAACTATTTGTCCATACCTCACTGCATTACACTGCAGCCCATATCCACGTGAATAAGTGGTTTACAATATGTTCTTTATATCTCTCTCATTATCTATCCCAGATTTTGCCTTTCTTGTTTCATCCTTGCCACCACCACTTCTGTTACTTGGCGATTTAAATGCCCACCATTTCCTCTGGGGGGTCTCATAGTGACTCACATGGCATTCAGTTGGAGCTTTTCTCGCCTCTCACCCCCTCCATGTTTTAAATATAAGTACTCCCACCCATTTTGATCCTCGTACTCACACTCTCTCTTGCATCGATCTCTCGGTCTGCTCTTCCTCCACTGCATTAGACTTCGCCTGGTCTGTTCTACTGGACTTACATGACAGCGATCACTTTCCAATCATTCTTACTTCTCCTTCATATTCACCACCTTTTCGAAGCCCTCGCTATCAATTTGATCGAGCAAATTGGGACCTTTACTCGCAACTAACTGCTTTAGTGAAGTTCCTTCTTCATCCTCCATTGATGAACTTTTACACCTCTTCTCGACATCACTTTTAACCGCAGCTTCTCATTCTATCCCCCAAACCTCAGGCAGGCATTCTCAGAAGTGTGTGCCATGGTGGTCTCCTGCCTGTGCTCGGCCAGTACATTTGAAATGCGCTGCATGGGGCAGGTACCAATACAATAGAACCACAGAGAGACTTCTTAAATTTTTAAGCAGAAGTGAGCGGTTGCTCGCCGTGTCATCCGTGACACTAAACACACTTGCTGGCGAGATTATGTTTCCACCATCACCTCGGCTTCCTCTAGAAGTGCAGTCTGGAAAAAAGTACGGAAACTGAGTGGTAAATACTCTCCTGACCCGGCTCCTGTTTTGCAGGTTGCTGGTGTTTATATAGCAAACCCTCTTGATGTTGCCATTGAAATTGGCAATCATCTGGTCCGTATTTCTCAGGGGCTCCATCTATGCCCCTCGTTTCTTTCTGCCAGAGAGTTAGCACCCTTGGACTTTTCTTCTCACATTGAAGAACTGTATAATGTGCCTTTTACACTTTTAGGAACTGGAGGCGACGCTCTCCACTTGCGATCGCCCGCAGCTGGGCCTGACGACATTCATATTTGGATATTACAACATTTACATAAGTCAGCACTTGCAGTCCTCTTACACCTTTTCAATCTTATTTTGGTCACAAGGAGTTCTTCCCCAGCCGTGGAAATTTTGCCATTGTTCTCCCATTCTGCAAACTGGGTACTACGGGACATGATGCCTCCCACTACTGTCCCATTGCTCTTACCAGTGCAGTTTGCAAAGTGATGGAATGTTTAATGTGGTATTTAGAGACACACAGTCTATCCACTAGTCAACATGGCTTTTGTAAGAGCCATTCTACCATAGACCCCTTACTACGCTTAGATACGTATGTTCGTAATGCCTTTGCGAATAACCACTCAGTTATTGCCATGTTTTTTGACCTTGAGAAGGCATATGACACAACTTGGAGGTATAATATTTTGGCCCAAGCCCACTCCTTAGGCCTCTGAGGCAATCTACCATCCTTCCTTAAGAACTTTTTAACTGACAGACATTTCTATGTTCGGGTTAATAATGTGCTCTCTCTGGACTTTGTCCAAGCTGAAGGTGTCCCCCAGGGACGTGTTCTGAGGACAACACTTTTTCTCCTTGCTATAGATGATTTGGCCTCTAATCTTCCATCCAATATCTAGTTGTCACTCTATGTTGATGACTTCGCTATTGCTTGTGCAGGTGCTGTCACCTCATTACGGTTTCTCTCCAGCATGTGGTCAACCGTGTTTCTAATTGGGCCACCACACATGGGTTTAAATTTTCCATTACCAAAACTTGCCAAATTACTTTCACTAGACGCTCTGTCATTTCCGATCGTCCTTTGTACCTTTGTGGCACACGTATCCCTGAACGTGATACACTCAGGTTTCTAGGCCTTCTCTTTGACTGTAGGTTATCCTGGAAACCCCACATTACCTCTCTAAAGGCAACTTTTCACAGCCAGCTGAACCTTCTTAAAACCCTTGCTCATCTTTCATGGGGAGCTGATCGTCGAACTCTCCTTCGCCTACATTCAGTCCTCATTTTATCGGAACTCGATTATGGTGACCAGATCTATTCAGTGGCCTTTCCTGCTACTCTCTCTAGCCTTAATTCCATCCATCATCAGGGATTATGTTTATGCCTTGGTGCTTTTCGCTCTTACCCTGTTGAGAGCCTCTTTGCAGAAACGAATGTTCCATCCTTGTCCGATTGCCGTTATGCCCATTGCCTATTGCCTTCGCTACTATGTATGCTCTCATGATCTCCACAATCCTTCCATTTATAGAATAGTCACCGATTTTAGTAGACATTATTTGTTCGCCACCCCCGTTTGCTCCATCCCTTTTCATTTTGCCTACATTCACTCTTGTCTTCCCTTCAATTGCCACCTTTCTATGTTTATGTAGCATCTCACTTTTCCCTACCCCCCTGGGAAGTTCCAGCTGTTTGAGTCTGTTCTTTCTCACTCCCTTGCTCAAAAGCCCAACTACCTATGGTAGCTTCCCGCTCTCTTTTTCTTGATCACTTCCACTCTCATTCTCATGCCATCGCAGTGTACACAGATGGCTCCTAAGTCCTCTGATTCGTGTCGGATTCGCAGCAGTGTTTCCAGACAGCATCGTGCGAGGGCATTTACTGTCTTTGGCTAGCATTTTTACTGCTGAATTGTATGCCATTCTTGCAGCACTTATCCGTATTGCATCTTTGCCTGTGTCATCATTTGTGATTGTCTCAGACTCCCTTAGTGCTTTACAGGCTATACAAAAATTTGATACACCTCACCCCCTAGTTCTCCGTATCCAACTTTGGTTACGCTGTATCTCTACCAAACATAAAGATATTGTTTTTTGTTGGGTCCCTGGTCATGTTGACATACAGGGCAATGAACAGGCAGACACTGCTGCACGGTCAGCAGTACACGACCTTCCAGTTTCATACAGAGGTGTTCCATTCACGGACTATTTTGCTGTTATGGCTATCCACCTTCACACCCGTTGGCAACAACGTTGGTCTGCTTTCCTCAATAACAAACTTTGTTCTATTAAACCAAGTGTTGGTTACTGGCTGTCTTCTTGTCATCAGTGTTGAGGTTGGGAGACTACGCTCTCCTGCCTTCACATTGGCCACATTCGTCTTACTCATGGATATCTCGTGGAGAGGTGCCCTGCTCCTCTCTGTGAGAATTGTCAGGTTCCAGTATCGGTCAGCCACATTCTGTTAGACTGCCCACTCTATCAACAAGCACGCAGAATTTACCTCCGTCGTCGTCTTCGCTCTGCTGCTCTCTCTTTACCTTCCCTTCTTGCTGATGGACCCACCTTTAATCCGGACTCTCTCATTGACTTTTTGACAACAACTGATTTACTCCACAAATTCTGATGATGATACCTTTAGCACTCCCCTCAGCCCTTTCTACCTCAATCTCTTGCTACCCTCTACCCCTGCACTATCCCCTGCCCCGCTGTTTTCTGTAACCTACTAATCATCCCTCTCCCCTTCTGCCGCCCGATACCCTCACTTCCTTCCCTGCCCTGCAGTGCTGTATAGCCCTTATGGTTTAGAGCTTTTTTTTATTATAATAATAGTACAGTGGTAATGAACTATTTACATGTTTATATTTGGTTACAATCGTAGTGATTTATTTATGCAAATGTGAATTAGATCACAAATATTATAAAAATATTACCTTATGTTTTAGGAAGGAACGCTTGTAAAATGAAGGTTATGCGTTATTTTACAGTGAGCCAGGTCGGGGTATTTATCCAGATTGGTTTTAAATATACCACTGTGGATCAAATATTTTAACATTTCTTGAACATTTCCGAGTGAGTTGTCTCTGAATTCATTATTTTATCGCATTCTAGCACACAGTAATGCAAAGGGTGACAGTTGTCCAAATGGCAAAGTTTACAGTTACTTTGGTCTACACCCAACCAGAGCCGGGCGGTAGTGACATCCAAAAGTCTGCTTATTTTGTTGGTTGCATACCCCTCAAGGAAGGTTCCTTGATGTTGGTGAGGGGCTCTTGATTTAGGGAATTGGATCTGTGCTCCAGTTCCCCGAATTAAGCCTGAATGCCTTCCACATCCCCCCCCAGGCACTGTATAATCCTCCGGGTTTAGCGCTTCCCCCTTGATTATAATAATAATAATAATAATTTGTTGGTTGCATAATGGACATGTGGCTCCAGCATCATAGAATGATGATAGATGGGCTGACTGATGTAAGTGTCTCTCAGTCTCAAGTCAGTGAAGTTCAGCTGGAGTTCTCATACTGCTTGCTGACAGCCCAAGATTGTAATCTACTCCCTCTCTGAAGGCATAATATGACTTTGCCAATTCATCATTTCTGTCAAGCATCTGAAAACCAGTGTGAGATGGAATCCATAGATGGTGTATGTGACTCCACTGTCTACAGCCCTAGGATGAGAAAAAATCAGTTATAATCAGTGTCAACATGACGCATTTAAGTGCAAGGAGTATGGTAAACAATTCAGTTTCAAGGGTAGAGGCGCAGTTATTGATGTGTGCAGCGCTGTGTGACCTTGGTGGGTTTAACAGCTAGTTTTGATTATAATAATATTGATGCCTGCTCCAATTTCTTTTGAGAGAAATTACTGTGTGTGACAAACAGCAGCACTACCTAGCTACACCATTGGATTGGTGTGAGGAATCATCAAAAATATATAATTTATGAGAAAGTGTGCAGTGACGAAGGCATCGTGCAACGTTAGGGCAGCCTACTTGCTTTAAGGCGAAGCTTTTCTTGTGATTTAATTTTGTTGTGATTTAACATTTTTTTTTTTTGGGGGGGGAAGGGGGAAGGAAAGTATGGAAAGTGGTTTGTAATGGAGTAATTTTCCATGGAGCGAGGAAATATCACTGTTGCCTTACTTAATGTATATCATATATCAGTAAAAATGGTACTGGGTGTTAGTGGACTGGTGTGGGTCGCATCCTGGGACAAAACTGACCTAATTTGCCAGAAATGTTTTCCATAACAAGCGGCTTTCTAGTAGTAGAATATCATTGATGTCAGCTACGCCTGTATACCTTGTACATGTACTTGTAGAAATTAAATTATTATTATTATTATTATTATTATTATTATTATTATTATTATTATTATTATCTGGTTCAACACGCAAGTTATACTTTTGTATCAATCAAATCACATATTACTCGGGTAGATAATTTCCAGTAGATCCTTCATGTGTTAGCTCAAATCACCGACCAGTATGGTTTAAATAAGTGACCCACTGATCAGATCAGATAGACTGGTCCGAACCCTTGACTGGTCCGAACCCTTGACTGGTCCGAACCCTTGACTGGTCCGAACCCTGGACTGGTTTCAAAGGGTTTTTTTGTGCACCCCCTAGCGGGTTATTAATAGAATATTCAAGAGGTTGTAGTAGAATTGCAGAAATAAACCATTAAAATCATTATGAAGCTGTGTGTAGTCGTGGTCGTCAAAAAAAGGGGGTTCCACATGCATAAATTGTCATTTTGGGGAAAATTTGGGTGTCAGGGCCCTTGTGCGATATCCAAGAACTAGCTACAAGCAGATTAAAACAGGGAAGGGGTTTTTGGTTGCCCAAATGAGAAAAATCTGTGGCTAAAATCCAAGGGTTTTAAAAGAGGTCAACTCAAAGCTGCTTTCTAAAAAAACCCTGGAAGCTTTTACAACAGTGGGAACATAAAGCCCGGCTGAATGGTACTCCCCTTGATAGGGCCCATGTAGTCGAAACTGTAAGGTGGAGATAGTCCGGGGTAGTCGTAAATGGGGGGCTGATGTGCTCCCCTGGGAGCGTAAGGGGAAGCGGGGAGTGCTGCCCGGGAAAACAGAATGGTGAAGCTGGGGGGTGCTGTCCTGGGAGCGAATGGTGAAGCTGGAGATGCTGCCCCTGGGAGACAGTAATGGGGGAAGTGGAGATGCTGTCCTGGGAGACAGTAAGGGTGAAGTGGGATTTTGCCCAGGTAGTGGGGAAATTTATAGCAGGAAGGAATACATATGAATGACCGCATGGGGACAGGAGCCATAGAGGGAAAAAAGGGTAAAAGATAAATAAAACCCAAAATTCAAAAGAAATACCGCAGGAAAAGCAAAAAGGGATCCATAGAATAGTGGGATATATTCCCAAAAACAAAGGGTGGGACCCCATTTTTGGTGTAGGGAGGATAGAAGTAAGACGGGGAAACATGCACATCGGGAATACAGTCAAGAAACCCAAGGGCAAACGGAAACCAACCCTGGCACATACTATGCACTCGGTATCTGCGGGCAGGGAAAAATTTGGGGAAAAAAACAGATGGGCGTGCAATATGACCCCCGGGAAATCCCATCCCCAATATGACAACAGGAAAATGCAAACTCCCTTCCTGAAATTTTTTTCCCCCAAAACTGTGTCCCTTTCAGTACGGGAAAGGGCTGTGCTATAACTTAAATTGCCAGGCATACCTTTAAAAGGGGAAAAAAAGATACAAAACCCAGGCCATGGGAAAAGGGTACCACAGCCACTCAAGGGGAGGGGTTTTTTTTGTGCCGGGAAAGGAAAAAAAAACTGGCGGGAAAATGGCAAAAAAATGTACCCCAAACCGTCATTCCTGGGTGGAACCACAGTCGATGGCTCCCCCCAAACCCCAACAGATACGATACTAAGCCGGAAAAAAAATCCCCCCCCAGTACCAAAAATACCCCGCCCGATAAACATTCTTTTTTCCCAAAAAAAACAGGGTTAAACCAGCAAAAACAACAAAAAACCTTTCACCCGGGGACTGTTGCAGGGGCAAGGAATTTTCGGGGCTTCACTGAGCCCCCACATAAAGGATCACTTGGGCAAGAATAGGGATCCCGGTTACAACCTTACAGAGTGACAAAGTGAACGGGCCCAAAGGGGGGTTTTGGCCTGTACTTGAGAGTCACTTTTTTTGAAAAACTCCCTAAATCCTAAAATGATTAGGGGGAATTTTTAGAGAAAGGTGGGAAAAACCAAAAACCCATCATTGGATAGTCTAAAAGCCTCCGGATGCAAATCCAGAAATTCCAGGAACACTGTTAAAAATTGACCCGTAAAAAACCTTCCAGCTCCTGCACCAACATTTTGCCCGGGGGGATTTCAATTAGGCACCTAAAATGGGGGAATATAGCAAATAATTTTTTTGCGTAATAAACCAGGAGGCACCCTTGATAAAAACTCAACTCACGGAGCTTTTTAAAATCTCTGCAAAAATTAAATTTAAAACCAGCAAATAATAGAGCCTACTAGATGGAGAATACACTAGACCTCATTTCCTAACAATGTGATCTGATAAAAAATCACCATATCAAAAAAAATATACCCATATACAACATTTGGGTTTTCGTATGTATGCGCGGAGCCCCAACCGACATAATGAGATTAGTCAGGGGGAGCATTCCCAAATTCAACTTAATAACAAAAACTAAATGGGCCCAAGTAAACCAAGTCCAAACCCGATATAAGCGGGGAAGATTATAGCAACCGCCCCAACTTAGCCTAAACAGATTAATCGGTAGCACCGATGTATGAAAAGGCTTATTCCTCAAAAGAAAAAGGAGGAGTAGATGTAAAACAGAAAGAGACAGGCCCCCCTTTTTCAGGCGACGGAAAAGAATAACAGAGCGGCAAAAGAGGTCAAATTCTAAAATGCGTGGGGAGACAGGTCAAGAAATAGAAAGCACCCGAATTTAAAGCAAAAAGAACCCTTTTAGGAGTCGAATCGGGGGAAAAAACAAAAACCATAAATGAAATCGAAAGAAACCCCAAAATATTTTTTCTCCCATGCCAAATCAAAATCGGAACAACGTCGTTTGGGCCCCTCTTAAAAAAAGATGGGTCCTACACATGACAACAGGAAAAGTGACTACTCAACCCCAAATACTCAGTTTTTTAGCAAGCCGCTAACCAGACTGAGAGTCGAAAATCAAAATGAATTTTTTATGAAAGCCACAAAAAATTTTATTAAACAAGCCTATCCGAGTTACCCGACGCCAAATGACTTGAACAGGCGTTTAAAAGACATGCCCCTGCACTCGCCCCGGGCCCGATCATGGAACTCTTGTTCATCAAGAACTGCAAGAAGCCCCCATCCAAACCTTTTCCATCCTATGGAGAGGGAGCATGGACACGGGGTCGTCCCCCCGTTACTAAAAACAACAGACATAGCCCCACCCCAAAAAGGGGGGAGTAAAACAACGCAAAAATACAGCCAATAACTAAATCCCATATCATAAAAAACTTTGAAAAGGGCCAAAAAAGCAAGATCACCACGCACTAGAAACCATCAGTTAACAACCAGGGCAACATGGGTTTTAAAACAGGTCGCTCCTGTCTGTCTCAATATTGGCCCCCTACGACAGGTCCTAAATGCACTAGAAGACAAAAAAAATGCAGATGAATATATAAACTTTAAAAGCCCCGACAAATGTGACCCTGGCGTAATAGCGCACAAAAAAGCGTGTAAGGAAAAAACAGAAAAGTCGGTCGATTGGATCTATAATTTCCCACTAACAGAACAAGAGAGTGTCGTCAACAGAGTAAAGTCCGAGGCAGCTACGGTGAAAAGCTCTGTTCCACAAGGGACAGTACTCGTCCCCCTCTTTTTCCCATCTTTTTCCGACATAGACAAGGATGTCACCCCAGCACCGTGTCCCTTCCTTTGCAGTGACACCCCAATCTGCATGACAGGTCTTCCCTTGCAGACCTGCAAAACTCCCGGCAGAATCAAACCAAAATTTTTAGTGGGCTGCAGAAAAAATATGAATTCAAAGATGAAAAATTTCAATTTTTCAGATATGGTAAAAATGGGGAAAATTTAAACTTCATCAGGTACAAAACAAAATTTGGCCCAAAATAGAGCGAAACACCAAAGCAAAGACCCGGAGTGATCATGTCGGGGACCACCTTCAAGGACCATAACACTGTATCAATCGATCTCTAGAAAAATGACAGGGTGGATAATGAAACTTTAAAATAGGGAGGCCAAGCCCATGATGACCTCTTCAGGTCACTTGTTCTATTAGGGTGGAATATTGCTGCACACTAACAGCACCTTTTAAGGCAGGTGAAATTGCCGCCCAAAAATGTACAGGAACTTTCACGGCGCGCATAAAGGGGATAAAAACCCAATTTTTGGAGCGCTTTAGGGGCCCCAAACTGATTCCCCGGGGAAAGCGGAGGGGGGGATACATGATTATATACACTGGAAAATCCTAGAGGGCTAGTACCGAACTTGCACACGAAAATCACCCCCCTACGAAAGCAAAAGATTTGGCAGACGATGCATCATCCCCCCCAAAGAAAAGCAGGGGTGTCAAGCACGTTAAGAGACCATACAATAAGTGTCAGGGCCCCAGACTGTTCAACTGCCTCCCCCAACATAAGGGGGGTTACCAACAGCCCCCGGCAGTTTCAAGCTGGCATGGGCAAGCACCTAAAAACAGTTCCGGGTCAGCCGGGCTTGGCCGTATGTTGGTTTGCGTGCGCCGCAGCAACAGCCTGGTGATCAGGCCTGATCCCCCCAGGGGGCCCTTTTCAGACCGGGCCGCGGGGCGTTGACCCCCGGGGAACTTTCCCCCAGGTAAATCCAGGAGATCAGTTCCAATTTTTTTTAAACCATCTGGTGGAGTGGGGACCAGTTGTGAAATTTGTGTGGACTGCCCCCAAGTGAGTCACCTACCTGGCAAAATCTGTTGACACCAGCTCTGAGGTGGGCCTCAGCCCCCACAAGGGCTTATAGGCAGATTTTTACAAATGATTGATGTTTCAAGAAAACTCGCCCGCAGGGGACGTATAAAGGACTAACTTACTTTGGGTTTCGCATATATCCTGATCTTCAAAATTCCCTAAGCTTAGCCTTTCCCCTTTGGACTTCCCTCAGAAACCACTGCAACCCGGGGGCCTTAATTCTGCAATATTCAATCGTTATTTTTGCCTGCCTGCACCTCAGAAATTCCCATATCCCGGGGTATGTATCCCCTAGTATAACTAGCGACACGGGCCTAGCTTCCGATGCCCGGACACTGGGCTTACTGGGCATGCACTGCCCTTTTCACACCGGGCCACAGATCAACTCCAATCTTCCCAGACCCCTGGACAGAAATCTATAGATAAAGTGGAGGTCTTTCTTACTGAAAAGGGCCCGATGGGTCATCTACGGACATCAAGGTGCCTTACCAGATTTCCCCAGGTCCAAAAATGAAGACACGTGGGGGGGGGGGGCCCGTCTGCTGTCACGGCACATTTGTCCCGTTTTGGGGGTCGTCTTAAGAAGAACGATGGCTCTCTTCCCCCCTGTCCATCGTTCAAACTAGGGCTGCCAGTTCTCCCTAGCTAACTTATCCTAGTGTTTGCCTACATTATCGGCCTATTACTACCTATGTTAAGGTCTTAGGTCTACATTATTATTATCTACAGTTGCCTTAGTAAACCTAATATTAATATACTAACAGTAAAACTACCTACTCCTTCCCTGAAGAGTAAATCTATAAATTAAATAAGCTTACCAACAATCCCCGCCAACTCGAGAGAATGCTTTTATGTTTGGGTGGGGTTTAAAAGGGGCCATCCAGCTCAGTCGTTCCATCACGGCCATGCTGGATCTGTCCTGTGGAACTTTAGGGACCAAATAAATTTCCACACCAGTGCTGAAGAAGGTTTGGAGGTCTTCTGTGCAAGTGTCTGAATGGACTTCCTGACCATACTGACTCCAAGGAGGACATTTCTTTCAGTGACACGATCTCTAATGCTTAGGATATCAATTTTTTTTCCCGCATGTTTAAAATTTTTTGGCAGTAGGAGGGCATCCAAAGATGATCCTTATTACTTGGTCCTGCAGTATTTCAGCCCTCCAAGTTTCCAGTCTGACACAAGAGCAGGTAATGGCACGGCATAATAACCAATGATTTAATATTAGCCAAATCCCTCCAGGGGAGGTTCCTTGATGCTGGTGAGGGGCTCTTGATCTAGGGAATTGGATCTGTTCTCCAATTCCCTGAATTAAGCCTAAATGCCTTTCATCCCCCAACAGGTGCTGTATAATCCCTACGGGTTTAGCGCTCCCCATAATACTACTATTACTAATGCTGCTGTATAGCCCTTGTGGCTTAGCACTTCTTTTTGATTATAGTAACAATAATTCACAATTTTTAACAGAAGGACCATGCCTGGGTTGAAAACCTGCTCGCAGCCTTTCTATGTATTGGTGAAATTCTTGTTACAACAATTTTTTTAAAGGGGTGGACTGGTAAGCCAATGGAAGGCCTCGGTCAGATGACCAAAAACTCCAGTGGCAGGTCATCATATGACTATGACCCACGCCGGGAAACGCTTGTTCTGTTTCCTGACAAACCTTACCTAACCTAACCTTGTTACAACAAATCCAGATAGTGGGACTTCCAAGCCTAGATACCTGTGTCAGGTTATATAACGTAACCGAGACCTCTCATGCAATTGATCCTGCCGACTGCGCCTCTGTGGAGGAGGACGCCTGTTAAGTATCTTCGTTTTCTCAGCAGAGATCAACCTCAGGTGGCTCGATTTGAGACCAGGCCTCGTGGTAGATCAGGGTCTGATCAATCAAGCTGTTATTGCTGGCCACACGCAAACTGACATACGAACCACAGCCCGGCTGGTCAGGTACTGACTTTAGGTGCCTGTCCAGTGCCTTCTTGAAGACAGCCAGGGGTCTATTGGTAATCCCCCTAATGTATGCTGGGTTGCAGTTGAACAGTCTTGGGGCGTGACACTTGCTGTGATGTCTCTCAGTGTAGTCGTGGCGCCCCTGCTTTTCATTGGTAAAATGTTACATCTCCTGCCGAGTATTTTGCTTTCATAGGGAGTGATTTTCGTGTGTAAGTTTGGTACCAATCCCTCTAGGATTTTCCAAGTGTATATTATAGAGCAATTAGCTCTTTAGGACCTTCCGATTCTCAGAGTGGATACATGTGTCCTGCCCGCTTGTGGGCAGAGGCGTTTTCCCAGTAACATCGCCTGCTTAACCTTTGTCGTGAGCTGTCCTCTGTTTATATCGCAGGACATCGCCCAGAGGTCCACAAAGTGGTCCCTACAAACTTGTCCTTCTTTTTCCCACCGATGTCTGGTCTATCTTAATGAACATGAAATCTGTTGTCTGAAGGAGAGCGAAGGCTTTACCTATGCTATGGCTGTTTCTCGACTCCACCTTCAAGGGAATCTTTCCCATGTTCCTTATTCTCGAGTAGCTAGGAGACCCCCTAACCTTGGCGGGGTCCCCGCCAACCAGCTTCTTCGGTGCCGTGCCTTCTGGAGTCACCCCCATCTCTAATTCTTTTGCGGTTTTGCCCCCTGAAACCCCCACCTCCTTACCTGTTCCTACCTACACTTCATCTTCTCACCCACTAGTTTCTCAGTCTGCGAGGCCACTCACACCTGCATCTTCCTCGTGCCTATCACCTGCAAAGTTGAACCTGTCTCCTAAGCCCAAGTCTCTTCACATTCCTCCTGTGCTTACAATTCCCCAGCAGTTTTCCTTTTCGGCCTTGGTGCCTAGTTCTCACTCCCTTTCTAACTCTCACACGAAGGTGGAGGTTCACCCCCCCTCATGTGGTTTCCTCTTCTCCTGTGCCCCCATCCCCAGACTTCTCCCCCAGTCCCCTTCCAGCCTCCATCCTTTCCTGTTCCACCACAGGACTCTTCTGTCCCCACTGGCGCATCTCCCCAGGTTTATATTCCCCTCTCCTCTCAGCCCATTTTGGTTCCCTCCATAGTCTCCCCGATCTCTACTTGCCCTACCTCACCTGTCTATGAAGTCATGGTATCGGCATCTTCCTTGTCTGCTGAGATACTTGATGCTATCTCTGACTAAACCCTTGGCGGACACTGGTGTGCCACCTTCTGCCCCTTCTTATTTTTCACCACTCTCACAGGAATCTTTCCATTCACAGCATTCTGATTCCTCATTGCTTACAAATTTTCCGTTGCCTCCACACATTGGCTTCATTGACCCTACTAGCCCATAGATTTTATCGCTTCTCATTGTTGGCATACCTATCTTTGTGAATAATGACTTATTTACAATGGAATATTCGTGGTACCAGGGGTAACCAGGGAGAGCTCCAGGTGTTGCTCTCCCAGTTTTTCCCAGTGTGTGTCGAGTTACAAGAGTCTAAAGTTCGTTTAGCTGTTATCCGTCCCGTTTCGGGCTATATGCTGTTGCATTCTTCTGATCCTTTTCTTGATGAAGCTTTTAATGAGAGTGCGCTTCTTTTGTGCTTTGGTATACCGTTTCAATATGTCTTTGTTAATTTTTCTGCTGCATTATACTGCAGCTCGTATTTATTTGCACAGGTAGTATACAGTTTGCTCTGTCTCTCTTCCCTTCCCGTACATTCTGTCTCCGATATGTTCTTGATCTCATCTCTGCTGCTGCCCATCTTGTTGTTAGGTGATTTTTAAAGTTCACCATCATCTTTGAAGAGGGTCCCACTGTGACTCTCGCGGTGATCAGTTAGAGACTCTTCTCACTTCTCGTCCTTGCCATGTTTTAAATACGGTTGCTCCCACCCATTTTGAATTTCGTACATAGTCTCTCACATTGATCTTTCTATCTGCTCCTCGTCAATTGCACTTGACGAGGAGCTTGGTTTGTTCTCCCAGATTTGCACGACAGTGATCACTTTCCTATTATTCTTACTTCCACTACATATTCCCGACTGCCTCATATCCCCCGATGGCAATCTTGACGAGTGAATTGGGACTTATACTCTCATCTTACTGCTTTTTGTGGAAACCCTTCTTCATCCTCTATTGATGAGCTGGTGCACCAGTTTTCGACCTTAGTTTTGACTGCAGCATCACGTTCTATTCCTCAAACTGCTGTATAGCCCTTGTGGCTTAGCGCTTTGTTGTGATAGAAACACAGGCCTTATCTCTAGGCTTTATTGAACATAGAATCTTCATAGTACTTCTGCAACAACAAAATATAATGACTAGTACATCTAATAACGGCTTCTACAGGGATGGTGATGTCTTGCATATGTCAAGAGAAAAGTTATAACTACAGGCCACATATTTAAACTCGCCATGTAATCTGCATCACTAATATAGGGATAGAAGAGAAGAGAATCACACATCATGTGTTGGCGCCCATGACACACACCAAACTGTTGTTGTTGTTAAGGGCCCCGAGAGGTGGTGCAGTATTATCCTGCTGCTGCTCCCCACAGGAGCAGTATCACTACAATCCCCCCTTCTAAAAATATCAGAGACAGTAATCATCCCAAACTGTTAGGTGTGCGACGTACATGTCCCGACCTTCATAGCCCTTGAGCCTCTTCACCAGGTTCAATATTTTCAGCGGGGTTTGACTAACTGCTGGAGCAGAATCCTCTATTTCCGTAGGGGTAGTCTCAAGGGGCTTTCCAGGAGAAAACGAAGCATCTTTCACATCTATTGGTGTATCTTGAGATTCCACACTAATGGGGATTTCAACTGGGGCTAAATGTCTTGTAGATACTGTAGTCTCTTCACCATTTTGGTAGCGAATGTGGGCGTAATGTGGATTAGCTTGCAGGAGCTCTACCTCTTCCACTAAAGGATCCGTCTTGTTCATCCTATGGTGACTCTTCAGGAGAACGGGTCCAGGATAACATAACCAAGTGGGCACGGAGGCTCCCGTAGAGGAACGACGTGAATAGTTGGAGTCTTTCATGAGGGGTTGCATTAGTAGCTGTGCACAGCAATGATCTAATAGAGTGAAGAGCATCAGGTAGGACAGTTTGCCAGTGTTGAACAGGTAGATTGCGCGACTTCAATGTCATTATAACTGCCTTCCATATAGCACCATTGAACCGCTCCACTTGACCATTGCCTTGAGGGTTGTAGCTTGTTGTTCTGCTGCAGGCAATACCTTTGCTAGCCAAAATCTCCTGAAGTTCGTTACTCATGAACGAGGATCCCCTGTCTGAATGGATATAAGCTGGCATTCCAAAAATAGAGAACAACTGTGAAAGACAACTAATAACAGTTGAAGCAGTCATATTTGCACAGGGTAATACAAAGGGAAACCTTGAATATTCATCTACTATGTTAAGGAAATACCTATTCTGATTTGTGCTTGGTAGAGGTCCTTTGAAATCTATATTCAGTCTCTCGAAAGGCTGGGTAGATTTTATGAGATGAGTCTTCTCTGGCTGATGAAAGTTTGGCTTGCACTCTGCACATACTCTGCATGCTCTGATCACTTGTCGCACATCTTCCACTGAGTAGGGCACGTTCTTTGATTTGGCAAAATGGTACAGGCGTGTAACTCCTGGGTGACACAAAGCCTTGTGGAGAGCTGAGAGTGATTGCAAATCATGACATGCTGCTCCACAGTGGGACCTAGAGAATGCATCAGGTGAGATGTTCTCTTGACCCGGTCGGTACAGAATATCAAAGTCATAACACAATAGTTCCATCCTCCAGCGTAATATCTTGTCATTCTTTATCCTACTTTTGTGCTTCTTGTCGAACATATACATCACGGACCGTTGGTCAGTCCTTATGGTGAAATGTCTACCAGTTAAATAATGCCTCCTGTGGCGAACTGCTTCTATGATGGCCTGGGCTTCCTTTTCTACAGCAGCATAACATTTCTCTGATCCTTGAAAAGTTCTCGAAAAGAAGGCTACTGGTCGTCCTGCCTGAGATAAGACTGCAGCAATGGCAATGTCAGATGCATCCGTTTCCACTTCGTATGGTAGGGACTCATCAATGGCTTGAACTGCTGAGTTTTCAATGTCCTGTTTGAGAGTATGGAAAGCGGCTTCTGCTTTCTTTGTCACAGGAAATGTGGTAGCACTCAATGGGCGGACTTTACTTGAATAGTTGTAGATCCATTGTGAGTAATAAGCAAAGAGACCAAGAGTTCTTCGGAGTGACTTTTTGTCTTGAGGCATTGGAAGTTCCCGTAGTTGAAAAAGTGCACTTTTCCTCATTGTAACTGATATTTTTCTTCTTGGCGGCTTCCAAAAACTTATCAAGGTTTGCATCATGTTCCTCCTGGGTCTTTCCACAAATGGTAACATTATCTAAATACGCGTAAGTTCCCATGAGTTGCTCTTCCTGAATGAGTGAATCCATAATTCGTTGGAAGCAGGCTACCCCATTGGTGACTCCAAAAGGGACTCTGGTAAACTGATACAGGCCATCACTAGCCTGAAACGCTGTGTATGGTTTATCTTCATTCCTTATAGGAACTTGATGATAGGCACTCTGTAGATCAATTGTGCTAAACACATAGTACTGAGCAATTTTGTTCACTGTATCATCAATTCGAGGTAGAGGGTACCCATCAAGAAGTGTAAATTTGTTGATTGTCTCAGAGTAATCGATAGCCAGCCTCCGTTTCCTATAATCATCTTTAACAACAACAACCTGTGCACGCCAAGGGAATTACTCGGTTTCTATAATACCCTCCTTCAGCAGCCTCTGAGTTTCTTTCTCAATGAACATCCGATCCTCATAAGATAGCGGCGTGACTTAGCTGATATAGGATGGCAATCCGCGGTAAGATTTGCAAACAGCTTTGGTGGGTCTACCCTTAAAGTGCTAAGTCCACAGACAACAAGAGGAGGCAGTTCACCTCCATATGTTAAGGTGACACTACCATGCAACTTCTGAAAGTCCTGACCAAGGATAACATCAGAGCACAGTTGTGGCAGAATAGCTAAATGTACATATTGATAATCCTTTCCGTTAACTCTGAGATTTACCTTACAAAACCCTAAGGTCTGAATAGAGAGAGATGTTGATGCCATGGAAACGGTACCTGATGAGTGATGTACAGTCAAGGAGTGGCGTTTAACTAAGTCAAGGTTGATGAAACTCTCTGAGCTGCCACTATCAATAAGACCATTCTACTTCGTTCCTTTGATGAATACTTTCACAACTGCATTTGACAGTGAATTTGGAGTAGCCGCAGAAGTCACTGTTGCTAGTGTCGCATGATCACTGGAATGTGTGGAGGCACTAGCTCTTGTTGATGCATTAGCACGACATACTTTAGCAAAGTGACCTTTCTCGTGGCATTTATGGCACATTGCTTCACGAGCAGGACACTTTGGACGTGGATGTCTTGAAAAACCACAAAAGAAACACACCGTACCTGCTGCTGCTGTCACTGAGGCAAGTTCCACAGTAACTTCATTGCAAGAGTCTTGGTCAGGAATTGCAGCACTTACCACTCGAGAAGGCTGAGTGGTACTGTATACTTCAGATTCTTCTGGGCTGAATCTAGAGCTCTTGCCTGGTCAAAGGCAGCGGCTAAGCGAGAGTTTTATTCTCCAATAAACGCTGCTTTATTATTGGTGATTGCAGGCCACTGATAAAAGCATCCCTGATGGACTCTTCACAATACTGAGCAGCTGTCACTGCTTGGAAGTGACAGTCCTTACCTAAAATTTTTAGTGCTTGAAGGTATTCCTCTAAGGATGCATCAATCTGCTGGCGGCGAGTTGCAAGGCGATAGCGTGCAAAGATTTCATTTGTAGGTTTAATATACTGAGACTTGAGGGTTTTGAAAGCATCTTCGTAGGTATTACACTCAGAAATAGCCTCATATATCTTAGGTGACGCAAAATTGATGAGCAGACTTAGTTCATCTAGATCTTCTTTAGGAAGGGCTCCCATGAAGTATTCGAAAGTCTTAAACCAGTGCTTCCATTCCTGAGCAGCCGTTGATAAGCTGGGGTCCCAGTCTAGCCTCTCAGGTTTCAGTAAACGCTCCATGTTGTGACGTAGTCTAGCGCAGGATCACCACCAGGTAGCCCAGGATTCTATGTTCAATAAATTGTTGTGATAGAAATACAGGCCTTATCTCTAGGCTTTACTGAACATAGAATCTTCATAGTACTTCTGCAACAACAAAATATAATGACTAGTACATCTAATAACGGCTTCTACAGGGATGGTGATGTCTTGCATATGTCAAGAGAAAAGTTATAACTACAGGCCACATATTTAAACTCACCATGTAATCTGCATCACTAATATAGGGATAGAAGAGAAGAGAATCACACACCATGTGTTGGCGCCCATGACACACACCAAACTGTTGTTGTTAAGGGCCCCGAGAGGTGGTGCAGTATTATCCTGCTGCTGCTCCCCACAGGAGCAGTATCACTACACACTTCTTTTTGATTATAATAATAATAATATTCCTCAAACCTCAGGCAGGCATTCTCAGACATGCGTGCATTGGTGGTATATTGCATGTGCCCATGCAGTGCATTTGCAACGTGTTGTGTGGGGTCATTATCGATATTATTGGACCACAGATCGTCTTATGGATTTTAAGCGGGCAAAGGCAGTTGCTCACAGCATCATACATGATGCTAAATGCACTTATTGGTAAGACTACATTTCTACCCTTACCTTGACTTCCTTTATGTGTGCGGTTTGGAAGAAGGTATGGAAGCTGTGTGGCAAGTACGCTTCGGACCCAGCTCCCATTCTGCGGGCTGCTGATGTTAGTGTTGCGGAACCTCTTGAAGTTGCCATGGAAATTGGGAACTATCTTGTCCGTGTCTCTCATGGGTTTCACCTCTGTCCCTCTTTTCTCACTTCTAAGTCTGCCAGGGAGCAATCGCACTTCGAGTTCTCTTCTAATGGGATGGAGCAGTATAACTTACCTTTTACTCTTTTAGAGCTAGAGTCCACGCTTTCCACTTGCCGGTCATCGGCAGCTGGGCCTTATGATATTCATGTCCATATGCTACAGCATCTTCATTCTACAGCCCTTATAATCGTTTTGCGTCTTTTCAATCTTATTTAGACACGAGGGGTTCTCCCTCAACAATGGAAATCTGCCATTGTACTACTGTTTCGCAAATCAGGCACTTCGGGGCTTGATACCTCTCATTATCGTCCCATTGCTCTAACCAGTGCAGTCTGCAAGGTGATGGAACGATTGGTGAATAGACGTCTGGTATGGTATTTGGAGACTCACGATAGTCTTTCTCCTCGCCAATATGGCTTTCGCAAAGGCTGCTCTGCTTTGGACCGATTGGTCCACTTAGATACGTATGTATGAAATGTGTTTGCTAATAAACACTTCGTCCTAGCACTCTTTTTGAATCATGAGAAGGCACATGACACCACTTGGAGGTATAACATCTTAGTCCAGGCCCACTCCTTTAGGCCTCCACGGTAATCTCCTGACCTACCTTGCTGCTTTCTTATCTGAAAGACATTTTTTTGTCCATGTTGGCACCTCGCTTTCCTCAGACTTTCTTCAGGCCGAGGAGGTCCCACAAGGTTGTGTCCTTAGCACTACCCTTTTTCTCTTGGCTATAAATGACCTCCCTTCCATTCTTCCATCGCATATTTGGCCGTCGCTTTATGTGGATGACTTTGCTATATCTTACGCAGGCGCTGACTGTCGCCTGATAGCGGCCTCCCTTCAGGATGAGACTGGCCGAGTTTCCCATTGGGCCACTTCTCATGGATTTAAATTTTCTAGTGTGAAAACCCATTTCATTGCCTTTCCTAGACGTCCTCTTGTCCCAGATATTCCATTGTATTTGCACGGCTCACATATCCCGGAATGTGATATGGTCAAGTTCCCTGGCCTACTATTTGATTGGTTGACTTGGAAACCTCATATTTCCTCTCTGAAGGTAGCTTACCATGGTCGGCTAAACCTCCTCAAAATTCTTGTGCATCGTTCATGGGGAGCAGATCGCTGGACTCTCCTCTATTTACATTCTGCCCTAGTCTTGTCAAAGCTGAATTATGGTGACCAAATCTATTCTGCGACTTCTCTTGCAACTCTTTCTAAGTTAGATCCCCTTCATCATCAGGGTCTATGTTTATGCCTTGGTGGCTTTCGTTCATCCCCTGTTGAAAGCCTTTATGCTGAGGCGAATGTTCCTTCCTTTGCCGATCGTTGTGATGCTCATTGCCTTCATTACTTTGTCCGCTCTCATGATCTTCGGGTTCCTTCTATGTATAGGTTGGTCTCGGATGTTAGTAGAAGCCTGTTATTTGATCAGCGCCTCTGCTTACTTCATCCGTTTTCTCTTCGTCTTCGCTTACTCTGGTCTTCCCTTCAGTTACCTCTTTTGTATGTTCATGTAGTGTCTGCCTTTTTCCTTTTCCCTTGGGAGGTTTCGACGGTTTGTGTCTGTTCTCTCCTACTTCCGTGCACCTAAAGTCAGTACCTGATCGACCAGGCTGTGGTTCATATGTCAGTTTGCAAGCGGCCAGCAGTAACATCCTGGTTGATCAGACCCTGATCCACCATGAGGCCTGGACTCAGACCGGGCCGCGGGGGTGTTGACCCCCGAAACCCTCTCCAGGTAAACTCCAGGTAAATCTATGTCTGTTTCTTGCTTTCTTTTTCTTGATCACTTTCAGTCACATGCTTGTGCCGTCGCTGTTTATACAGATGGTTCTAAATCTTCTGACCGTGTTGGGTTCACGGCAGTGTTCCCTGACGATATTGTCTGGGATCATTTGTTTGGCTCAGCTAGTATTTTTGCCACCGAGTTGTATGCCATTCTCCGTATTACATGTCTCCATCAGCGTTTGTAATCATTTCGGATTTGCTCAGCACTTTACAGGCCATTAAACAATTTGATTCCCCTCATCCATTAGTCCTTCATATTCAACTTCGGTTGCACCGTGTGGCTAGCAAAAACAAATACATCATTTTCTGTTCGGCTCCTGGACATGTTGATGTGCTGGGCAATGAACAGGCGGACGCTGCTGCGCGGTCAGCGTGATCTTTCGGTCTCCTATAGAGGTATTCCAGTCAGGGATTATTTTACAGTCATCTCTCCTCATCTTCATGGCCGTTGGCAACAGTGGTCAGACATGCACCATAGTAAATTGTACTCTATTAAATCATTTTTGGGTTTGTGGCCATCATCTTACTGCCGTTGTCGTACTCGGGAGACTGCGCTCTCCCGTCTCCGCCTCAGCCATACTCGCCTTACCCATGCATATCTCATGGAACGACACCCTATTCCTCTCTGTGAGGTTTGCCGGGTCCCTATTTCGGTTCTTCATTTTATTGTGGATTATTCAGTTTAGCAGTGAGCTTGCGGGATTTACCTTTGATGCCGCTGCCCTACCGCTCTTACCTTATCTTCCCTTCTTGTAGACGGCTCTGCCTTTGACTTACGATTACTTTTTGACTTTTTGTCAGCAACTGCTTTACTGTACAAACTTTGACGCATAGCCCATGCGCCCCTTCCACCCCTTTTTTCCCCTCATCTTGATCCCTCTCAATCTAGCTGTTTATAGCCCTGGCACTTTTTCCCTGACCCTCGCCCTGCATAGCCCTAGTTGGTTTAGCGCTTTGATATAATAATATAAAACAAAGCTAATCACATCATGATCAGGCTGGCTAGGAAATAAAATTTTAGTAAAGCATTTAGAATACTGAAAAAGGGTGGGCTGAGAATACTTCCTGAAGGGTTCCTAATTCAAAATCTTTAGTTACACTTCTATACCTTGGCTGGAACAATGCACAAGACTTTGCTGGACAGATAGCTGTTAATCCAGCGGAGAAGCCATCCTCCTACATCCATTCTGGCAATTTCACTAATGATTAGATGTCGGTTGGTTTATATCAAAAGCAGATTTAAAGTCAAGGAAGGTTGTGTATGAGCTGTCCTTGTGCAGGGTTTAGAAAGGTGGTTATGCAATGATGCTCACTCCCTTTCCCTACTGAAACAATATTAAACGAGGAGGCAGAAAATGTTTGTTAAGTGGCACGAGACGATTTAGCATAAACCTATCAAATGTTTTAGGAAGCAATTAATGAGAGATATTGGGTGAAATGCAATTTGTTGACTGGGTTTTGGAATGGAATGAAGAGTCTATTAGTCATGATTCAGGAGCTCCTCGGTTACATAGGTCATGTTATATAATTCAAGTAAAGGGTTACTGGTACTCACATGCTATTGTGGATTTTTTATATAATTTCCTAAATGTAGAAATATATATGAATAATATAATAATTGCATATTAAAATGTGATGCCGGAGGGGGATGCCATATTGAATTTAATGTGGGAACACTGGACTGAATTGTGCAATGTAATCAGGCGTTCTCGAAGATCAGTTGGGTATATCGGCCTCAATTTGTAATTTAGAAATTGCTGACATGTTTCTGCTGAAGAATTGGGATAGTGTGGAAACCCCTTACAATTCGGCAACCAGGAGGACAAACAGAGACGTTAATGAATGCTTCCCCAAACACACCTTAGCTAAGTGTTGTTACCCATAATGTACAGTAGTTTTTGCTTTATAAATCCTAGAAGTAAAGGTGGGCATTAGAGTGTGTTTCCATAAAATAAGTATTTTCCCAGTAATTAATTAGTAAGTGTTAATAGCAATTTTTTTTTGTGTACCCAGCAAGCCTAATCAAATACAGTCCACACTATTTTAGAATTTACCTTATTGGTTTTTAATTTTTTAATACTGTAATTATTAATTAAAATTTTTAAATCTAGCTTTTTTTGAGAGTGGTGAAGAAGTGGGCATCGAGGGAGTTACAGTTCACCGACCTACTGTAACTTAATTCCACTTATCTCACCCAGATTACTGCCTGTAATAATTCGGTAATTACCCTCTAAATCTCATGCAGGTAATTTACTCAATAATAATAATAATAATTCACAGCAATCTAAGTATGCGGTAATACCACCTTCCCCAGGAAACAGATTTGCCCTTTGTGCTGCAATCGATCTGAAACTTAATGAAACGAATGTTACAGTCATCTTCCTTCCTGAACATAAAACAAATTAGTCTCTCCCTCCATCATGTTTGTCCTTTAATTTCGTCAGTGTGATAAGGGGAAGGATGTTATAGCTAGTTTGCTGCGGGCCAAGCACTAAACTCATTCCCTCTGTGTAAGTGATGAGGAAAGGGTTTGCGTGATCCGACCACTCTGTTAGACAAGTTTAGATTTTGTTCGGATTATTAACCTTAAATTTTAGCCACACAGGATAATCCAAGAGAGGTAGTGTGTCATCGAGGGACTTCTGTTATTTCCTTGGGGTCGTCAGTTTTGTCACCTAGGATGCGATCCACACAGTCGACTAACACCAAGGTACCTACTTGCTTGCTAGGTGAAAGGGAAACAGGTGAATGGAAACAAGCCCAATGTTTCTAACCTCTGCCTTAGATCGAACCACAGCCACTCAATGTGTGAAGTAGGACCGTTACCTACCAGGTAAGTGGGGTGTGGGCACTGAGACTATTGACAAATGTTTTCCAGTCTGTTTCCCGAAGCTCTGTCATACGTTCCCTGACAGCAACAAGAACAGTTGAAAAAAGTTTTTAGAATTTCAAATGTACGATTTTCTCAATAGGCCGTACCTAGTGTCCGAGCAGTACCTAGTGTCCGAGCAGTACCTAGTGTCCGAGCAGTACCTAGTGTCCGAGCAGTACCTAGTGTCCGAGCAGTACGCTTCAGTGATTGAGTTTACGAGAATTGTGTAGGTATGAGTATATTAAGTTGTTACTGTATGACCCAAATCGGTTTAGCGCTTAGTTATGATTGTAATAATATAGTAGGTATGACTGTGGAATATATGTACACTTAAGTAATTTACATGCCGAAAGACAGTAACAATTTAACATTTAAAAGTAATTTTACCTTTAAAGTTACATTTAGTTTAAGCATACAGACATCAGGAGGCTATAACCCTCAGGCTGCAATACTCTTCACGCAGCAACAACGTAAAACACACTAAATAATAGGGATCACGATTTTACAACTTAACATCCAACACTTCTTCAACAACCGCTGCCTCCTAGAAACATCTTTGCAACCACAACCCAGACATTATCCTCCTGAACACTTGTCGAAAGCTTTTGCAAAGTCTGTGTATACTACATTTGTATTTGTTTATCCTCTACAGCATCCAGGACCTTGTCATAGTGGTCCAGTAGCTGGAACAGGCAGAAGCGACCTGCTCTAAACCCGTGTTGCCCTGGGTTGTGCAACTGATGGGTATCTAGGTGGTTGGCTGTCTTGCTTCTTAAAACTCTCTCAAAGATTTTTATAATATGGGTTGTTAGTGCTATCGGTCTGTAGTTCTTTGCAGCCACACCAGAACAACATATAAAGCTGCGTGGATACTAAACAATAAAGAAATCCAGAGAGCCCTACAGTGGAATGGCCGTCTTAGTGAAGAAAGGACATGAATTCCGTAACATTAATGTTGATGAGGACAGCATCATTGCGATAGAACTGAAGACCTCTTGTGGACGAGCTATTAGTGGGTAAGGGTTACTTCCTCCCCAGAAAGCCTTACATAGAGTCCATTCCCCTTCACTAGTTACCTACTAGGTATGTCCCTACAGTCCTAGCAGGAGATTTCAATGCCCATCACCCGCTCTCTTCTACTGTGGCGCCGCTCAACCATTAGGTGACCTAAAGGGTTAAACAGCTCTTCAGTATAATGGCAGCAAGAAACTTATCATTCCAAGGCCCATTCTTTAAGACATATGTAGGCTGGAATATTGCTGCACACTAACAGCACCTTGCAAGGCAGGTGAAATTGCTGACCTAGAAAATGTACAGAGAACCTTCACGGTGCGCATAACGGAGATAAAAAACCTCAATTACTTGGAGTGCTTTAGGTTCCTAAAACTGTATTTTTCCCGAACGCAGGCGGGAGAGATACATGATTATATACACCCGGAAAATCCTAGAGGGACTAGTACCCAACTTGCACACGAAAATTTACCCACTACGAAAGCAAAAGACTTGGCAGACGATACAACATCCCCCCAATGAAAAGCAGGGGTGTCACTAGCACGTTAAGAGACAATACAATAAGTGTCAGGGGCCCGAGATGTTCAACTGCCTCCCAGCATACATAAGGGGGATTACCAACAGACCCCCGGCAGTCTTCAAGCTGGCACTGGACAAACACCTAAAGTTTGGTTCTTGACCAGCCGGGCTGTGGCTCGTACGTTGGTTTGCGTGCAGCGCAGCAACAGCCTGGTTGATCAGGCTCTGATCCACCAGGAGGCCTGGTCACAGACCGGGCCGCGGGGCGTTGACCCCCGAAATCTCTCCAGGTAAACTCCAGGTAAACTCCAGGAACCCCTGATGTAGTATTACCAACAGTGACTGCGACCTATTCCACTGCAAAGTCTCACCAGGCGTGATGTTGGGTCAGACACATTCCAGTCAAAATAAAGCTTCAGACCTCCCCATTCCACATACCCGAAACCCAACCCAAAATACTAGGCTTTGAGCCTTCAGGGACTACCTGGGAAATGACCATACTTTTTCTCTTGAGAACCAGCCCTCAACAGCAATAGATGGGGCTATCAGCTCCTCCATGACAGAATTACTGGGGGCCACCCGGGCTTTGCTGCGAATTACTGAGGCCACCCGGGCATGCTGCGACCTACCAGCTGTATAAAATCATTAGAGAGATTAAGGACAGCATGAATAATTATCAAACTGAACAGCCCACTAAGGTTGTACTGCAGAGGCTGAGGAGAGAATTAATCACCCTAATCACCCAGCATAAAAGAGAAAAATCGAATTATCTTTTCCTCCAGACTACTTAATACAATAAACCATCCGGAAAAAGTTTTGGAGTAAGATCTGCCGGCTGTTTCGGGCAAAACCCACACCCCCTTTAACTCCTTACCCCATTCCTTCACCGACGAAGACGGTGAGGAAGTGATGTCTTATCGACGACCCACAGGGCCCAAACCAACCCGATGTTTGAAGTGTGGGAGAAAATTCCATCGGCACAACGATAGTAGAAGATTTAACAAACAATCACTACAGTGGATCAACAATGGGGGATGACAACCGGGAAGACTTTTCCACCCCGTACCACCCAATTGATACAGTCCCCGTGAAATCGAACACCCCCTGCCCCAGACCAATGCCTACCCCGAAATGCCCGAAATGCCTAGCCATGCTAAGCGTTTAGTGGTAAAACTCTGTAATCACAATTTTACTACATGTAAACCACACAAAAACCCAAATTTCTGTAAACTCAACATTGTAATCCTTATAGAGAATAAACTTTGAATTTAAATTTTGAATTAAAATTACCCTTAAGGAGATGTGCCAAGTCTTAGGCAGAATGAGAAATTTAAAGCACCAGGCCATAACAGCAAAAAAAAGCACCAGGCATAACAGCAAAAAAAATTTAAAAAATACCTCCCCTGAAAACTGAAAGATGTCTCTCGTTAATATCTGTAATGCCATCTTGGTGTCTGGACACTTTCCCGTTGCACTTAAGACAGCGAGGATGATATTTATTGCTATCCCAACAAAAAAAAAAACTGTAAACCTGTAAAACCACATACCTATTTCCTTACTGGAAGTCACTGGCAAAGTCTTTGAAAAACCTTCCCAATCGACTGAACTACTATATGGAGTTTAACCAGCTTCTCTGAAAAGCAGTTTGGCTTCAGGAAACCCCACCGAGGAACCCCAACATGCCAATAACATATCTTCGATGCGGTAAATAGCCTGAAGAAACAGGGGAATTTGGCCCTAGTTGAATAGGGACGTTGGTTTAGAAAGACACGTAAGAAAAACCCCAGGACCGAAACGTTTTCTAATAAAATATGTCATAGTGTTGTTACGTGTCTTTCTAAACAACTTGTCGGTATTTATTACCAAGGTTTATACCAATAGGGACGTACACAAAGCCTTTTGACAGCCTGTGGCCGACGGCCTTATACCCAAACTTGCCCACTTTCCTGATCACAATTGACTACAATGACTAAGTTTGGTTCTCAAATTTTTTTTGTTAGAACTTCAAATACTCATTTGTGGTTTTCAGTATCTCCCTGCAAATGGGGCGATCTTTGATATACAGGCCCAACCTCCCCTTGTTGCCTGTTTCTTTCGTCGGATGTGGAAAGGTTGTACCCAGGTAATCATATTTCACTGTCAAAGTAATGTTTCGTGTGGGTCTCTATGAAGGCTGTAAACATTGTATTTGACTCCCCTAGAAGTTCACTAATGAAAGGTATTTTGTTGGTGGTGGATGGCTTAAGGCCCTGTAAATTCGCATATATAAATAATGTTGTGTTGGATGTTTGTTGGGGGGATTTTGTTGTTGGCATCAGTAGCTGTGAGTCCGGAGGCGCCACTGGCTGTGCCTCCAGTCCAACAAGGCTCCAAGGTGGTGGACTATTTTGGTTATCTCTTACCATTTTCTTTCTTCGTTTCCTACCCCTAAAAAAATCACTTGGAGTGGAGTTGTCGTAACTACTTTGATTTGTTTTACGGGGTGTGTGCCTCCTGGTTCCTTTTAGGTGGTATGCGGGGCAGTTGGTGTTGTAACATTGGTTTTCGAGGACTGAAGAATGACACAAATTTAGGGTGGAAGAAATTTTCAAAGGGGTAGAATGACACACTCATTTAGACAGGAGGTCCCCGGGGATTTTTTAGGATACTCAAAGTTGCATACCCATTTGTTTTCCCTGATATTAATGTTACAGTTGCCCAAACATAGAATTGCACCATTTTGCTTTTTATGGTAAGTTCGTACTGATGTTTTCTAATCTGTGCGGATCCTAAACTGCACAACAGTCCTCCATAA
>NC_069442.1:34768989-34785859 GCF_026875155.1 Cherax quadricarinatus
GCCCCGATCCCTCTCGGTTCCGGGGGGTGGCTTGGGTGTCTTTCGGGTGACCTTTCAGATTCCAGGGGCGGTGCCGAAGGAGGTATGCTTTGTGGCAGATATCCGGCCACCCTCTCTTGTCCACCGAGGTAGCTCGGCAGATGTGAGGTTGCTATCCCGGATTGCTGGTTTACTGGCATGAAGGGTAGGGTATGGCACGGGTTCCATGCTACATCTGCGCTACTTGCGGTGCTGAGGTCCTCTTGGGTGCGGAGGGAGATTTCTGGCCATTTCATTCCTCCTAGAAACTATTCCTCCCCGCTCCCCCTTTTTTTATTCTATTTTTATTTTTATTTTCTTCTTTCTGTTTTTTCTTAAAAACAAAAAGAAAAGAAGTAACCTAACCATGGAGAACCTAGTCCATGAACCTACTACCCCCAGGCCCCTTCTTGATACTGCACCTCATTCTGACCCTGCCTCGTTTTTTGACCACTCTTCGGACACTCCTGCTGCTCCTGTACCTCTTGCTGGTGCTGTTTCCTCACCCGCTTCAGGTACCAGGGTTTTGACTGACTCCTTCGATTTGTCTGACCTCTGCTCTCCTTTGACTATGCTTCCGGCCTCTCCCTCTATGGTGCGGCAATTTTTGAATCGCCAGCCCATTTCATGTCAGACCAACTCCGGTCCCACTCCTAAACGCCAACGACAATTGCCTGATGATGATGCTTCACCACCACCACGTTCTTCTCAGTAAAGATCAACACATCAAGCACTCCCTTTCCATGCTCAGTTTCAGAATGCACAATGGACTAAATTCTTTACAACAGACTTCCTCTATTGCCTATCTTTCCGACCATAGTATTGGCAAGGCGCTCCTCCGCTATGTTGGTAGAGATATTTTCTTCCATGCTCTGAAGAACAGTATGTGCATCATCACTGTTCAGAATGCTACCCAAGCTCATGATCTTTCTCTTCTTTCACATATCGATACTATTCCTGTCGCTATCGATAAACATCATTCCCTCAATTCTTGTAGTGGTACTGTCATTCTGCCCCATACCATAGTCCAACAGAATTTTCAGGCATGTGGCAATGACATTCTTGAACAGCTGAAACTCCAAGATCTCCCAATTCTCAAGGTAGACACTTATGTCCTTCCTGCCCGCGGGTGGAGACAATACCCTTGCAATGTGGCTCGATTAACTTTCGACAGCCGTGAACTCCCATCCTCTGTTTATGTAGCAGGACATCGGTTACAGGTTCAAAAGGTGATCCTTACACCGCAATAGCATAGAAATTGCTGGCGATTTGGTCACCCAGGGAAATATTGCAGATCTATAGCCGAATGCCCAGTCTGTGGTGCCGACGACCATTCTAATACGTCTTGCAGTCAACTTCCCTCTTGCCTTAATTGTCATGAGGCTCACCCTTCATATTCTCGCCGTTGCCAGGTCTACTTAAATGAGCGTGAAATCCATTGCCTCAAAGAGGCAGAAGGTCTCCCTTATGCTATGGCAGTTTCTCATCTCAGCCTCCAAGGGAGACTACCCATGTTTCTTATTCTTGTGTTTCAAAACGTCCCCCCACTTCTAGGGTCCCATCTTCTGCAGCCTTCTTTGTCGTTACCCCTCCCATAGTCAATCTTGTATCTAATTCTTTTGCTGTACTGGGCTCAGACGTCCCTACTTCAACACCTCAGTCTGTTCTGACATCTTTGTGTTCTCCCTCACAAGCCCTGGTATCGACAAAATCTCATACGACACCTACCAATCACCCCTCTACTTCTCAGAAGTCCAAAAAATCCTCTTTGCTCAAATCTTCTTTGCCTCCTCCTTCCCTTCTTCCGCCCCCCACTTTTTACCTTTCCAGTCTCTGTACCTGGTTCTTCCCCTCTCACTGGCTCTATTACAAGTGTGGAGGTTCACCCTCCTTGTTCTGTGCTTTCCTCCCCTGTCCCCTCCCAAGTCTTTCCCTCTTCTGCCGCCTCCCAGGTTTCTGCCTCTTCTGTCTCCTCCCACACTTCTCTGGTTCCCAACACACCTTTGTCCCCCCCTACTTTAGTACAGTCCATTACTGTCCCAATCTTTACTCATCCTCCTCCTTCTATCTCCAATATTGTCTCCCATACAGCGTCTTTGAATTCAGAAACACTTGACGCTATTTCAGAATATATTGCAGGGACTAAACCTTTAATGGACACTGATCCACCTCCTGTTCCTTCTCTTCCCTCTCCTCCATCTCCACAACTCTATTCTTCACAACGCTCCGTTCCATCACTGCTTGAACGTTTTCCGATGCCACAGCACGTAGACTTTTCTGACCCCTCTAGTCCGTAGGTGCCCTTAACTGCGGATTCCTGGTATTTTCCTCGTTGCCAATCATGGCCTATTTACAGTGGAATATCTGCGGCCTCAGGGGTAATCGGGGTGAGTTTCAGATGTTGCTTTCCAGGTTTTCCCCTGTAGGTGTTTGCTTACAGGAACCAAAATTACACTCAGCTGTTTTCCAACCCATCTTAGGCTATAATTTATTGTATTCTTCGGATCCTTTCTCAGATGGGACCTTTAATGAAAGTGCCCTTCTTCTACACAATGATATTCCATACTGTCAACTATTTGTCCATACCTCACTGCATTACACTGCAGCCCATATCCACGTGAATAAGTGGTTTACAATATGTTCTTTATATCTCTCTCATTATCTATCCCAGATTTTGCCTTTCTTGTTTCATCCTTGCCACCACCACTTCTGTTACTTGGCGATTTTAATGCCCACCATTTCCTCTGGGGGGTCTCATAGTGACTCACATGGCATTCAGTTGGAGGCTTTTCTCGCCTCTCACCCCCTCCATGTTTTAAATATAAGTACTCCCACCCATTTTGATCCTCGTACTCACACTCTCTCTTGCATCGATCTCTCGGTCTGCTCTTCCTCCACTGCATTAGACTTCGCCTGGTCTGTTCTACTGGACTTACATGACAGCGATCACTTTCCAATCATTCTTACTTCTCCTTCATATTCACCACCTTTTCGTAGCCCTCGCTATCAATTTGATCGAGCAAATTGGGACCTTTACTCGCAACTAACTGCTTTTAGTGAAGTTCCTTCTTCATCCTCCATTGATGAACTTTTACACCTCTTCTCGACATCACTTTTAACCGCAGCTTCTCATTCTATCCCCCAAACCTCAGGCAGGCATTCTCAGAAGTGTGTGCCATGGTGGTCTCCTGCCTGTGCTCGGCCAGTACATTTGAAATGCGCTGCATGGGGCAGGTACCAATACAATAGAACCACAGAGAGACTTCTTGATTTTAAGCAGAAGTGAGCGGTTGCTCGCCGTGTCATCCGTGACACTAAACACACTTGCTGGCGAGATTATGTTTCCACCATCACCTCGGCTTCCTCTATAAGTGCAGTCTGGAAAAAAGTACGGAAACTGAGTGGTAAATACTCTCCTGACCCGGCTCCTGTTTTGCAGGTTGCTGGTGTTTATATAGCAAACCCTCTTGATGTTGCCATTGAAATTGGCAATCATCTGGTCCGTATTTCTCAGGGGCTCCATCTATGCCCCTCGTTTCTTTCCTCAAAGTCTGCCAGAGAGTTAGCACCCTTGGACTTTTCTTCTCACATTGAAGAACTGTATAATGTGCCTTTTACACTTCAGGAACTGGAGGCGACGCTCTCCACTTGCCGATCGCCCGCAGCTGGGCCTGACGACATTCATATTTGGATATTACAACATTTACATAAGTCAGCACTTGCAGTCCTCTTACACCTTTTCAATCTTATTTGGTCACAAGGAGTTCTTCCCCAGCCGTGGAAATCTGCCATTGTTCTCCCATTCTGCAAACTGGGTACTACGGGACATGATGCCTCCCACTACTGTCCCATTGCTCTTACCAGTGCAGTTTGCAAAGTGATGGAATGTTTAATGTGGTATTTAGAGACACACAGTCTATCCACTAGTCAACATGGCTTTTGTAAGAGCCATTCTACCATAGACCCCTTACTACGCTTAGATACGTATGTTCGTAATGCCTTTGCGAATAACCACTCAGTTATTGCCATGTTTTTTGACCTTGAGAAGGCATATGACACAACTTGGAGGTATAATATTTTGGCCCAAGCCCACTCCTTAGGCCTCTGAGGCAATCTACCATCCTTCCTTAAGAACTTTTTAACTGACAGACATTTCTATGTTCGGGTTAATAATGTGCTCTCTCTGGACTTTGTCCAAGCTGAAGGTGTCCCCCAGGGACGTGTTCTGAGGACAACACTTTTTCTCCTTGCTATAAATGATTTGGCCTCTAATCTTCCATCCAATATCTAGTTGTCACTCTATGTTGATGACTTCGCTATTGCTTGTGCAGGCGCTGTCACCTCATTACGGTTTCTCTCCAGCATGTGGTCAACCGTGTTTCTAATTGGGCCACCACACATGGGTTTAAATTTTCCATTACCAAAACTCGCCAAATTACTTTCACTAGACACTCTGTCATTTCCGATCGTCCTTTGTACCTTTGTGGCACACGTATCCCTGAACGTGATACACTCAGGTTTCTAGGCCTTCTCTTTGACTGTAGGTTATCCTGGAAACCCCACATTACCTCTCTAAAGGCAACTTTTCACAGCCAGCTGAACCTTCTTAAAACCCTTGCTCATCTTTCATGGGGAGCTGATCGTCGAACTCTCCTTCGCCTACATTCAGTCCTCATTTTATCGGAACTCGATTATGGTGACCAGATCTATTCAGTGGCCTTTCCTGCTACTCTCTCTAGCCTTAATTCCATCCATCATCAGGGATTATGTTTATGCCTTGGTGCTTTTCGCTCTTACCCTGTTGAGAGCCTCTTTGCAGAAACGAATGTTCCATCCTTGTCCGATTGCCGTTATGCCCATTGCCTATTGCCTTCGCTACTATGTATGCTCTCATGATCTCCACAATCCTTCCATTTATAGAATAGTCACCGATTTTAGTAGACATTATTTGTTCGCCACCCCCGTTTGCTCCATCCCTTTTCATTTTGCCTACATTCACTCTTGTCTTCCCTTCAGTTGCCACCTTTCTATGTTTATGTAGCATCTCACTTTTCCCTACTCCCCTGGGAAGTTCCAGCTGTTTGAGTCTGTTCTTTCTCACTCCCTTGCTCAAAAGCCCAACTACCTATGGTAGCTTCCCGCTCTCTTTTTCTTGATCACTTCCACTCTCATTCTCATGCCATCGCAGTGTACACAGATGGCTCTAAGTCCTCTGATCGTGTCGGATTCGCAGCAGTGTTTCCAGACAGCATCGTGCGAGGGCATTTATTGTCTTTGGCTAGCATTTTTACTGCTGAATTGTATGCCATTCTTGCAGCACTTATCCGTATTGCATCTTTGCCTGTGTCATCATTTGTGGTTGTCTCAGACTCCTTAGTGCTTTACAGGCTATACAAAAATTTGATACACCTCACCCCCTAGTTCTCCGTATCCAACTTTGGTTACGCTGTATCTCTACCAAACATAAAGATATTGTTTTTTGTTGGGTCCCTGGTCATGTTGACATACAGGGCAATGAACAGGCAGACACTGCTGCACGGTCAGCAGTACACGACCTTCCAGTTTCATATAGAGGTGTTCCATTCACGGACTATTTTGCTGTTATGGCTATCCACCTTCACACCCGTTGGCAACAACGTTGGTCTGCTTTGCTCAATAACAAACTTTGTTCTATTAAACCAAGTGTTGGTTACTGGCTGTCTTCTTGTCATCAGTGTTGAGGTTGGGAGACTACTCTCTCCTGCCTTCACATTGGCCACACTCGTCTTACTCATGGATATCTCGTGGAGAGGTGCCCTGCTCCTCCTGTGAGAATTGTCAGGTTCCAGTATCGGTCAGCCACATTCTGTTAGACTGCCCACTCTATCAACAAGCACGCAGAATTTACCTCCGTCGTCGTCTTCGCTCTGCTGCTCTCTCTTTACCTTCCCTTCTTGCTGATGGACCACCTTTAATCCGGACTCTCTCATTGATTTTTTGACAACAACTGATTTACTCCACAAATTCTGATGATGATACCTTTAGCACTCCCCTCAGCCCTTTCTACCTCAATCTCTTGCTACCCTCTACCCCTGCACTATCCCCTGCCCGCTGTTTTCTGTAACCTACTAATCATCCCTCTCCCCTTCTGCCGCCCGATACCCTCACTTCCTTCCCTGCCCTGCAGTGCTGTATAGCCCTTATGGTTTAGAGCTTTTTTTTATTATAATAATAGTACAGTGGTAATGAACTATTTACATGTTTATATTTGGTTACAATCGTAGTGATTTATTTATGCAAATGTGAATTAGATCACAAATATTATAAAAATATTACCTTATGTTTTAGGAAGGAACGCTTGTAAAATGAAGGTTATGCGTTATTTACAGTGAGCCAAGTCGGGGTATTTATCCAGATTGGTTTTAAATATACCACTGTGGATCAAATATTTTAACATTTCTTGAACATTTCCGAGTGAGTTGTCTCTGAATTCATTAATTTTATCGCATTCTAGCACACAGTAATGCAAAGGGTGACAGTTGTCCAAATGGCAAAGTTTACAGTTACTTTGGTCTACACCCAACCAGAGCCGGGCGGTAGTGACATCCAAAAGTCTGCTTATTTTGTTGGTTGCATACCCCTCAAGGAAGGTTCCTTGATGTTGGTGAGGGGCTCTTGATTTAGGGAATTGGATCTGTGCTCCAGTTCCCGAATTAAGCCTGAATGCCTTCCACATCCCCCCCCCAGGCACTGTATAATCCTCCGGGTTTAGCGCTTCCCCCTTGATTATAATAATAATAATAATAATTTGTTGGTTGCATAATGGACATGTGGCTCCAGCATCATAGAATGATGATAGATGGGCTGACTGATGTAAGTGTCTCTCAGTCTCAAGTCAGTGAAGTTCAGCTGGAGTTCCTCTTCAAGGGGGGCTCCTTGGCGTGGTGAAGGGCTCTTGGTCTGAGGAATTAGACCTATCGGTCTTCTTCCTCAGACCGAACCTAATTACCCCCCAATCTCCCCTCCCCTATCCCATCCTCCCCATCCTCCCCTTTTTCCTTTCCTCCTCCTCCTCCCCACTCCTCCCTTTTGCCCTTCCTCTTTTTGTCCTTTGGGATTTCTCCCAGGCGCGCTAGTTCCTAGGTAGGAGAAAGGACACCGGGGTCCATCCCATTCCGTTGAGGTTTCTTGGCGGTGGGCGTAGTTTGCCGTGGAATCTGGATTGCCTAGGGATGTCCCGATCCCTCTCCGGTATCCCGGAGTAGCTTTGGGTGTCTTTTGGGCGACGGGTGTAGCTCTGGAAGCCACCTTTCGGATTCCGGGGGTGGTGGCTGAAGGAGGTATGCTTTGTGGCGGATATCCGGCCGCCCTCTCTTTTGTCCACCGAGGTAGCTCGGCAGATGTGAGGTTGCTATCCCAGATTGCTGGTTTACTGGCATGAAGGGTAGGGTATGGCACGGGTTCCATGCTGCATCTGCGCTACTAGCGGTGTCGAGTCCTCTTGGGCGCGGAGGGAGATTTCTGGCCCTTTCATCCCTCCTAGGAACTATCCCTCCCCGGTCCCCCTTTTTTTTTCTTTTTTTTATTTTTATTTTCTTTTCTTCTTTCTTTTTTTTTCTTAAAAACAAAAAGAAAGAAGTAACCTAACCATGGCAGCCCTAGTCCATGAACCTGGTACCCCGGGCCCCTTCTTGATACCGCACCCCGTTCTGACCCGCCTCGTCTTTGGACCACTCTTCAGACATTCCTCATGCCTCTGTACCTATTGCCGGTGCTGTTTCCTCACCCGCTTCAGGTACTGAGGCCTCGACTGACTCCTTCGATTTATCAGACCTTCGCTCTCCTCTGACTATGCTTCCGGCCTCTCCCTCTACGGTGCGGCAATTTTCAAATCGCCGACCCGTTCCACGTCGGACCAACTCTGGTCCCACGCCTAAACGTCAACGACAATTACCTGCTGATGATACTTCTCCACCTTCACCTTCTCGTTCTTCTCAGAAACGATCGACACGTCCTTCACTACCTTTCCACGCTCAGTTTCAGACTGAACAGTGGACTAAATTCTTCACTTTACGACCAACTTCCTCTACTGCCTATCTTTCTGACCATAGTATTGGCAAGGCACTCCTACGCCATGTTGGTAAAGATATTTCTTTTCATGCTCTTAAGAGCGGTACGCGCATCATTACCGTACAGAATGCTACCCAGGCTCGTGAGCTCTCTCGTCTTACCCATATAGATACTGTTCCTGTCACCCTTGAAAAACATCATTCCCTCAATTCTTGTAGTGGTACCGTTATTCTGCCCCATACCATAGTTCAACAAAATTTCCAGACATGTGGCACCGACATTCTAGAACAGCTGGAACTCCAAGATCTCCCAATCCTCAAGGTAGACACTTACGTTCTTCCTGCCCGTGGGCGGAGACGATACCCTAGCAATGTGGCTCGTTTAACTTTTGACAGCCGAGAACTCCCATCCTCCGTTTATATAGCAGGACATCGGTTACAAGTTCGAAAGGTGATCCCTACACCACAACAGTGTAGAAATTGCTGGCGATTTGGCCATCCAGCGAAATATTGCAGATCTATCGCCGAATGCCCAGTCTGTGGTGCCGATGACCATTCTAATACGTCTTGCAATCGATCTCCCTCTTGCCTTAACTGTCATGAGGCTCACCCTTCGTACTCTCGCCGTTGTCAGGTCTTTAAACGAGCGGGAAATCCGTTACCTCAAAGAGACAGAAGGTCTCCCTTATGCCATGGCAGTTTCTCATCTCCGCCTCCAAGGGAGACTCCCACGTGTTTCTTATTCCCGTGTTTCAAAACGTCCCCCCACTTCTGGTATCCCATCTTCTACACCCACCTCTGTGGTTACCTCTCCCATAATCACTCCTGTATCTAATCCTTTTGCTGTCCTCGGCTCAGACGTCCCTACTTCAACGCCTCAGTCTAATCTCGCTTCTTCGAGTTCTCTCTTACAAGCCTCAGTATCGACGAGACCGTACGACACCTCTTCCCAATCGTCCCTCTACTTCTCAAAAGTCAAAAAAAGGTCCGGTAACACCTCCTACCCATCTTCCACCTCCTCATTTTACCCTCCCTGTCTCTGTCCCTAGTTCTTCCCCTCTCACTGGCTCAGTTACAAGTGCAGAGGTTCACCCTCCTCCTCGTAATGTACCTTCCTCCCCTGTTCCCTCCCAAGTTTCTTCCTCTTCTGCCACCTCCCAGGTTCCTGTCTCTTCTGCCCCCTGCCACGCTTCTCCAGTTCCCTCCACCCTTTCGCCCCCCCCCTACCTTGGTACAGTCCAATACAGTTCCAATCTTTACTCATCCTCCCCCTACCATTCCCAATATTGTCTCCCATACGACATCTCTGAATTCCGAAACACTTGAAGCAATCTCTGAATATATTGCAGAGACCAAACCATCAATGGACACTGATCCACCTTCCGCTCTTCCTCTCTCCTCTGCTCCATCTGCGCAATCTCCTTTCTTCACAGCGCACCGTTCCTTCGCTGCTTGAACATTTTCCACTGCCTCCGCATGTGGACTTTTCTAACCCTTCTAGTCCGTAGGAACCCTTACCTGCGGATTTCAAGTATCTTTATCATTGCCAATCATGGCCTTTTTACAGTGGAATATACGCGGCCTCAGGGGTAATCGGGGTGAGCTTCAGATGTTACTCTCCCAGTTTGCCCCTGTTGGTGTTTGCTTACAGGAACCAAAATTACACTCTGCTGTTATTTCTCACATCTCAGGCTATAATTTATTGTATTCTTCAGATCCTTTTCCTGATGGGACCTTTAATGAAAGTGCCCTTCTTCTCCGCACTGATATTCCGTACCATCAGCTATTTGTTCATACTTCGCTGCATTACACAGCAGCCCGTATCCACTTACATAGGTGGTATACGCTCTGTTCTTTATATCTCTCTCCTTCTCGGGCATTATCTATTCCGGATTTTGCCTTCCTTGTTTCGTCATTACCGCCACCCATTCTGTTACTTGGTGATTTTAATGCCCACCATTTCCTCTGGGGAGGGTCTCACTGTGATTCCCGTGGAATTCAGTTAGAGGCTTTTCTTGCCACCCACCCCCTCCATGTTTTAAATACAGGTACTCACACCCATTTTGATCCTCGGACTCATACTCTCTCTTGCATCGATCTCTCAGTTTGCTCTTCCTCCGCCGCATTAGACTTTACTTGGTCTGTTCTCCGGACTTACATGACAGTGATCATTTCCCAATCATTCTTACTTCCCCTTCATATTCGCCACCTCTTCGCACCCCACGCTGGCAATTTAAATCGGGCAAATTGGAACCTTTACTCACACCTGACTGTTTTTAAAGAGGTTCCTTCTTCGTCCTCCATCGATGAGCTTTTACACCTCTTCTCGTCCTCCGTTTTCACCGCAGCTTCTCATTCTATACCCCAAACTTCGGGCAGGCATTCTCAGAAATGCGTGCCTTGGTGGTCTCCTGCTTGTGCTCGTGCAGTACGTTTGAAACGCGCTGCATGGGGCAGGTACCGGTACAATAGAACCACAGAGCGACTCCTTGATTTTAAACAGAAGCGTGCGATCGCTCGCCGTGTCATCCGTGACGCTAAACGCACTTGCTGGCGAGATTATGTCTCCACCATCACCTCTGCTTCCTCTATGAGTGCAGTCTGGAAAAAAGTACGAAAACTGAGTGGTAAATATTCTCCTGACCCGGCTCCTGTTCTGCGGGTTGCCGGTGTTGATATAGCAAACCCACTAGATGTTGCCAATGAAATTGGCAATCATCTGGTCCGTATTTCTCAGGGACTCCATCTATGCCCCTCATTTCTTTCCTCAAAGTCTGCCAGAGAGTTAGCACCCTTGGACTTTTCTTCTCTCAGAGAAGAACAGTATAATGTGCCTTTTACACTTCAAGAACTGGAGGCAACACTCTCAGCTTGTCGATCATCGGCAGCTGGGCCCGACGACATTCATATTCGTATGCTACAACATTTACATCAGTCAGCCCTTGCAGTCCTATTACACCTTTACAATCTTATTTGGTCACAAGGAGTTCTTCCACAGCTGTGGAAATCCGCCATTGTTCTCCCTTTCCGCAAACCAGGCACTACGGGACATGAAACCTCCCACTATCGTCCCATTGCTCTTACCAGTGCAGTTTGCAAAGTAATGGAACGTCTAGTAAATAGACGTTTAGTGTGGTATTTAGAGACACACAACAGTCTCTCCACTCGTCAATATGGCTTTCGTAAGGGACGTTCTACCATAGACCCTTACTGCGCTTGGATACGTATGTTCGTAATGCCTTTGCGAATAACCACTCAGTTATTGCCATATTTTTTGACCTTGAGAAGGCATATGACACAACTTGGAGGTATAATATTTTAGCCCAAGCCCACTCCTTAGGCCTTCGAGGCAATCTACCCTCCTTCCTTAAGAACTTTTTAACTGACAGGCATTTCCGTGTTCGGGTTAATAATGTGCTCTCCCCGGACTTTGTCCAAGCTGAAGGTGTCCCCCAGGGATGTGTTCTGAGCACAACACTTTTTCTCCTTGCTATTAATGATTTGGCCTCTAGTCTTCCATCAAATATTTGGTCATCACTCTATGTTGATGACTTTGCTATTGCCTGTGCAGGCGCTGACTGTCACCTCCTTACAGTTTCTCTCCAGCATGCAGTCGACCGTGTTTCCAATTGGGCCACCACACATGGGTTTAAATTTCCAGCACTAAAACCCACCAAATCACTTTCACTAGACGCTCTGTCATCTCTGATCATCCTTTGTACCTCTATGGCTCACGTATCCCTGAACGTGATACAGTCAAGTTTCTGGGCCTCCTCTTTGATCGTAGGTTATCCTGGAAACCTCACATTACCTCTCTGAAGGCAACTTGTCACAGCCGGCTGAACCTTCTTAAAACCCTTGCTCATCTTTCGTGGGGAGCTGATCGTCGAACCCTCCTTCACCTACATTCCACCCTTATTTTATCGAAACTTGATTATGGTGACCAGATCTATTCAGCGGCATCTCCTGCTACTCTCTCTAGCCTTAACCCCATTCATCACCAAGGATTACGTTTATGCCTTGGTGCTTTTCGCTCTTCCCTGTCGAAAGCCTCTATGCAGAAGCGAACGTTCCATCCTTATCCGATCGCCGTGATGCCCATTGCCTGCGCTACTATGTACGCTCTCATGATCTCCGCAATCCTTCCATTTATAGAATGGTCACTGATATTAGTAGACATTCTTTATTTGTTCGCCGCCCCTGCTTACTCCGTCCCTTCTCTCTTCGCCTTCATTCGCTCTTGTCTTCTCTTCAACTACCACCTTTCTATGTACATGTAGCATCTCACTTTTCCCTACCCCCCTGGGAGGTCCCAGCTGTTCGAGTCTGTTCTTTCTCCCTCCCTTGCTCGAAGCCCAACTGTCTACGGTCGCTTCCCGCTCTCTTTTTCTTGACCACTTTCACTCTCATTCTCATGCCATTGCTGTGTACACAGATGGCTCTAAGTCTTCTGACGGCGTAGGATTCGCAGCAGTGTTTCCGGACAGCGTCGTACAAGGGCATTTACTATCTTCAGCTAGTATTTTTACTGCTGAATTATATGCCATCCTTACAGCACTTATCCGTATTGCATCTATGCCTGTGTCATCATTTGTGGTTGTCTCAGACTCCCTTAGTGCTTTACAGGCTATACAAAAATTTGATACACCTCACCCCTTAGTCCTCCGTATCCAACTTTGGCTACGCCGCATCTTTACTAAGCATAAAGATATTGTTTTTTGTTGGGTCCCTGGTCATGTTGACGTACAGGGCAATGAACAGGCAGACACTGCTGCGCGGTCAGCAGTACATGACCTACCAGTTTCTTACAGAGGTATTCCATGTACGGACTATTTTGCTGTAATATCTTCCCACCTTCACACCCGTTGGCAACAACGTTGGTCTACTATGCTCGGCAACAAACTTCAGTCTATTAAACCGAGTATAGGTTACTGGCCGTCTTCTTATCACCAGTGTCGAGGTTGGGAGACTACTCTCTCCCGTCTTCGCATTGGCCATACTCGTCTTACTCATGGATATCTCATGGAGAGGCGTCTTGCTCCTCTCTGTGAGAATTGCCAAGCTCCATTATCAGTCAGCCACATTCTGTTGGACTGCCCACTTTATCAACGAGCACGCAGAATTTACCTCTGTCGTCGTCTTCGCCCCGCTGCTCTCTCTTTACCTTCCCTTCTCGCTGATGGACCCACCTTTCATCCGGACTCTCTTATTGACTTTTTGACAACGACTGACTTACTTCACAAATTCTGATACTTTCAGCCCTTTCTACTTGTATCTCTTGCTACCTCTACCCCCGTACTATCCCCTGCCCCGCTGTTTTCTGTAACCTGCTGATCATCCCCCCTCCCTCCTGCCATCCAATTCCCTTGCTTCCTTCCCTACCCTGCAGCGCTGTATAGCCCTTGTGGCTTAGCGCTTCTTTTTGATTATAATAATAATCAGCTGGAGTTCTCATACTGCTTGCTGACAGCCCAAGATTGTAATCTACTCCCTCTCTGAAGGCATAATATGACTTTGCCAATTCATCATTTCTGTCAAGCATCTGAAAACCAGTGTGAGATGGAATCCATAGATGGTGTATGTGACTCCACTGTCTACAGCCCTAGGATGAGAAAAAATCAGTTATAATCAGTGTCAACATGGACGCATTTAAGTGCAAGGAGTATGGTAAACAATTCAGTTTCAAGGGTAGAGGCGCAGTTATTGATGTGTGCAGCGCTGTGTGACCTTGGTGGGTTTAACAGCTAGTTTTGATTATAATATATTGATGCCTGCTCCAATTTCTTTATGAGAGAAATTACTGTGTGTGACAACAGCAGCACTACCAGCTACACCATTGGATTGGTGAGCAGAATCATCAACATATATAATTTATGAGAAAGTGTGCAGTGACGAAGGCATCGGCAACGTTAGGGCAGCCTACTTGCTTTAAGGCGAAGCTTTTCTTGTGATTTAATTTTGTTGTGATTTAACATTTTTTTTTTGGGGGGGGAAGGGGGGAAGGAAAGTATGGAAAGTGGTTTGTAATGGAGTAATTTTCCATGGAGCGAGGAAATATCACTGTTGCCTTACTTAATGTATATCATATATCAGTAAAATGGGTACCTGGGTGTTAGTGGACTGGTTGTGGGTCGCATCCTGGGACAAAACTGACCTAATTTGCCAGAAATGTTTTCCATAACAAGCGGCTTTCTAGTAGTAGAATATCATTGATGTCAGCTACGCCTGTATACCTTGTACATGTACTTGTAGAAATTAAATTATTATTTATTATTATTATTATTATTATTATTATTAATTATTATTATTATTATTATTATTATTATTATCTGGTTCATGTAGAGATCAGTTCCAATTTTTATAATCCATCTGGTGGAGTGGTGATCAGTTGTGAAAATTTGTGTGGACTGCCTCCAAGTGAGTCACCTACCCTGGCAAACTCTGTTGACACCGAGCTCTGAGGTTTGTACCTCAGCCTCACAAGTGGCTTATAGGACAGATTTTCACAAATGATTGATGTTGCAAGAAAAACTCGCCTGCACGCACGTATAAAGGACTAACTTACTTGGTGTTGCAGCATATATCCTGATCTTCAACTTCCCTAAGCTTAGCCTTAGCCCCTTTGGACTTCCCCTCAGAAACCACGTGCAACCGGGAGCCTTAATTCCTGCAATATTCAATCGTTATTAGTGTCCTGCCTGCACCTCAGAAATTCCTATATCCAAGAGGTATGTATCCCTAGTATAACTATGCAGACACAGACACTAGCTTCCAGACTGCCCTGAGACACTGGTACTTACTGGGCATGCACTGCCTGTTGCACACTGGGCCCACAGATCAACTCACTCACAATCTTCCCAGACACTGGACAGAAATCTATGAGATAAAGTGGAGGTCTTGTCTTACTGTATGGGCCTGATGGAGGTCATCTACGGTACATCAAGGTGCTCTACCAGATTTCCCCAGGTCTCAAATGTGAAGACACGTGGGGGGAGGGGGCGCCGTCTGCTGATCACGGCACGTCTTGTCCAGTTGGTGTCTGTCTTAAGAAGAACGAGCTGGTCTCTCTTCCATACCCTCGTCTCATCGTTCAAACTAGGGCTGCCAGTTCTCCCTAGCTAACTTATCCTAGTGTTTGCCTACATTTATCGGCCTATTATACCTATGTTAAAGGTCTTAGGTCTACATTATTATTATCTACAGTTGCCTTAGTAAACCTAATATTAATATACTAACAGTAAAACTACCTACTCCTTCCCTGAAGAGTAAATCTATAAATTAAATAAGCTTACCAACAATCCCCGCCAACTCGAGAGAATGCTTTTATGTTTGGGTGGGGTATAAGGGCCATCCAGCTCAGTCGTTCCATCACGGCCATGCTGGATCTGTCCTGTGGAACTTTAGGGACCAAATAAATTTCCACACCAGTGCTGAAGAAGGTTTGGAGGTCTTCTGTGCAAGTGTCTGAATGGACTTCCTGACCATACTGACTCCAAGGAGGACATTTCTTTCAGTGACACGATCTCTAATGCTTAGGATATCAAGTTTTTTCCCGCATGTTTAGAATTTTGGCAGTAGGAGGGCATCCAAAAATGATCCTTATTACTGGTCCTGCAGTATTTCAGCCCTCCAAGTTTCCAGTCTGACACAAGTAGCAGGTAATGGCACGGCATAATAACCAATGATTTAATATTAGCCAAATCCCTCCAGGGGAGGTTCCTTGATGCTGGTGAGGGGCTCTTGATCTAGGGAATTGGATCTGTTCTCCAATTCCCTGAATTAAGCCTAAATGCCTTTCATCCCCAACAGGTGCTGTATAATCCCTACGGGTTTAGCGCTCCCATAATACTACTATTACTACTGCTGCTGTATAGCCCCTTTTGGCTTAGCACTTCTTTTTGATTATAGTAACAATAATTCACAATTTTAACAGAAGGACCATGCCTGGGTTGAAAACCTGCTCGCAGCCTTTCTATGTATTGGTGAAATTCTTGTTACAACAATTTTTTTAAAGGGGTGGACTGGTAAGCCAATGGAAGGCCTCGGTCAGATGACCAAAAACTCCAGTGGCAGGTCATCATATGACTATGACCCACGCCAGGAAACGCTTGTTCTGTTTCCTGACAAACCTTACCTAACTAACCTTGTTACAACAAATCCAGATAGTGGGACTTCCAAGCCTAGATACCTGTGTCAGGTTATATAACGTAACCGAGACCTCTCATGCAATTGATCCTGCCGACTGCGCCTCTGTGGAGGAGGACGCCTGTTAAGTATCTTCGTTTTCTCAGCAGAGATCAACCTCAGGTGGCTCGATTTGAGACCAGGCCTCGTGGTAGATCAGGGTCTGATCAATCAAGCTGTTATTGCTGGCCACACGCAAACTGACATACGAACCACAGCCCGGCTGGTCAGGTACTGACTTTAGGTGCCTGTCCAGTGCCTTCTTGAAGACAGCCAGGGGTCTATTGGTAATCCCCCTAATGTATGCTGGGTTGCAGTTGAACAGTCTTGGGCCCCTGACACTTGCTGTGATGTCTCTCAGTGTAGTCGTGGCACCCCTGCTTTTCATTGGTAAAATGTTACATCTCTGCCGAGTATTTTGCTTTCATAGGGAGTGATTTTCGTGTGTAAGTTTGGTACCAATCCTCTAGGATTTTCCAAGTGTATATTATAGAGCAATTAGCTTTTAGGACCTTCAAATTCTCAGAGTGGATACATGTGTCTGCCCGCTTGTGGGCAGAGGCGTTTTCCAGTAACATCGCCTGCTTAACCTTTGTCGTGAGCTGTTCCTCTGTTATATC